>NW_019168048.1:6404781-6741280 GCF_002303985.1 Durio zibethinus
GGTGCAAAACCCCTCCCTGGACGGCATCCGTTACTTGGGACCCCAGAGCCTTTAGTGGGTTTAAGAAGAAAGGGGGAGAAAAGTGAGCAGAAACAAGATTCTAAGCTACATAGAAGAGGTTCTTGGGGAAGGGGGCCTAATGGGACTGATGACGTTCCTTCTCCTTTAGTTTTAAAGCCGGTTCCATTGGATTTTGATCAGTGTACTCCTGTGAAAGAGCGGTCTAATTCAGTGAGAACTCCGATGATGTCTCCAATGATAAGAAGGGTAGCAAGGGATGGGAATGCTGCTAGTGCTGGTGTAAGGTGTTCTTTTGGTGGGGGATTGTTGGCTAAAATAATGGATACAAAAGGAGAAAGTCCTGCTTTGCTTAGGAAAAGCTGTGTTGCACCTTCTTCTGCCTCAAAGTTTCCACGGAGCAAAAGTGTTTGTGATCGAGAGCCAAGGATCCCAATTAGTCCTCTCAAATCAGCTGTAGGTACATTGTTCCCCTTTTTCCATTTAACAATTGCTATGTTTACTCTAGAATTAACTTTTCAATGATGTTCCTTTGCTTCTTTTTTTGTGCAAAACGAAAGTAGCACTTTTTTTTTTGTGATTATTCAACTCAATTTTGCTAAGGAAAATTATTCTTCCTTTCTCTGCAGGAAAAGAAAAGTTCAGCCCCACCACCAAGTTTAAGAAGTGGAAGGGCTGTAGTTGCTTCCCTCAATATGGGTGGAAATGTGCAGAACAACTCCAAACCAACTGTTGCTGCACAACAACAACAATCAGAGTTTGATAATAACCCAGCCTTTGATAATAGCAGAAGTCTACCCATGAATTTGCCTGGGAAGCTTGGCATGTTGGGCAGGGTGAGATTAAGATTCCTGTTAACCAAGATGATTATTAATGCATGTGTTAGGCCTTTAGTTCTGGTTACTGACTTGATGCTTTAACAGGGAGCTGTTCAGCAGCGAGAAACAGCCCAGAAGATTGCTCTCCAAGCACTAAGAGATGCTACAGCCACAGATAATATAGTTCGCTCTCTCAAGTAATAAACTTAAAACCCTTTGTTTCCCCTTTTGTTATCAGGTGAAGTTTTATATTTGCTAAGGTCATATACTTTGGCTGGCTGCAGGATGTTTTCCATCTTGAGCAAGTCAGCAAAACCAGATGCTCCATCTGCATGCTTCAATCAATTTCTGGAGTTTCATGCCCAAATTTTACAGGCCGTGAGTGAGATAGCGTCCGTTCAAGCAGCTATTTCAGCTAC
This sequence comes from Durio zibethinus, assembly GCF_002303985.1. Next base: position 6,406,037 of record NW_019168048.1, read on the forward strand.
TGAAATGGCACAAAACTCAAAAGCTGAACAGAAAGATAAACAAGGTGAAGATGATCCAGCAATCTTGCATGAAATTGTGCACAACTCAATGGACCAAAGCAGTAATACAGAGTTAAGTTCATCGAAAAGGCGAGCTGCATTGTACAAGTCAATCGCAGCCTTTCCTGAGAGAACTGAACAGAAGTCAAGCATGGGAAGGCTCCTAACATCAAATTCCAACCCCAAGGTATTCTCAGACAGGAGTGCACCACCAACTCCACTTGGCAAGCTGCCCCCTGAAGGTGTTGGTGAGAATGATGAAAACAAGAAACCATTATCTAGCAACTTAAGCAATACAATAAAATTGGGTAAGCAAATTGAAACTGAAGCAGGAAATTGGTTTATGAACTTCCTAGAGAAAGCTCTGGAGAATGGTATGAAGAAATCCAAAGGCACAGCCGATGGGGATACTAAGAAAGTTCCTCGGTCTCTCATACTTAAGGTTATTAATTGGGTAGAGGTAGAACAGTGTGATGGTAACAAGCGGCCAGTTCATCCAAAAGCAACACAGGTAGCTAGGAAGCTTAGGATTAAGATGAAGAACCCTTGAATTGGTCCACAAAATTTTTAAGCAGATATTACACTTTTCAAAATAGTACTTTTCATGACTTTTTCATTGTTTGGTTTCCAATCACTTTTGGAGATTGTATCTCACATCATGTACAAGTGATGATTTCTGTATTATTACTGTATTAATAGATTTGTGATGATTGACTAAATGTTTGGAAATGTTTTTCCCGACAGACAATTGACATCTGAACAAGATTGACTCATATATACTGAATCCCGCTTGTTTTTGTGAAATAAGATATTAATCTCAATTTTCATAAAATGGAAGAGAAGAAAGTGTAGATAGAAAAGTAAAAGAACGTGGAAATTGGCTCTGTGGTTTCTGAAGAAAGTTTGGCTTGACTACGAGCATTTCTGCTGAATTATGGGGGTTTTATAACGGGCTGCATGTTGATAATGTTATTCCCGTTTCCCGTACAAAACTTACATCAAATTTCCTAAATCAAATTTTGAATTTTTTAAAATGATTTAATAAAAACTTTAATAAAAAATTTTAATTGATTTATTGATAAAATTCGATGTAAAGATCAATATATAAAAAAATTATTAAAAATATTATTTATGATTTAAATTTGATCGATACGTTTTTAATGATAAAAATTCTGTAAATATTTTAATAAAAAATTTTATCTAAAAATATATATCAAAATTTGTTAAAATTATTTTAAATTTTGTACATCCATATAATAAAAAATTTTAATCTATTAATTTTTATTTTTATTTTAAATTTTATTTAATTGTTTTTTATAAAAAAAATAATGAAAAATTTTATCTTAATCCCCCCAAGTTTTTCATACTTACAAATCGATTGTTTCTGATTACAGACTGACGTTGGATCACTAGCCAATGCTAAAATGCACCATACACTACAAGAAATATGATATATAGTAATGTTCAAAAAGCATTGGTAAAACCCTAAAATCTGTTAATATAGTATCATAAACCCTATATTAACGGTCAAAATGTGCATTTCGATGAATTTTTAACCATCTGTATATCTCTTATCGGTATAGACCTATACTGATGGTTTTTAAGGTGTCGAAATAGCTTACAGAGATATAACTACATTTCAAGACCATCAGTACATATATATATGTTAGTATAGCATCTGTTATATGTTCCACCGTTTGCATTTCTAGTCAAGTGGGTTGCATTATGAATGGCCAATTTTGTATATTGATTATTGGTAATTTACAATATAATGCATCTTATATTGGATAAAAATATTTAATTATTAATGAATAAAATTAATTTTTATATTAATTTTATTTATATTTTAAATTATTATATTTGAACAGAAATGATATTATATGACAAATGGTCATAACTATTTAAATATAAACATATTATTGTTCATAAAGTTCATGATTATACAAAAAATCATAATCATTTAAATTGAAATTTATGTCTGTTTATTCATTATGAATAGATCTTTCAGTGTAACCATTTTCAATATTTCAGCTTAGAGAGTTTTGAGACTTTATTGTATCTTGAGACATAATTATCTTTAAGATAATGTTCTTTATGTGTCAAAGTCAAAATTATTTTTTATTATTTCTCTTATCCTTTTTTTTATCAATTTAAAGGCAATTATGAAGATATTTTATATTTTATATTTATGGAGATGCAAGAAAAAGAAATTTAGAAATGCATTGGCGAAATTTGAATTCTTGAAATAATTATGACAAAGAGAAATAATTCTCTACCGTGATATCAGATAAGTTTTTTTGTAATTTTTATTTAAAATTAGTATGTCATTAATTCATTGTTTGATTCTGTTGCATGAATCTAATTTCATGATTGCTTTTCATGTTACTTGGGCCTTTGAAATTTATTGATTGTGCATTCCAAAAGTTTCACTGGAATGAATTTTTCAAAAATGTGGCTAATAGTATGAAATTAATAAGGTGAATATATTGGCATGATTTAGTTATGAAATTTTATGTTAATATTTCAAACCGAAAGTTTGGCCAACAAATTGGATCAAATATGATATTCAAGTTTAAATAGAAATGACACATCATTAATAACAATAAGAGCTATTGCTAATTACCGATAATTTGAAGGCAATCCACCAATTTCTTATTAGCCATGTTTATAGATTTGAAAAGTTTTGTTTTGAAATGCCAAGAAGAAGATAACATGGTTTGCAATTAAAACAATTTAAAGAAAGTTTATTTTAATGCAAATAGAGCTTATAAATAATTGTAAGGATATATGGGATTATTGCACATAGATTAATTAAAAAAGAAAAATGAACAAATCTCCATGGGTTTCTATAATTTCATGGTAAGGATGTGTACTAGTCATGCACCTTTAATGTGTGGAAAAATGTTCACCTACAATAGCCTTGATCCATGGAAAATGTGGTATGGCTCTTAAATGAATAATGCTTTTGATCAGTTTGAAAATTATTTATTTATAAATAATATAGAAATAGTTTTTCTCAATGGTTTTTGCATATAGTTGATATTTGTTTAATTTTATTTGATAATAATTATGACTAGTATAAATGATCTACATCTCATGATTTTAGTTTTAAGATATAGTGAAAGTATAAAATTATATTTACTTTAAAAGTCATGAGTAATTCAAAAATTTTATAAATATAAAAAAAAATTAAATAGCAAGATGAATATATTTGACCATTTGGGTGATAGACATGGTTTTGCTCATGATAATAAACTGGTAAATGATTTCCATGATAAAATAGATTCATAAGTTTTCATGAGTTGGCATAAAAGTCTAAAAGAGAGACTATAGAAAACATGAGTATACTAAAAAAAAAAAATTGAGAGCAAGTATATTTAACATCATTTTTATTGATGTATACTCTCATATTGAGTTTAAATAAAACTTTTGAAACTTCTATGAGAAGAAAATATTAAGATATAAAATATTTGCTTGTTATCTTTCATTATGGGTGAATTTGGAGGCCTCCTACTTTAAAAAGAAAAAAACCACCAACTAGTAAAAAGATAAATAAAATGACAATTTAATTAAGTATATATGATATCTTGATAATTAAATAGAATATTCTTTAATAAAAGAATGCAAATTTGCACATGGTGGTGATGATAAGAATAAAAAAAAAAATTGTCACCACTGTGTTGGTAAGATTTTAATATAATTTTATGAGCAAAGCTAATAAGTTTAGTACAACTTATTAAAGTAAAATCATAAAAGGTCCTTAAATATCTTTAAAGGACTAAAATAGCTTGGTTTATTCATTAAGTTTATTCAATTTTACTAGAAGAATAATTGTAGGTGTAGAAATAGAACAGCTGAAATTTTATATTATTGCCTTGTTCTTGTTATTTCTTAAAATAACAAGAACAAGGCAACAATATTTACAACATATAAATGATATGCAAAATAAAAAGTTTAGATATATTAGTCTAAAGTTATTATATTAGAAATTCAATCTCAAATGGGGATAATTACCATAAAAAAATGAATTTCAAGATATTTGCTTAGTAGCATTACAAGTAGAATGGATTTAAACCCTTACTATTAGAAACCAATAATGGGAATCCAACTTTGAATTAGTAATCTCTAACTACAAAGTTTAATGGGTAAAGGCAACTTATGGTTATGTGTTTGTTAAGCACTAGTAAAATCTATTTAAATTTTAGAAACTAGTGTGATCCATTGCATGAAAATGATGATTTTTTATATTCTTAATAGAGTTTTAACTGTTTAAAGCAATGGAGATATAATGGAAACTTTACCTATATAAACATAGAAGTAGTGCCACTTCAACAAGAAGAATTGAGATTTTTCTTGTAAATGTTTATGAATAGGATAAGCACATAGCCATAATACTGCTAAATCAATTATAACCTTTGACAGAAGAATAAATAAGTATTATATGTGTTATATCTTCAATTTTAATACTAGGAGTTGAGGTTTAGTAGAGTTTTTATACTCTTAATAGAGTTTTAAATGTCTAAAGTAATGGAGATATAATGGAAACTCTACTTATATAAATATAGAAGCAGTGTCGCTTCAACAAAAAGAATTGGGGCCTCTCTTGTAAATGTTTATGAATAGGATAAGTACATGGTCAGAATAATATTAAAGTGGTTATAAACATTTTATAGAAGAATAAATAAGTATTATATGTGTCATATTTTTAATTCTAACACTAGGAATTGAGGTTTAATCTGCGAATACCATAAATTTTGTTAAAATTCTAAATATATATATGCTAATTGAAAGTTTAAATCGAGAGATATTTTCTTGTGTTCATAATATTTATTTGTGTGAAAGGTTAAAGAATAAGCACCAACATTCCAAACTAGTGGGGGGATTGTTAGTATTTAGAATGTGGTGCATCCCACATTGGATAGAAATATTTAATTATTGATGAATAAAATTAATTTTTGTATTAATTTTATTTATATTTTAAATAATTATGTTTGAACAGAAACAATTATTGTATGATAAATGGTCATAACTATTTGAATATAAATAGAATATTGTTCATAAAGGTCAATATTATACAAAAGGTCATAACAATTTGAATTGAAATTTATGTCTGTTCATTCATTATAAATAGATGCTTTAATATAACCATTTTCACTATTTCTACTTTGAGAGTTTTAAGGCTTTATTGTATATTAAAGGAATGCCTTTAAGATAGTGTTCTTCATGCCTTAAAGCCAAAATTATTTTTTATTTTTTTCTCTTATTTATGTTTTCTAACACTGGCAATAAAGGTTTTTTTTCCTATTTCTCGATTGTAATTTTTTATACAACCTCATACTTTCAATATCATTACCTTTCTAAGCTATATTTCTTTGATGCATGCATCTAGATTGTAGGATGGGTTGGAAAAGACATCTAACAGTGGCTGAGATAGTAGGGGTATAAATGATACATTAGTACTCGCAAGCTACTTAAATTTGATTCAGTTAAAACTCGAATTTGATTTAATAATTGTCAAGCCAAGCTTGAGCTCGAGTAGCTTGACTTATTAAATGAGCCAAGTTTAAGCATATTAGTACCCAACTCGAATAGCTAACAAACCTAATCAAGCTTTTTTATTGTATATATTTTTATTTTTATATTTATAAAATTACTTTCTTATCCTTAACCTAAAAAATCCTAAATTTTCATTTTATTCTTTCCCTATTTTTTCCCTCTTTCTCCTCATCTTTCTCATCCCATCAAAAAACCCATCTATAACGCCCCTTCCTTTCATTCTCTTCTATTCTTTTTTGACGCCAATATAGTAGCCAACTAACTATCCTTCCAACACCGGTGTAGTCTTTCTCATTCCCCTGATCCTAGGCTAGCTACATTACCTTCTCGTCCTTTAACAACAGATTAGAAGCCAAATCTTTGCCTTCTGTAAGGTAATGAAAGACATATGTAAGCACATATGTTTCATAGTGTTAGATTGATCTAATAAGACAAAATATGAGAAATACCCACTAAAGGTGCATTTTAGTTTACTCTGTTTGCCTATAAGTGTTTCTAATTTATATGTTTTTTAGGCATTTTTGTTGATTTTAACTTTTATAAAACCTTTTGGAATTTATAGGTTAGTTGTGCTATTTTGAACTTTTATAAGTGTATGTTCACTTTTCTCTTAGTTTCCAAGAATATCTATTAGTCACTACAGGCCTACAATAATTCTTTGTTATTATTATAAATTAAATTATCTACAAAACTAGTGGTGTAGGAGATGTAGTCAATGGGTAGTATAAGATATCTAGTATTTTAGATGAAATTCCAATTTTTTCACACAACGAGGATATATAAATTAACTTTCTATACATATATACCAGATAAAAGCATAATACAAAATATAATGTGAAAGAGTTACCAAGTCTACTATGATTTCTTTTTCTTTTCAAATTTTTTATGAATTATTCTTTGACTATTACCCATGTCTTTTTACCAAGTTACCTCTTTTTATGCTTGCATCAATATTTTTCTCATGGAAGTAGTCATGATTGTCATTAAATTATGTCTTTTATAGTACTTAATACACCTTGATCCATTTTATTGACTTTAGCACAAATCCTAGGTTGATAAGTATAGCTACGGGCACTCCAGGCCATATAAGATACAAACAAAAATAAAGTTAACAATAGTCTTCATTGAAAACCTTTGCCATTTGGCAGTGTTCAAGTATAATATGCTAGAAACTAGGCAGGTTCTATATGCCACTTCTCATTCAAGTATAATATTTTTTGTTTTCATTTTTAAATTTTTAGTTTTAAGTATTTAGCTTAGTTTAATTTAATGCATTCATCATAGTTTTAGTTACTGCATGTGTAGAATCAATTTAGATTTTATTTATTTAAATAGTTTTGCATTCTGGATAATTTTTATTTATTATTTTTAGCTATTACTTTAGTTTTGCTACACTGTTTTGATTTTTGCATAGTTTAGGCATTAATTTACTATTTTTTGCAACTTTAATATTTTACTACAATTAATTTTTAGTTACTGCATTAGTTTAATTATATATTTCTGAATCTAAATTAATATTTTGTAAAGTTAGAAAAATTCTACATGTTTTTTTACTTTAGTTTTAAATTATGCTCTTAGAATGAATTATTCTTCAACTAATACCCATGTCTCATCACTGAGTTGCCTCTTCATATGCTTGCATCAGTAGTTTTCTCATGGAAGAAGTCATTATTGTGATTAAATTATGTATTTTATAGTACTTAATACAACTTGAGCCATTTTATTGACTTTAGCACAAAACGTAGGTTGTTAAGTATGGCTATGAGCATTCCAGACCATATAAGATATAGTTAAAAATAAAGTTAACGATAGTCCTTGTTGAAAACCTTTGCCATTTGGTAGTGTTCAAGTATAATATACTAAAAACTAGGTAGGTTCCATATACCACTTCTCATTCAAATATAAGATTAATTTTTTGCATCCTCTATGTTTTGTTTTTTTTTTTAAATTTTTAGAAAATTTTTAGCTTAGTTTAATTCACTGCATCCATCATAGTTTTCAGTTACTGCATTGTAGGATCAATTTAGATTTTATTTATTTACATAGTTTTGCATTCTATATATATGAAGAAATAAACCATGATCAATTATTTTAGTTACTGCATGTGTAAGATCAATTTAGATTTTATTTATTTACATAGTTACTATCACCCCACTGTATTTTAGTCCTTGATCAATTATCATATCTATCAAAAACTATGTATATTGCTCGCAATTCTCATAGATGGTTATTATTTATTGTTAAATTCCATACTCTTCCAATAACTTGTTTCTAGCAACTTGTTTGGCACGTTTCTAGCAAAAGAATTTACCGCACATATTTTTAGCAACTTGTTTGGCATTATTGTTTGATCTTAAAATTGAATTATTATTTTGATTTGTCTTTTTTTTTTTGTTATAAAGAACTAAATATGTCATCAACCACACCAGATATCTCATCTACACCATTTCAGCCAACAACAAATTCTTTTGCTAGTCGGATTATGCTAGATGATGATAATGATTCAATAAATGAAACTTTAGATACCATTGATGGTAACACAAGTAAACATCAGTCACTGATACCAATGATGAAGAATCTGATGATGCTATACTGAAGAGTGTGAGGAAGGTAATGAGAAAAAGAGGCAAAAAACATATACTATTTGGTTGGAGCTAAAAAAAAAATGTAAATTGCAATAAGAAGCAAGCTATAAATGGAAGTAAAAATACAACTCAATTTAAGAGGCACTTGATAACTTGTGTTAAGTGAAAAATTTTTAGAATCAACAACAAATTATTAAATTCTAGACAGTAGACACATGTGGTAAATAGTATTGCTCTCATAGATGGCAAGTTTGATATGAAAATATGAGAGAGGCAGCTGCATATTGGATACTTATGTATGAACATCCTTTTTTTATTATGGAAGAGGAAGGTTTTAACATGATGCAAAAACGTGAGATGCCTGAATGAGAAAAGATATCATATAATACAATTAAGAAGGATTGTATGCAAGTTTATGAAGTAGAAAAAAAAATTAAAGGCACTATTAAAGATTGTCTTTAAGATAGTTTGACGATAGATTTATGGAAGTCAAGTAATCAAAAGATTGAGTAAATGATTTTTACAGTACACTTTATAGATTCTAATTGGGGATTACAAAAGCACGTTATCAGCTTTGTTCACATACCTTATCCTCATTGCAATGTTGAGATTGTCGATTGAATTTTTAAATGTCTAAAGGAATAAGGAATTGAAAACAAGATGTTTACACTTTCTGTGGACAATGTTTCAACCAATTATATGGCAATTAGAATTCTTAAAAACACCTTTTAAAGAAATAAGAGGTTGCTTTGTAGAGGAAAATTATTTCATGTTTGATGTTGTGCGCACATCTTAAATCTCATGATTTAAGATGGTCTTTTTGAGATTAAAAATGTAATTAGTGATGTTCATGAAAGTGTCAATTTTATTAATCAGAATGAGGCAACACTTAACTCATTTTTTGACATAGTATAGCAGTTACAATTGCTTGATAGGAAACTTATTCTTGATTATAAAACATATTGGAATTCAACATTCAAGATGTTGTCGACTATAATCAAATTCAAAGAAGTGTTTCCAAGACTCAAAGAATGAAAATCTCATTACAAATATTGTCCAAGTCATGAAGATTGGGAAAAAGTGGAAAAAGTTTGTGAGATTTTAGAAGTTTTTAATTAAACCATAAAAATTATCTCTGGAAGTGATTATCCAACTTCAAACCTTTTTTTGAGAGAAGTTTATCGAGTGAAAGTGTTGTTGGATAAAATGATGAATGATGAAAATTAATTTGTTCAAGCAATGCTTCACAAGATGAAAAGTAAATTTGATAAGTATTGGGGAGAATGTAATTTGTTAATAGCTATAGCAGCTATCTTGGATCCAAGGTGCAAAATGAGTGTGGTTGAGTTTTGGTTTCCTCAAATGTACCCTAATAGAGAAACAAGAGAAAATATTGCTAGAGTTCAAGATATTCTTTATGAGATTTATGAGGAATATGTTTAGGAGTATCAATTTGGCAATGAGCATAGTGTTGAAACTCAAATGCATAATAGTGGTTTTAGTGATATGAATATAGAAGCTTCTTTTCTAGTTGGTCTGAATTTGCAAATTATGTAAAATTAGTTGAAACTGCTGAACCACAATAATCTGACCTAAATGTCTACCTAGTTAATGGTTGCTTTATTTGTAAAAGATATTCCACTAAGTTTGATGCTTTAGAATCATGAAAAGTGAACACTTTGAAATACCATATTTTATCTAAGATGGCTGGGGATATACTTGCTATTCCTATCTTTAATGTGAGAGGTAGAGTTATTGGTACTTATCATGCTTTTTTAACTCTTGACATAGTGCAAGCATTACTTTATGGAAGAGATTGTGTTGAAATCTTCATGGAGTGAAGAACATGAACAAAGTGAGTTTTTTTATTATTATTTTGTTATTCGGTGATTATCATTACTTTAATCTAATTTTTAACTATTATTTTTCTTTACTTTATCTATATAGAAAGAAAAGAAACCAATTAAGATTGCACTTAAAATCCCCTAAAGTGAGGATATCTAGTGTCTTCTATACAAGTATGAAATATTATTACTAAATACCTTTAATTTGTCACAACATTACTAAAAAAAATAGGTGGTAGCTGTAAAAACCCATTTTTCAAACTTTGTTTTTTTTTTTTATTTGATGTGTTTCAAATAAGGATAATAAAAATAAAAGTTTTGGTCTTAATAGAACTCTAAGATAAGGAGGTTTGTGTTTTTAAATTAGGTTGATAAAGGGATTCTTTTGGAATCAAAATAAAAGGGATGAATGGATAAAGTTTTTCTTAAAAAAGAGGACTTTTAGCTTTTTTGAAATTTTTGACTGATTTGGGCCTTAGTCTTTGTGATTTAATCCCTCTATAAACCTTTGATCACACACACAAAAGGAAAGGAGAAAGACAGTAGTCAAAAAGTATAAAAAAAATTTTCAAACAAATTATAGTTTTCTGAAATAGATTCATTTCGAATTTTTGTGGTTAGAAGTTGGATTAGAGCCCAAGTGGTGCTTTGGAGGATCTCAAAAAGTAGAAAATCAATTAGGTTTTTTTTTTAGGATTTTTTTCCTTTTTTTAGGAATTTTCTAGAAATTCTAGAATTTGGTTGAATTTTATGAAAATTCAAACTTTTCGGCAACTTTCCTACGATAAACCCAATTTCATACATTGAATCCCAGAAACTAGTGAAAGTTCAATCAGCATTCTTCACTTTTTAGAAAGAGAAATAGAGGAAAGAACAAGAAGAGAAAGAGTGTATGGGAAGCATCTGAAGAAAAAATGGAAATTTTTTACCTTTTATATCAATGTGAAATGATGCCTTTTTGGACTTTAAAAGTAGGCAAGATCTGCTCGTTGCCTAAAGTCTGACTTGACCCGTAGTGCCTTGACCCATTTGCCCACTTCATTGGGCCATTGCTAAGCCATCAAATTAAGCCATGCATCGAGTTGTTTCAACCTGAAATTGTGTCTAGAGTCATGCCCCATTAAAGCTAAGCCGAGCCTAAGTAAAATAAGGTATATATATATATATATATTTTCTTTTTTTACCTATTTATTTATTTATTTTTATTTTTCATAAATTAATAGCATTTATTCAGTTATGTATAAGTTTTTTTTTCCTATGAGTTTTTTTTTAGGAGAATTAAAATATGAGGAAAAGCAAAGTATTATTTTTTAAAATTAAAAATAATAAAATATTTCAAAAATAATACTTTTTGAATGAAATAAAAATTCAAAAAAGTATTTTCTCAGAAAAGATTGAAATATCAAATTTTCAAAAAAGTAAAAAATTTTAGAAAACATTTTTTAGGAAAAGTTGAAAATTTAAATTTTCCTGAAATATAAAAATTTCAAAAAAACATTTCTTAAAAGAAAAGTTAAAAATATCAATTTTTCTTAAAAATAAAAATTACAAAAAATATCTTTTTAAGGAAAAATTAAAAATATTAATTTTTCTTGAAGATAAAATTTTTAAATAATGTTGTTTTGAGGAAATATTGAAAATATTAATTTTCCTTAGAAATGAATATTTCAAAAGAATGATTTAAAGAAAAATTGAAGTATCAATTTTTCTTAAAATTAAAAATTTTTAAAAATATTTTTCAGGAAAAATTGAAAGTATTAATTTTCTTTACAAATATAAAAATTAAAAAAAGTATTTTTAAAGAAAAGTTAAAAGTATCAATTTTTCTTAAATAAAAAAAATTTAAGAAAAAGTTGAAAGTACTAATTTTTTTTAGAAAACAACAATTTTTTCAAAAATATATTTTAAAAAATATTTTAAGGAAAAATTGAAAGTATCAATTTTCCTTAACTAAAGAAAAAATATTTTAAGGAAAAGTTAAAATATTAATTTTTTTAAATAAAGAAGGGGTTTTAAGGAGAAATTAAAAGTATCAATTTTTTTTAGAAAATAAAATTTTTCAAAACTATATTTCAAAGGAAACATTTTTAAGGAAAAGTTGAAAGTATCAATTTTCTTTAAATAAAAATCTTCTCAATTTCAAAAAGTGCATTTGTAAAAAAAGTTGAAAGTATCAATTTTTTTTAAATAAAGAAATTAATTTTTTTTAATAAAAATAAGAAAAGAAATCTTAGAAAAAATTGATGTATTATTTTTTTTTTGGAATTTTTTTATGCTAAATAATCTGAAGACAAGGCCCCCTGCAAACGAATCAGGAGTTTTCCTTATATACTTTTGAGGTAAAAGAATTTTTTAATTTTTTAGCAAAAGTATTGGAATCAATTAAGAATAATTTTCAATAATTAATTATCTGGTAAGATTTTTAAGGCTTAATAGATCAAGCTAGTACCATCTTTTGATGGGTGTTAGGGGGATGCTATAACCTTTCCCATATATAATTGTACTCCCGAATCATGTTCTGATTTTATAAAAATTGAATCTACCTTTTAAGAATACCAAAGTCAAACTTAGGATTTTTCTTTTAAAACGCGACATATTCAGTTAGGTAGCTAATCACACCTTAACAAAAAATATTAGCAGTGACTCTCTAAGTCAATGTCAAGCGATAGGTCACTGATCTATATGATAGTTTGGCAATTACACTGGGAAAATGTCGAGAGTCAAGCCAGCAAATAAATTTGTGTTATCCAAAAAGCCTAATAAAATTATATTTTTATTTTATTAAGATTTTTATTTACTCACTTATATTATTTATTTATTTTGCTCATTATGTCATTCATATACATGTGTATAACATGAGCTCTATACCTGAGCTCCATCCCTCCAGAAGGGAGTAAGGTACCTATGCTTTCATAAGGATTTAAAGCTTTCACGGTGGCTAACGAAGTACTCCTACTCAAATTAAGCCTTTTCTACTTATAACCTGTAATAGGTGAGGATTAGGGTGTCTTACTAATCTGTGATGGACAATGATGTAATGAGTAATTTGGGAACCTTTAGATTGGCTAATGAAGTACTCTTACTCAAATTAAGTATTTTCTGCTTATAACCTATAATAGGTGAGGATTATGGTGCCTTAATGTAAGGAGTAATTTGGGAACCTTTAGATTTTCAACCTTAAATCACATACAATGAACCTTAGGTCAATAGGTAGAGCTATCTCTTTCCCTTTAGAATTGACCAAAAGTTTAGGATTCATTCTTTTTATTGTGTATGATGTTCTAATTCATTTTTTTGTTTTATTTTTCCTTATTCAGTATACTAACTAATCTTTTCTCTTATTTATTTTTGCATGATTCATACTCATATCATAAAGTTGCATAGGGAATATTTGCCCAAAAAGACAGTTTTCAACAAAGAGTTTTTCATGAAGTCCACAGAACAACTAGTCTACTTTTCATTTGTATTAGCTCCTTGCAAGTCACTAAATGAGATAAGGGTTCAATCAAAAAAGATCCAACAAAAAAAATAGGATTGTCTACCAATTGGTCATGCTTCTACTTTGTCTAAAGAAATATCTATCCCCTTAAATAGAATAATCTACAATATTTGGTTAATGTATGAAAAAAGATAAATCTATCAAGACGAGAGGATTTTTATTAAAAACATGGACACATAGCACACCTTCTTACAGTGAATATTGAGAATCAATTAATTAGAGCTGCAATTCAATTTTGGGATCCTACATACAAGTGTTTCATTTTTAATGAAGTTGATATAACACCAACCATTAAAGAATATTTGACTTTGCTGGGTTTACACCTCAAGGCTCTTGACAAGATATATGTCAAGAAACACAAGTTAAGATTCTGTAAGAATCTAGCGAGTCTTATTTGTATAAACAAGGAGGTTGTGGATTCGTATACAAAGAGAAAGCAAGGGTAGATCTGCTTACCTTGAAGTTTTTCATGATTTCCTAATGCAACATGCTAATGAAGAGCAATGGTTAGATGTGTTTGCCTTAGCCATATACGAAATGGTGATTTTTCCAAAGGTTTTGGGTTACATTGAGATAGTAATGGTTCACTTATTTGAAAGTGTGGTAAATGGCTGCAACCATTCAATGGTAATATTGGCAGAGACTATTAGATCGTTGAGTTATTGTCACCAAAACGAGGGATGTTTCACAGGCTATATATCGCTTCTATATTTATAGATGAAAAGTCACTTTGAGTGTAAGAAAAGTGCATTATCAAAGCTTTGCTTCTGTAATCAAGCTCCAATAAAAAACTTCTATAAACCAAGTGGCTAGAGCAAAAGTCTAAAAAAGAATGGGTGGCTTTCTTACAAAAATTAATAAGTACTAAAGTAAATTGGTTGGTCCTATAGATGAATCGGGAACTTATGTTATATCAACGTAGAGAAGAGACTATGGTTTCACTTCTGGGTTTATGAGGGAACAACAAGTTATGCACCATTTTTAGTGAAAAGATAGTTTACAGTAGAGTAATTCATTCTTGTGACACATAAACTTCATTAGTCAGATTTTCCTTATAGTGAGCCGAAGGCATTTCAGAAGATGAATGATGTGATTAAAGCATGGAAAAATCTCCAAAGGGTGAGTTCTGGATCTTTCACTGATAAGGTCACTCATGTGTACTTGGTTTAAAAATAAAACGAGGAAAAGGAAGTTGTATTTACTCCTAAAGACTTTCAACAACTAACAAGTGAAAATCTTTAAGAAATACCATTAAAATTGAAGCTTGCAAAAAAAAAAGTTTGAGACTAAAAAAGATAAGCTAAGGCAAAAGATCCAGAAGCTTCAAAAGAAAAGGATCAATGGTAGGATAAAGCTAAAAAATAAGAAGTCAGTTTGCAAGATTGTTAGAGAGCACAACTCAGCTATTAAAGACCTAGCGGAGTTGCACCAAGAACATAAGAGGTTATATGTGAAGGTAAAAGCCAAGGAAGATAACAATTGTTGAGCTAATTGATGAGAACGAATGATTAAAGCAAGAATATACTAAGTTGGAAGAAGAAAGTACCTAAGTGCAAACAGAAAATAACATGCTAAATAGTTACATAAGCAAGTTAAAGCAAAGATTAAATGAACAAAAAGACTACATTGCTGTATCAATCAAAGAGCCTAGAGAATTATCATACCAAGTATAGTGTGGCAAAGTAAGACAAAGGTATATTGAGCACTTGATAACCCAAATTTGCAAAAGGGTATGTAAGGTAAGAGAAATGATCAAAAAGGCATAAACATTGAGGCAAGTAGCGATCCTAGTAGGGAAACATGGACAACATCTGCTGAATTTCATTGAGGAAACTAAGGATCAATATGAGCAAATCAAACGATTCTACAATTATAATTCTAGGATGATAAATTCCATGTAAATAGAGTTCTTGGAATAAATCAAAATATTTTGGTTGAACACTATCTTAAAGTAAATATTTTTTACATTCATGCATTTTCATTCATTGAATTTAACAAAATAATCATCTTAGGTTTTCATGAGATAATCATATAAGTTTGCTAATTCTGAGATATGGTATTAAAAGATTAAAGATAGCTCGACCGTCGACAACTTTAGGCCAACCTACACATCACCCTTATAATACCCAATCACGAATAAGACAAATGAAACAGGAACAAAGTAACTATATGGATAAGATCGAGAAATCTCAAGAAGAGTTGAAAGAGGAGTTGGCAAAGATAATGGAAATGCTAAAGAAATTGGATATGGGTAAAATAGTAGAAGAGACCCCTAATTTGAAAGATAAGACATCATGGATCCTTTATACACTTTTTGGTTTACTCTAAATCAAGATCAATCTTTTCAAGATACACAAGCCCCATACATGCCATTTTTTGGGGCATATGCTTACACCTATCTTAAAGTGCCATATCATAGTTACATTAACCCCATCTTCAACGCAAAGATATTGACCGAATTAAAGTCCTCAATTTTGATAACCTCAAGGAGAAAAAGAGGTTGAAAACAAAAACCTCTAAGTTTAATAAAAAGTCAAGATCCTAACAAATGATGAATATTTATGAGGAAAGAGCTTGAGCTATTGAAAGAATGGATTATTTTGGTTCATGGATGTAGCCTTACTATGCTTAGTCCCCGATATGGTTATCCCATCGAAGTTTAAAGTCCTCAAATTTGAAAAATACAATGGAACTAAATGCTTGGTAATCCATGTTACCATTTATTACCCTAAAATGTCGCCCATGCTCATGATGAGAAATTACTGATGCATGTGTTCCAAGATAACCATATAGGCTCCACAGCTAGATGGTATGTGCAGTTAGATCAAGCCTATATTTATTCCTAAAATGATTTGGCAAAAACATTTATAGCCCAATATAGATACATAATGAACTTTGCTCCTGATCATTTTCCTTACAAAGTATGAGAAATAAGGCCACAAAAAGTTTCAAGCAATATGCCCAAAGATGAAGGGATGTCGTTGCCTAAGTCCAACCACCCCTAACTAATAAAGAGGTAACAATGTTATTTGCCAGTACTCTTAAGCCTCCTTATTATGAAAGACGAATAAGCAATTGCCATGAAAAACTTTGCTAACATGGTTATCTTAAGTGAAACGATTGATAATGCTATTAAAAATGGTAAATTAGATAAAGAAGAGATGACTAGTGTAAGAAAAAGTGGCCCTTCCAAGAAAAAAGAAAGAGAAACTCATGTTGTGAGTTATGAAGGCCAACAATTTGGAGGTTATGCTTATTTTTATAACCAACTCATGTATCTAGCTCAAGTAACCTTTACCCACTACCCATATCAACCATCATAGTAGTAGGCTTACCAACCAACTTTTTAACCATAAACACTCATTAACATATACAATTCATCCACCATACTCCAAGCAAGATTTGTCCCTAAACCAAACACCCAACCAAACAATTCAAAAGGACCATGAAACAATTAGAAAAAAGTCACATTTGACCAAATCCTTATGCCTTATGCAAACTTACTCCCACAGCTCATAGAAAAAATTTTAGTAGTTCCTATCCCTATAGATCCTGTGAAACCATTTTCCCCAAATGGTATGACCCATTGCGATTACCATTTTGAAATTATAAGCCATTCTACTGATAATTGTATTTCTTAGAAACACAAATTACAAAGCTTGATTAAAAAAAAATTATAAGCTTTGAAGAAGCAGGAGTACCTAATGTCAGTGGTAATCCTTTGCCAACCCATACTAGAGCAACAATTAATGTCATACATAAAGATAAAGTGAGCTAAATAAAAAAAAAAAAATAGATGAGATCAAAACTCTTTTAGATAAATTGTTTAATGCCTTATTTGAGGCAGAGATGTTGAATCCAACATATCCACATACTTATTATGGAGAACATAATTCAACTCAAAGGCATAAATACCATAAAGAAACTATAAGGCATTCGATTGAAGATTGTGACCAGTTTCGCCAAGTGTTACAGTAGTTGATGGACTTATTCCAAGTTAAGTCCTATAAAGATGAAAAAAGCTCAAAAAATACAAAAATATCCACTACAGATTAGGTTCCAAGATTCACCCTAAAATCAATAACAATATATTATAAGAAGTCAAAGCTAGTGGAGAACCACCCCACCTTTAATAACCTTCTATAGTCATTTCCCATACCAAAGTAATAAGGTGGTACCGTGAATACAATTGTGATATTATAATGCCAAGATTAAATGGTGAAGAGATGTCAAACAATTTTTATACTGCAAACATAATTGGTGTAGGTGGCATGACCAGAAGCAAAATATGTTATTCTTCAGAAATGTTAAAAAAAGCTAAAAAAGAAAAAGTAAAAGTTGGAGAAGAAAAAGAGAACAACAAAGATTTTGTGGCAGTGCCAAGTCAAGAATACCAAAAACCCATTTTTGAAAAAGAAGTCTATAAGTTTTGAAGGTTGATTAAACATAACGATTATGGTGTGATGGAACAATTAAACAAAATGTTGACTAGGATCTAGCTTTTATCACTGTTGCTGAACTTAGAGCCTTATCATAATACTTTATTGAAAGTATTGAATTAGGCATACATATCTCTTAATGTATATGTGGAATACGTAGAAAATTTTGTGGGAAATCTAGTAGCCTCAAACTACATTACTTTTAATGATGATAAGATCTCTCCAAAAGGGAAAGAAAGCACTAAGGCTCTTCATGTTACTGTTAGATGTAAGAGCTATACGATGACGAAGGTTCTTATTAATAATGGTTCTACAATTAATGTAATGCCTATATCTACTCTGGCGAGGTTGTCCATTGATATATCTTACATGAGAACTAGCCATATGGTTGTTAGAACTTTTGATGGAGCCAGGCATAAGATAGTAGGTGATATTGAAATACAATTACAGATTGAGCCATGTGATTTTAATGTTAAGTTTCAAGTGATGGATATCTTATTATCATATAATTATTTATTGGGTAGACCATAGAGCCACATGATAAGCGTTATCCTATCTTCATTGCAATAAAAAATAAAGTTTATTGTTGATGAAAAGTTGGTGTACGTGTCAAAAAAAAAGATCTACTTTTGACTCAACCAACAAACACCCCATATGTGGAAGCTGCAGATAAAGCTCCAAATTATTCTTACAAATCCTTTGAGCTTGTTAATGTAACTTATATTGGTGAAAGATCTAGATTGTATGCACCACAATCGTACAGCAGCAACTAAGATGATTGTTAAATAGATGCTTGGAAAAAGATGGCATCCTGGAAGAGGATTAGGAAAGAAGCAGTAAGGAATTCAGAAACCACCAGTTATGGTCAACAACAAAGAGTACAAAAATGGATAAAAAAAAGTTGATGAAAGACAAGAATGAGAAAATGATGGCTAAATTCAGGGGATAAAAGTTGGAGTCGAAAAAAAAATGATTCTCCCCTATCTTTATGACACTTTCTAATCAAGGAGATGTATTTATCCTAAAGATGATAATCGAAATGTTAAGCTAGAGGAATTTTTTTTTTAGTCCAAATGATTGAATTAAAGGTGATTGACAATGCGGATAAAGAATTAATAGTGTATCCAACCCTACAACGTTTAGAATTAAAGAATTAGGAGATCATAGAACTACTTATTATCCTTGAATCTTCTCAAAAGTAATGTAGTGAATAAAATTCTTGTGCTTTTGCCTAAAATATTAGGATATTTTTATGTATGGGCCATTCATTTTCATTTCAATAAAAGATCAATGTGATGCATTTCCATTTTTTTTCCATTCTCTTATCCTCATTCCATACATCTTGCCAATATTTTTCCTTTTTTCACTTACTTTCAAGTACCCAAATAATAATATAAAAATAATCATGATAGTAACCCAGGGTTTGACTTTGAAAATCCAATCTATATTGATGAACTTGATCATAAAGAGGACTTAAATGATGACACTTTGCCTCATAATCTAGCAAAATTAGTGGAACAAAAGAAAAAACCAATTGAACCTCATCGAAAAAGTACATATTAATAAATATGATAAACAATAATAACAAAAAAGAAGTTAAGATGGGCATGTTATTACCTCCAAATGATAGGCAGAGATTACATGAATTACTCTGTGAATATGTAGATATCTTTGTATCGTCTTACCAAGATATGTTGGGACTTAACACTAAACTAGTAGAGCATAAGTTACCTTTGAAGCCAGAGTGTAAGCTAGTGCAACAAAAATTGAGACGAATGAAACCTGAAATGTTATTAAAGATTTAAAAAGTGAAAAAATAGTTTGACACAAGTTTTTTAAAGGTGGTTAAGTATCCAAAGTGGGTAGCAAACATAGTTCTAGTCTCGAAGAAAGATGAAAAAGTTTGAATGTGTGTTAATTCTGAGATTTAAATAGGGCTAGCCCAAAAGATAACTTTCTCTTGCCTCATATCAACACTTTAGTAGACAATACAGCCAAACATTCTATATTTTTTTTTATGGATAGATTTTTACGGTATAACCAAATCAAAATGGCCAAGGATGATATGGAGAAAACCACTTTTGTAATTATATGGGGGACATTTTGTTATAAAATGATGCCTTTTAGGTTGAAAAATGCTGAGGCCACTTACCCAAGAGCTATGGTAACTCTTTTTCATGACATGATATATAAAGAAATAGAAACGTATGTGGATGATATGATTGCAAAGTCTAGGGAAAAGGAAGATCATGTTGCCAAAATAAAAAAATTGTTTGAAATTTTAAAGAAATTTCAGCTTAAATTGAATCGATCTAAGTGCACATTTAAAGCTAAATCAGGGAAGCTATTGGGTTTTATAATCAGTGAAAGAGGAATAGAGGTAGATCCTTACAAGATCTGGGCCATCTAGAATCTATCACCTCCATGCACTCTAAAAGAGGTAGAGATTTTTTAAAAGAATAAATTACATCTCTCGATTCATTTCTCAGCTCACTCTTAAATGTGATCCTATCTTCAAACTTCTTCATAAACATAGCTCTAGCAAATGGGATGATGAATGTCAGAAAGCTTTCGACAAAGTCAAAGAGTATTTGTCAAATTCGCTTATGCTAGTGCCACCTATTCTAGAAAATTTGTTGATTTTATATTTAATAGTGAATGAAAGCTCTATGGGATATGTGCTAGGGCAATAGGATAAAACAAGTAAGAAAGAGCGAGTTATTTACTATTTAAGTAAGAAATTCACTGACTATGAGTCAAAGTATTCCTCATTGGAAAAAATATATTGTGCCTTAGCTTGGACAACCCATCGGCTTAGGCAATATATACTATATTATACCATCTGGCTCATAGCAAAATTGGACCTTTCAAATACATTTTTGAGAAATCATCTTTATCTGAAAGAATCACTCAATGGCAAGTAATGCTTTTTGAATATGATGTCATCTATGTAACTCAAAAAATAATTAAAGGAAGTGCCATAGTTGAATTTCTAGTAAAACGAGCTACTGATGATTATGAGCTGATAAAGCTTGATTTTTCAGATGAAGACCTAATGGTTGTTTCCCAAGTTAATGAAGAAAAGCCTACTGAGAAGTCTTGAAAGATGTACTTTGATAGGGCTGTAGATGTTTTAAGACATGGAATTACAACAATCTTGATATCTCTAAAAGGAAATTATATCCCTATTACAGCAAGATTGAACCTTAATTGCACTAATAATATGGCTGAGTACGAAACCTATGTTATAGGCTTACAAGCTATAATTGAAAGAAAAATTAAAATATTAGAAGCTTATGGGACTTAGCCTTGGTTATTTACCAGTTAAGATGAGAGTGGGAAACAAGGGATACAAAGTTGATTGAATACCACAACTGACTTGGTTAAACAATTTGAAAGGTTCAATTAAACATCTACTTAGAAAAGAGAATCAAATTGTCGATGCCTTTGCCACATTAGCAACTATAATCAAGATGAAGATAGATATTGAAATTCAATCCATTAAGCTTGATGTGAAAAAAATCCTGGCTCATTGCTCAAATGTTACAGAGGAGGTCAATGGAAAGCCCTAGTATCATGACATTTTGCAATATCTAAAAAGTCAACAATACCCAAAGCATGCATTAGAAATTGATAAAACGATCATTAAGAGATTAGCTGTAGGATTTTCCTTGACAAAATATTTTCTATAAAAAATAATCAAAATCTAGTTCTCCTAAAATATGTGAATGCGATAGAGGCATGAAAGATCCTTGAAGAAGTTCACGATGAGACTTGTGGCGTTCATACAAATGATCATATGATGGTAAGATAAATTATGAGGGTGGGGTATTACTGGTCCATCATGGAAAATGACTACATAAATTATGCTAAAAAATGCAATAAATGCCAAATCTACATAGATAAAATACATGCCTCTCCAAATGTTTTACATATTATAGCACCTTCATAGCCATTTTCGATATGGGGCATAAATGTCATTGGACCTATCACACCAAAAGCTTCAAATAGACATAGTTTCATTTTTGTAATGATTGACTATTTTACCAAATGGGTTAAAGTTGCATCGTATGCTAGTGTGACCCAATCAATGGTGTATAAGTTCATCAAAAAAAAAGTGATATGTAAATATAGGCTCCCGAAAAAGATTATCTCAGATAATGTCAAGAATCTTAATAGTAAGGTGATGAAAGATATATGTGCCTAATTTAAGATCAAGCATCATAATTTGACACCTTACCATCTGAAAATGAATGAGGCAATAAAAGTAACAAATAAGAATGTTAAAAAAATTCTTGAGAAGATGATCGAGACCTATAAAGACTAGCATGAAAAGTTACATTTTACTTTGCATGCTTATCGAATATTAGTACGTACCTCTATTGAAGTAACCTTATTTTCTTTGGTCTATGGGATGAAAGTCATATTACTAGTAAAAGTAAAAATTTTATCTTTAAAAGTTCTAAGGGAAGTTGGTTTGGAAGAAGCCAAATGGATCTAAAAACATTATGAGCAACTAAATTTCATTGAGGAAAAAAAACTGACCACACTATGTCATGGTATGTTATACCAAAGGAGAATGATGCGGGAACACAAGAAGAAAGTTCAACCTCGATGTTTTCATGAAGAAGAGTTGTTTTGAAGAGGATTCTTTCAAGTCAACATGAAAATAGAGGAAAATGGACTCCAAATTAGGAAAGTCCATATGTTGTTAAGAGAGTTTTCTTGGGAGGAGCTTTAATCTTGACAAAAATGGATGGAAAAGATTTACCCAATCCAATAAATTCAGATTGCTATGAAAAAGTATTTCTCTTAATAAAAAAAAGGGCTCAAATTGAAAACTCACAAAAAGCAGTTTGAGTTGAGGAATGATATCTAAGTTGAAAACCTAAAAAAGGTAGCTTAAAGAATCAAGTCATCATTCTCGTAATGCAAGGGGTAAGTGTGACTTGAAAAACTCGAAAGAATCAAGGACATCAGTTGAATGGTTTTTTTAGAAAAGCTCTGGGTTGCTTTGATCATGATTATCTGATAGCCCATTTAAGCCCATCTTTGTAACCTATTCTCATGATTATTTATTCATTTAATAAAATTCATTTCTTTCTTAATGTCAACACTTACCTATTTTATTATTCTCATTTTTTCGTTTATTCCCTCACTTAAGTCAAAAGAAATATGCAATTGCTTTACATCTGTCATTATATTAAAATGATAATGAATGAATACATAATGATATGAAAATTTTCTTCATTACTATGGAAAGGTAAAAGTGGCATGGGCAAGAAAAATGAAGCAATGGGAACTTAGTGGAATGTTGATATCAATTTGGCTAAAACTAAAAGGCAAAGATAATTTGATTCATTAGTCAATTATGCTCAGAAGTTAAATGATCCATAAATGGCGAGTAAATGGAAACAGAAAAGGGCTTGAGAACCTTGTTACCATAATCAAAAAAGCCTGGCATTTCATAACAATTCATGTATGCATTTTAAGAAAATTAACATTTCATAGCATTTCGTGTATGCTTGTCAGGAAATTTACTTTTATAGGAAGATGTTTCAAAATCGTAGTTGATGAAATGGCAACTGTTTCAAATTTTGGTACAACCTATACTTTCGAACAATAAACCTAGTTTCAAATTTTGAATCCCAAAAATCAACAAAAGTTCAATCGGCGTTCTTTACTTTTTAGAAAGAAAAATAGAGAAAAAAAAAGAAAGAGAAAGGGAGAGTGGGGAAGCATCTAGAGAAAAAAAAATTTTACCTTTTATGTTGATATAAAACAGTGTCATTTAGGACTTTAAAAGTAGTCAGAATCCATGCGTCGCCTAAGGTCTAATCTGACCTACAGTGCCTCGACCAACTTGCCTGCTTCATTGAGCAATTACTAAGTCTTGGAGTGGAGCCTTGCATTGAGCCGTTTCAGTCTAAATCTGTCTCTAGAGCCACGTTTTATTCAAGCCAAAGTAAATTAAGGTATTTTTTCTTCTTTTACCTATTTATTTATTTATGTTTTTTTTTCATAAATCAATAGCATTTATTCAGTTATGTATAAGTTTTTTTTCCTATGAATTTTTTTAAGAGAATTAAAATGTGAGGAAAAGGAAAGTATTATTTTTTAAAATTAAAAATAATAAAAATATTTCAAAAATAATACTTTCTGAAGGAAATAAAATTTCAAAAAAGTATTTTGTTAGGAATGATTGAAATATCAATTTTCCTAAAATGTAAAAAATTTTTAAAAAAATTTTGAGAAAAAGTTAAAAGTATCGATTTTCTTTGAAAATGAATATTTCAAAAAAGGGATTTAAGAAAATTATGAAATATCAATTTTTCTTAAAAATAAAAATTTTAAAAATTATTTTTTGAGAAAAATTAAAAATTTCAATTTTTCTTAGAAATTAAAATTTTCAATTTTTCTTAGAAATAAAAAATTAAAAAAGGTTTTTTTAAGCAAAAGTTGAAAATATCAATTTTTCTTAAAAAATAAAAATGTTTCAAAAAATGTATATCAAAAGAAACATTTTTAAATAAAAGTTGAAAGTACCAATTTTTCTTAAATAAAAAAATAGAAAAGATTTTAAGAAAAAGTTAAAAGTATTAATTTTCCTTAGAAAACAAAAATTTTTTCAAAAATATATTTTAAAAACGTTTTTAAGGAAAAGTTGAAAGTATTAATTTTTCTTAAATAAAAAAGGAGGTTTTAAGAATAAGTTGAAAATATCAATTTTTCTTAAATAAAAAAAAATTTTAAGGAGAAATTGAAAGTATCAATTTTCTTTTTAGAATAAAATTTTTCAAAAATATATTTCAAAAGAAACATTTTTAATTAAGGAAAAGTTAAAAGTATCAATTTTTCCTTAAATAAAGGCATTAATTTTTTTAAATAAAAATAAGAAAAGAAATCTTAGGAAAAAGTTGAAGCATTAATTTTTTATCTTGAAAATTTTTTATGTTAAATAATCAGACGATGAAACTCCAACAAGAGAAACAATAGTTTTTTTATATACTCTTAAGGTGAGAGAATTTTTTAAATTTTCTACCAAAAGTATTAGAGTCAATTAAGAATAATTTTTTAATAATTAATTATCTAGTAAGATTTATTTAAGGCTTAATGGATAACACTAAATCAAGCCAGTGCCATCTTTTGATAGGCATTGTAGAAATGCTATAATCTTTCTCATATGTAACCTAATCTCGAACATAGTTTTGGTTTCGTAGAAATTGAATCTGTCTTTTTAAAGATACCTGAGTTAAGCTTAAGATTTTTCTTTAAAACGGGATAAATTCAGTTAGATGGCTAATCACACCTAAACAAAAAAGATTTGTGGTAACTCACTAAGTCAATATTTAGTGATAAGTCATTTATCTATACATTATGACAGTAGCTAGTCTAGATTGAGCTTTTTGCATTATAGTTTACAAACCATAGGTTAACTAATGACAGAAACTTATGTTAGGTAATTGACAAGACACTGTATATATTTTTCTACTTTGATTATAAGACAATTGACAAGATACAGTACATGTTTATACTAATGTTAAAAATTTAAAGTTATTGATCATTGTAATAATATTACAATCTCTTTTTACATGGGTGCTTCTACTATTATTCTTATTGTTAATTATAATTTGATTGTTTTGTAATTATTCTTTTGTGTAGGTTTGTTGGAAAACAATATGGGCCAAATGTTCATTTGAAGACATAATATTGTGAAGACAGCATATATATTGTTGTTGGTTTGTTGTAACTTGTTTATGGAATTATTCGCTTGGATATTTAATTTCTTTCAATTAGGACTTTAATTTTCAAGTTTTATTATGTCTTTTATTTGTGTGTTGAATTTGAATCATTTGACAAGACTTTTATTTGTATGGATTTGGTTGTTGTGTAAGTTGTTATTATTATTATTGTTATTGTTGTTATTGCTATTATTGTTGTTATTATCTTGAAAATATAATATTTATTATGTTTGATAAGAAAATAGTTGTTAAAGATCTCAAACTCAAGCTCGAGCTTTCGTGCTTAATAATCGAGCTTTTATCGAGTATAAGAATCAAATTTATTTTTACATATTAATCGAATCTAATCGAACAAGCTCAAGTAACTCGATTTCGATCACGTATCGAGTTCGAGTTAGAAAGATAAAACTTGATCAAATTCAAATTGAATATCAAATCGTGAGTTGAGAATCGAACTCAAATTCGAAGTTCTCACTGTATCGTCTCAACTTGGCTCAATTATATACCCTAAGTAAAGCAAGTAATTGTAGGCTTTTCATATAATAGACCGTTTATTTATGTTCCTATTTTTGGCGTGTTCCTTCTAGCATTCAATTGAGATTTTGTTTTGTAAATGTTTCGTTAAGCAAACAGTGTAAAATCGATCTTGGTATTCATTAAGTACCAATTATTTGAACGACTTTCAGATTACTCACTGCTATTTAATTGCTTCTTAAAACACATTACTTTGAATTTAAAGATTAATTCAGTTAGTTAATATAACTGGAGATTTAAATTTTAATATTTATAATTTTTATTTTTATATTACCATTTTTTTAATAAAAAATCACTTTCATTTAAAAAGACAGCATTACTTTGAATATGACGCAAAGTGATAAAAAAAAAAAAAAAAAGAATGTTATTCAAAGTAGATTGCTTTATTACTTTGACTATGATGCAAAGTGATTGAAAAAAAAAAAATGTTATTCAAAGTAGATTGCTTTGAATTCGATGCGCTTTTTTTATGAGGTTAAATTTATATAATAATTTAATTAATTAATTAAATTTAATTAGCTAATAATAAAACCGGTTATGGACAATTTAATTAATTAATTAAATAACAACCCAAACCATAAAGATGAAAAAATATATATTTATCGGCTCAATTATATAAAATTTTCTCCTCCAGTCCCAACGCGTTAACGAACAAATCGCTTTTTTGGCGGCATCACTTCACCTTCACTCCCCTTATAACCGCTTTCCTTCACCCCCTCCTGGCTGCCTGCCTGCCTTCTCATTTTCCAAGTAACAAGTTAGTCACCATCTCTCTCTTCTGGTTCAATAAAGCGATTTGAATCGGCGCTTTGATTTTTCTAGCTTACAGTTTTTGAAACTCTGTTTTTGCTTGGTTTCAAATTTGCCTTTTGAAAAGAGGCTTCGGCTGTGAGAAGAATGGGAACAACTTGGAACGAGGGGGTGACCAGCTTCTGCTCATTCTCCGGCCAGGATCGACGATTCGCGAAGCATATTCACGACAACGTCCATGGAAACATCTATCTTGATCCGGTATTGTTAGCTTACTTTCATTCCGAACTTGCACTCGTGTTTTTTTTTTTTTTTGTGTGCGATTAGGTACGATAAATAATCAAACCGGATATTGATTCAGTTTTTATCATAATAATGCTTATCTTCATCTAGAAAACGGATTTTCAATAAACGATAGAAAAAGAAAAGCTTTGAAATCAAGGAAACTAGTCGTAAAGACGATTTGGAAATTATTTATACGCAATAAGATAGAAGATGAAGAAGAAAATAAGGAATACTACTATAATTTAGAGAAAAACAAAAAAAAATGTAAAACAATGACGAAAATCTTGAATAGATTTAAAGGTTTGTACCTTATAATATGGACTCAGCTCAATTCTCAAGATTTTGTTGATAATCAAAGTTTTTCTTGAGATACTATATAATATTGATTTTTTGCTTTGCTGCGGATGCAGTTCTTCTTACATTTTGTTGATACGGAACAGTTTCAGAGGCAAGCTTGATTGATTTGTTGAATATATGCACATGTATTTCATTCCTTTTGCATATATAATTGGAAATTATATATTTTGATGATTTTACTAATTTATACTGCAGACTTCGCGATCTAAAGCAACTTGGTAAGTTGAACTTTCTTAAATCATATTATTAAGTGATTTTACTTGCATCCGTAGTGTCTTATTTATCTTCAACTTTGCTAGAAGAATTGATCTCCAATGTTATCTTCCTCGTGTCAACTCTATCTTCCTCAAAAATGGTGGTTTCTTTTTTGCAATTTTTAATTGGGAGCTTAATAAGCTGCTTGCTGATCTAATATTCTTGCTAATCAGGTCTTTGTCACATGGTGTACCCAGGAGCTGTGCATTCTCGATTTGAGCATTCGCTGGGAGTTTATAGACTGGCTAGTGAAGCTGTTCATACAATTAAAGCTCACCAAGTAGGAACATGTCTTCACAGTCTGGTGGTTTTCATTCTGACCCCCATTTATATTGAGAAATTCTCTTTATTTGGCATGGCATCCTTGTAGGGCTCGGAGATCAACATTGAGCATAATGATATCAAGACAGTAAAACTTGCTGGTAATCCTCCTTGTGCCAGATTTTTCATTCCCTTGAGTCCTCTCCTCTTTTTGTCTCGGTATCTCACCCTTTTTTCTGGTTACTTGCTCAGGACTACTGCATGATGTTGG
Source organism: Durio zibethinus (assembly GCF_002303985.1). The sequence continues at coordinate 6,434,454 of NW_019168048.1, forward strand.
ACATGGGCCATTCAGCCATCTGTTTGAGCGCGAGTTTCTTCCTCGAGTTCTTAAAGGATCTAAATGGTGATTCTTACATTCCCTTCTAGAAATAGATTGTTAGTTTTTCCTGAAATACAATGGTTGCACATCTTCACATCTTTTACTTTCCCAAAATGAATAGATCATTATCCTAAGAATAAAATGTGATCTTGGATCATAGGCCGTGTCCTAGTATTTTCAATTTATGTTAGCTTCTGTTTGTTTTTTATAAATGACAATATTCCATAATTGACATTACGTGTTACGCATTTAATACAAGATCAAATTTTATTGCAAAATATACTTTGATCTTCTAATGCTTTGATCTATTTCTTTCTGATTACTTGTTTGAATATTTTAGGTCTCATGAGGAAATGTCTGTGAAGATGATCGATTACATTGTCGATGCACACCACATTGAAATAGATGCCGAAATCCTTAAGAATGTGAAGGTTGAATTATATTCCTTGAACTTCTGATTGCGCTATGTAAATGAAAATTAGCATTATAGAATGCCGGGCTTCATACACTTTTGCCATTTCAACAGGAAATGGTACTCGCTAGCTCTGCAAATGCTTCACAAAAGGTAAGCAAGTCATTACTTTAAATACATTAGAACAACCCTACTAAATCTTGTTTGTTGTTTCACATTCTTGTCTGTTTTCATTTTTTTTTTTTTTTGATAGAATGTATGTTTTCAATTCCATCATCAATTACTTCACCATCACAATTTTTAAATTCCTTCACTGTAGACTTCGAGCGAAAAGCGTTTTTTGTATGACATTGTTGCAAATGGTCGAAATGGAACAGATGTCGATAAGTACGTATATTGACTTTTCATATTGAGATTTTTTTTTTTAATTTGTACTACTACTTGTGGTTTTGAAAATAGAGTTAATAAATACATTTCTTTGCAGATTTGACTATATTGTACGTGACTCTCGGGCTTGTGGACTTGGCTGCAATCTTCAGTTTCAGAGGTATGGATGGATATATAACGATCATCACTTACTGGTTAATACATACTATGATATGCTCTTCATTTCAGTCTAATTTAACATTTCTGAGTCTACAAAAGTGCAGGGGTTAGAACAGCGCTTTCTGGTTTATTAAACATGTATTATAGTCATAATATATATTCTTCATGTTCTTCATTTTAACTTGCAGGTTAATGGAAACAATGCGAGTGATGGGTGATGAGATATGTTACAGGGCAAAGGAATGTTAGTATATGTTCAAATTATTATGTTCTCCTAATAATTGCATTCTTCAACTAATATATGCTATTTTTTTGACAGATCTTACTATCCACAATTTATTTGTTACTCGAGCTGATTTACATAGAACGGTTTATACACATGCTAAAGTAAAGGTACCAAACTGCAACCACTCTGTTTTATCCACAACTTCAAAATGTTAGTTCTGGCATATATGAAGCTCTTTAATGCAGTCAAAGCGTCAAGGCCCATGCTTTTTAATCTGAATTTTGAACAATAAATGCAATGGATCTTGATAGTTTGCCCATTTTTATTCTTTTTATTCCTCCAGGCAATTGAACTCATGGTTGTAGATGCTTTAACATTAGCAAATGGAGAACTGAGTATATCAGAAACTATTCATGAGCCAGCTAAATTTTGGAAGGTCTGTTGAGCTTAAAGCATTATTTACAGTTATCTTCAACATTCCAATTTTTATGTCATTACTCATTAAGACTGACAATTGCCCTTTAACAACCGCAGCTAGACGACTCAATATTAAGACAAATTGAAACTTCTGATAAACAAGAGCTCAAGGAAGCTAGAGATTTGATCCTTAGCATTCGGAGAAGAGATCTATACCAGGTACCGTTTGACAATAAATGGAAGCAAATAGCTCTCCTTTCATTGAGTACAGAGTTTTTAGATTGTGCAATTTCAACAATTGACTATATTTTGCAGTTTTGCAATGAGTTTTCTGTTCCAAAGGACAAGCTAGAGCACTTCAAAGACATCACTCCACAAAATATTGTTTGTTCTCAGGTGCCAAATAAAAAGAAATTTATGCTAGATTCTTTACTCAAAGAGTAATAAGCAAATGGCATGACGAGTAAATTTCCTATTAGAGAAATGGAGGTACCACATTGAAAGAGGAAGATATTGCTGTAAGCATTGTCAAAATTGATCTGACTCGTGGGAGGAGTAACCCTATGGAAAGGTACTTGAGAAAGAACCGAATGTTCTTAATAAAAGCGCTGTATCTTTTCTTAAACAATTTAACATATTTGCTGCCTGATAATTTTATTTCCTGTGATCTTTTCCTCTGCTTGCATGTATTGCCATATCCAGCATCAACTTTTTCCAGGTACTAACATCACTTCCTATGAAATATTTCGAACTTTTCTACTGTTGCACAATGGCAGATGCTGAGTAGTGTACAACATTAGAAAATTATATACTACCTAGGTTTAAGGTTTATTTCTATTTAGCAAATTATTTAAGATATTTAAAATACAATATTTATGATGTTCGTTGGAAAAACCCAAGAAAAAAACATCCTTAGCAAAGCTTGTGTTTTGTGATGGATTCAAAGTATCCATCACATTGAAATTGAAGATTTTGGTGATTTTGATCTCTATGATCAGGATTATGAGAGTGATTACAAATTCCCAATTCCAGAAGAGCGCATCAGTCACTTGCTGCCCGCATTTTGTCAGGATACGATTGTCAGAGTGTACTCCAAGAAGCCTGAACTGGTTTGTGGGAATAAACACACCTCTTTTACGAGTTACTTCTAATTTCCAAAGAATGAATTTAAGGAATACCATGCATGATGTATGTTGCAGGTGGGAGCAGTTTCTGAGGCCTTTGAAAACTATCAGGTAAAAACATATGGAATGAAAGCACAGGTTCATGATACTCCTGAGAAGAAGAAACGCGGGAAGTAATCACTCACTACATTCGTATATATACACTCATTTTGAAAATGTACATATATGTTATCTATGCAACAATAGAAGTAGAATCCATATCGCTTCACGGTATAAATTTTCCCATATCTCCTACCACATAAAAATACTAAGAAATTGGCTTAATTGTAATAGGTATTTTCTCTTGAACATGGGTCAGAAATTATGCAGCTTTAACAGATCTTGATGGCAGCTTTTATCTTGTGGATTATATATGCTTAGGGATAAAAGAAATTTGCACAAACTTTGAAATTATATCCTTTTTGTCGGGGATGATGTTAAATTTTGATTAAAATAATCATAAGATTCAAATTTAAGATCGTAACATCTTTTCCTCAGGTAAACTTCCTTCCTTTGTATAAAAAACATTTGATGGAAATCATCATCATAGTTGGTTTTCGGTTTCGGGAATTTATGGGAACAACTTAGTAAATCAATTTTGCAATCCATTTTAATTTGTTTAATTAGGCGGCCAAGCGTTTTGATTATTTTGCCTTAAAGCTCATAACTTTTGCCGGTTGAAAGTAGAAATCGCTTTTTTCCTCTCGGAGCAGCAGCTGGATTGGTGGATTCAGGGGCCCATTTAGGAGAAACCCAAGTTGGACCAGATTAGGATGAGACTTGTAGAGTGATAAAGCCTTGACACCAAAATCTTAGCAGCACCTTTGTGTCTGGATTCTGGACTTCGAGAATATTTAAGCAGTCATGCAATTGAAGCTCCGACCCATGTTTCTTTATAGAAATTTCACGCTGAAAGTAATGACTTTGGAATATCTAATGTGGAAATTTCAACTTGTTAAAGAGCTGACAAGCGACGATTACTTGCATGGTTGGTTAGGTAATATGATCAAAAAATATAATCTCAAAATCATAATGCATGTCATTAATTCTAAACCATAAGACGGAAAATACGATGTTTATAGTTTTGGAATTTGTTTACAGGAAATCTACTGTTGTGATATGCATTAGCCCAATCTTTATTTTTCAAAATTGATTTTACTTATTCTTTTTTTTTAAAGGAAAATTCATTCATTGCATTTCAAAGTTAAAGTTGATCCATAGCCTCAGAATCATTGTTAAATAAAAAAACAGGTGCCTCACCCAACCAAGCTCTTTCTCCTATGATCTCCTTCCCAAACTTTGCAAGGCTATGAGTTATTGCATTATTCTGACTGCTGATGTGCATGAACCCACAATAAAGAGCTGGCCGGCCGCTGTTCTTACACTTCAATAACTTGGCCATTGCTGAAAGATCTGCTTCATTCGCTTTAAGTTTTTTTAATGATGCTCAGGGAGTCCCCTTCAAAACAATTTTCTGCAATCCCGGCTCAACCGCAAACTCCACCGCTTTCATTGCTGCATAAGCTTCAACTACAAGGGGATGATCAACGTGATCGAGATTTGTAGCACAGGCCCCCACCACTTTGCCATCTGCATCTCGGGCCCCACCCTTTTGCTCCTTTTTGCTTAAGCCTCCATCTAAGCCCACTTTGTAAAAATCATAACTGGGAGGGGTCCACGGTCTTCGAGGCATGATCTGGACTAACTCCACTGTTGCTTGTGCTTCATTAAACTCCTGCCTATATTTCCTTATAAAATTCGCTACTTGAACGGTTGGCTCCTCCCTTCACCATGCAACTCCCTGTTTCGGTCATTCCATATGGCCCAACATGCAATCGATAGTTGCTGCAACAGCTCCTTGCTTGCGTTCCCTATCCATTGCTGCGTCCATGCTCCATCTGTGTCATTGGTTGAGGCGTCTGCACTCCAATCGCTGCTTCACACTCCTTTAAAGCATGGTGAACAGTCCTGTCCCTTGCCCGCATCTGAAACAGGACTTGGATCTTTCTGCTTTTCAGTTTCTGGAGAACTGGTAGGCATCCGTTGCATAATTTCATAAAAAAAACTTCTATTTTGCTCAAAATTTCTGCTTCCCAAATATTCTTCCAACATATCTGGTTTCAACATCATTCGGTACAAGCCTTTCTTAGATCCCTTGGCAGAGAAGTTTGTAGTTGCTTTTCCCCGTACAGGCACCTCCTTTGTCAAAATGCCAAACAAATTTGTCTTTTGCTCCCCTCTTACTAATTGGGATCATGCTTACAGCCGAAGTTTCCTCAGCCGAAAATAACTCATGGAGCACGTTCATCTTCCATTTTTTGGTTCTTTCATCAATCAAATCTTTGACCAGTCCATCTTCAGACTTCCCTTTCCTAGTTGACTGAGGCATAAAAGTTGGAGAGCTTACCGGCCATTTGTCTTTCCAGATCTTCACTAAATGTCCATCCCCTATTCTCCATCTTGTGCCTTGTCTGATAATTGCCAGAGAGGCCCATACACTTTTCCAAGTCAACGATGGACTTTTTGCCCAGTTTACAATCCAAGATGGACTTGTGAGGGAAATATTTGCTTTCAACACCGAATAGGCCAATGTGTTGTTGGTGTGCAACAGGCGCCACCCTTGTTTCGCGAGCAAAGCAATGTTAAATTTTGCCATTTCCAGGAAGCCTCACGGGTTGAGACTTAAGTTTTGAATTCGTGTGGTTTTAAGACTCGAGCATTTATCTTTATGATATCTCGAATCAACCTACTTACCATCCTTAGGTCCGTGATACGTACACTTAGATCCGTCAATTTCATATATGATACAATGATATAATATAAAATTAATATAAAAAAATTATATATATATATTTTAAAAATATATATTTTATATTTATTTATGTTAATACGAATTTTGATAATACAATTCGTATCTTATATGTATTAATACATTTAAACACGTATAAGATATAAAAAATACGTTTAAAAAAATATATCATATGGATACATGTTTAACACATGATATAATACAAAAACATTTTTAAATAAAACATATCATTCGGATACACGTTTTACTCATAACACGATACGAAAACACATTTAATATATTTTTATATTTATTTTAATTTAATATAAATACAAAATTTATTTTAATTTTTAATGTTTTAATTGTGGTAATTAATTATTTAATATACTGTATAAAGATTATTTTAAATATTTATTATGATATATATTTAATAATTATTATAAAATTATTTTAATATTAATAATATAAATAATAATATTAGTACGATACATCATTATTTTATATTTTTAATCTTTAATAATTCACCATATTAGATTTGATATTAAAAACTAATATTGTTATATATACATTTATATTAAATGCATATATTAAAATATATATATTAATTATATATTATATATATATATATATATTAGTAATGTATACTTTATAACTTATATAGATATATATATGTCAAATACATATTAAATGGGCATCAATTTTTTTATATTTTTTAAATATGCAAGTATTTTTTTATATTAGTAATGTATACATTACATATATAAATCTTAACATATTAAATATATATTATTCTTTGTAACTTTTTATAATAAGATTAAAAAATAATTTTTATTAAAAAAGAATTTAAAATGATAATATACACTTAATTGTTAACAACAAATAACATCCAATAACCAACAATATGACCATTGATCAAGTAAAGTAAATCCAAATCACATGAATATACAATATTATATTATAATGACAATAAATAACATTTATAATAATATGAAGCTATCTAATAATTTTAATAACATGAATTATGATATGCAACAATTTTAAATTATAAAAGTTAAAATAAGATATTATATATTTAAAATTAAAATTAATACATATTCTAAATAATATGTATAATGATAAAAAATTATATAATTTATTTTATATTACATGATACGATATTATCAAAATGTAACTTATAAATTATTATTGTAAATACACATCTCAATAACCTATTTTAAATACTTTTTCTACATCACATTATAAGACATTAAATATTTGAAATTAAAAATAATATATTTATTCTAAATAGCAATTATAATTATAAGAGATTATATAATTTATATTTCTATATCACGTGATAAAGTATTAATATAATATAATATATATATTCATCTTAATGACTTGTTTTATATTTTTTATTCTAAAATCTAAATCGCATCATATAATACCATATATTATTATAAAAGATTATATAATTTATTTTAAATCATACATATATGGGTATACTAATATCTATGATGATTAAAATATATATTTTATTTTAATCATATTATAGTGTATAAAAAATTATTATAAGAACATAAATATATTAATTTGACTTTTTAAATATATATTAATTTAATTTTTTTAATAATTTCAATAAGTTAGAAAGACCTTTTACAAATAAATTATACTAATTAAATAATTATTGAAAATATATAATAATATTTATATGTTAAAAAAGAAATAAATCTAGTATATATATATATATTAATATTATGTATAAAAAATATAAAAAAAAATTTGAAATAAACTTTTCATCTTATATTTATAATATATGATATTATATATTCATAATTTGTTTATATTTTTATTTATTTATTTTAAATTAAAAATTACTAAAATTTATTACTTTCATATCTAACCACCTAACGGGCTTCAACTTTCAAGATTGATTATAAACTTCAAATAAACCTAATAATTTCGAACACAACATAATAATACGATACGAAAACAACAGGAAAAAAATTGTATATGTGTTTTGTATTTATTCGTGTTGACACAAATTTCAACATGACTCAATTCATGTCTTATACGTTTTAATACATCTAAATACGTGTAAGATACAAAAAACACGTTTAAAAAAAAGTGTCGCACGGATACAAGCTTATCACATGACACGATACGAAAACACATTTCAAATATTTTTATATTTATTTTAATTTAATATAAACATATAAAAATTATTTTAATTTTTAATCTTATAATTATGGTACTTAATTAGTTATTTAATATATAAAGATTATTTTAAACATTTAATTATGATACTCATTTAATAATTATTATAAAATTATTTTTTATATTAATAATATAAATATAATATAAATAGTAATATTAGTACGATTCATCATTATTTTATTTTTAATATTTAATAGTTCATCGTATTGGATTTGATATTAAAAGCTAATATAGTTATGTATACGTTTATATTAATTGCATATATTAAAATATATATATTAAATTTAAATATATATATATATATATTAGTAATGTATACATTAAAACTTAAATATATATGTGTTAGATGCATATTAAATGGGTATCAATTTTTTTTATACTTTTTAAATATGCAAATATTTTTTATATTAGTAATGTATACATTACATATATAAATCTTAACATATTAAATATATATTATTCTTTGTAACTTTTTATAATAAGATTAAAAATAATTTTTTATTAAAAAAATTTAAAATGATAATATACACTTCATTGTTAATAACAAATAACATCCAACAACCAACAATATGAGCATTGATCAAGTAAAGTAAATCCAAATCACATGATATACAATAATATATTATAATGATAATAAATAACATTTATAATAATATGAAACCATCTGATAAACTTAATAACATGAATTATTATATGCAACTGTTTTAAATTATAAGAGTTAAAATAAGAGATTATATATTTGAAATTAAAAATAATACATATTCTAAATAATATGTGTAATGATAAAAAATTATATAATTTATTTTATATTACATTATACGATATTATTAAAACGTAACTTATAAATTATTACTATAAATACACATCTCGATGACCTATTTTAAATATTTTATTCTAGATCACATGATAAGAGATTAAATATTTGAAATTAAAAATAGCATATTTATTCTAAATAGCATTTATAATGATAAAAGATTATTTAATTTATATTTCTATATCACATGATAAACTATTAACATAATATAATGTATATACTCATATTAATGACTTGTTTTATATATTTTATTCTTAAATCTAAATCGCATCATATGATACCCATATATAATTATAAGAAATTATATAATTTATTCTAAATCATATGTATATGGGTATACTGTATATCTATGACAATTAAAACATGTAATTTATTTTAATCATATAAAGTGTATAAAAATTATAATGAGTAACATAAATATATTAATTTGACTTTTTAAATATATATTAATTTAATATTTTTTAATAATTTTAATTAGTCATTAAGACCTTTTGCAAATAAATTATACTAATTAAGTAGTTATTGAAAATGTATAATAATATTTATATGTTAAGAAAGAAATAAATCTAGTATATACATATATATTAATATTATGTATAAAAAAATATCTTTTGAAATAAACCTTTTATCTTATATATATAATATATGAATATTATATATTCATAATTTATTTATATTTTTATTTATTTATTTTAAATTAAAAATTACTAAAATTTATGACTTTCATACCTACACACCCTGGCTTCAACTTTCAAGATTGATTTTACATTTTTAAAGCTGAGTGACTGACTAATTTTTAAACCTTCAAGGCTACCTTTTTAACTTTCAAAGTTGACTTTTATTATCTTTAGTATAAAATTACTAAAAAAAATAATTAAACAAAATTTAAATTAAATTTAGTTTTATACTTTCAAGGCAAACATTAATTTGACATTTTGGCATTCTCCTTTTAGTTTTATATTTTTATTACCGATTAGGTAACCATTAACCAATATGCTTTTATTAACAATTAACACGCTTTCATTAAAACCGCATGTGTGGAATCTTAATCATTTAACGCTAAAAATCTTTTTCCCCCATTTCACATTCAAATTTTCATTCTTTTATTTCAAACTTCTAAAATCTAGCCGAAGTAACTTATTTCCTCTTTCAGCCATCAAGCTAGGTAGCTATCATCATCTTTTGCCTATTTTTACGTCTTTTCTTAGGCAGCCACCATCACCTTTCACCCATAAATCACAGTCAATCCATCGATCGATAGAGCCTTTGTGTTCCTTTCAGTTTTCATTACGCCATTTCTTGCCAGAATATTAAGGTAAAAGTTGCAAACTACAGTCTAGTTGCTCATTTGTTTTCTTTTTCTTTTCTTTTTTTTTTTAATACTTGATTGTTCTTGTAATTGAAAATTCCTTGTCCAATATGCATTTATTTTAATATATATGTTTTTTACTCATACATTTTTAATATATGTTTTTAACTCATACAGTTCTAATGTATGTTTTTAATACATTTTTAATTTGTAGATGGAATATGATGATATTAACACTATATTTCAATCAAATTCTTTTACTGTAAATTTGGTATAAGATGATTGTATGGAGATACAATAATAAGATAATGTTGAGACAAGAAAGAACAAAAAGAAGCACAAAAGAAATAAGAAATTGACTTTAGATGTCTAGAAAGCCTTCGAAGTATTACTTGAGAAGGCAGTCAATGGTATTAAGATAGTAAAATGCAAGTATTATGGAGAAGTTAAGAACTACTATTCTAGGTATGTGAATGGTAATCTTAAACGTCATATGAATAATTATACTAGAAGAAACACACATGATATAGACCAAATGGTACTTTCTAAAGACCATGGGTCTATGATAGTGAGATCTTGCAAATATGATTTTGAAAATTTTCATAAAAAATTAGTTGTTGCAATGGTTATGCATAGTCTGCCTTTGTCATTTATGGAGTATAATGGCATTAGGGATTTATTTTCCTATTTGCATGATGATGTGACTTTAATCTCTAGAATACTGCGAAGTCTGATATCATGAAAATGCACAAAAAAAAAGAGAAGTAAGTTGAAACAAATGTTGAAAGAAACACTTAGTAAGATTTGTTTGACTTTTAATTTATGGACTTCTATCAATACTAATGGGTATATACGTGTTACTGCTCATTTTATTGATTATGATTGAAATTTACAAAAAAGAATTTTGAAATTTTCTTTTATGCCACATTCACACAATGGTATTACATTGAGTGAAAAAATGTATTCATTAATGGCTAAATGGGAAATAGAAAATAAATTATTCTTTGTGACATTGGATAATGCTTTTGCTAATGATACTTTTGTTGATTCATTGAAATTACAATTGAATGTATGGAAAGCACTTATAGAAAATGGTTAATTTTTTCTTCTAAAATGCTGTACACATATTCTAAATTTGATAGTCCAAGATGGCTTGAAAGAGGTTGATGAGTCTATAAAAAAAGTGAGAAAAAGTATTAAATAAATGAAATGGTCTCAAGTTAGAAGTAAAAATTTTTGGAATGCGTGAACCTACTTAATTTAAATGCAAATAGAGGATTAAGACAAGATGTTCCAACTAGGTAGAACTCCACACATCTCATGCTTTAAAGTGCTTTTTATTTTCACATAGCTTTCTTTCACTTGAAAATCAATGATTCAAATTATAAGAATTGTCCATCTAAATCTGAATGGGATAAAATTGAGAAAATGAGTAAGTTTTTAAATATTTTTTATGACATTATTTATGTGTTTTCTGGAACAAAGTACCTTACTATCAACTTATTCTTCCCTTTAGTTTTTTATGCATGCTTAACCTTGAATGAACATATGAATGGAAATGATGTGAAATTAAAAAAGATGACTTTAATGATGTTTGATAAGTTCGAGAAGTTTTTGTCTGAATTTAGTTTGATTTTAGCTATTGCTATGATATTAGATCCCCGTTACAAGCTATAGTTTATGTATTAAAGTTATAAAAAGCTTTATGAAAATGATTCAATAGAGTTTAGAATAGTCAAAGATAATCTATTTTCTTTTTATAATGAATACATTGATGCTATCAAGGCTTTTATTTGTAGTTTATCCTTGGTTATTTTTAATAATTCTAATGATCAAACTATTGATGAAGGATCTAGCATAGCTACAAGTTCATGTAAAAAAATGTCTGAAAGGTAATTCACTTATTTCAATGTTTAATTTTTTATTACTTTTTGATTTTTTGTAGTGTTTTGTTATAAATTTTGATACATTTAAATTTTTTAATTAGAAGTTTGACACTTTTGACATTAAAAATGGTGTTACTGTAAGTAAATCTCAATTAGAGCTATCTTTGGAAGAACAAAGGCTTGATAGGACACAATAGTTAGATATTTTGTAATTTTGAAAGCAAAACCAGTTTCGATATCTCAAACTTACTACCATGATGCAAGATATCTTTAGCATTCTTATTTTTATAAAGCATCTGAATCTACTTTTGGTGTTGGTGGTAAGGTTCTTAACCAATATCATAGCTCACTTAAGCCAGAAATTGTGAAGGCTGTTGTTTGTTGTAAAGACTAGTTATTTGGAGAAGTTGCTGATGAGAACTTAGATAAGATGATAGATGGTGTCATCAACTTGGATATCAACAAAGAAAGTTTTTCTTCAGTAAATTATTCTACTAAATCTCAAGTTAATTATGTTGAGCTGTGTTGACTCATTGAATAGTTTTTAAATAAACCTATTTGGGACAAAAGCACTTTGGGTCTCACCAATGCACTTAGGGAGGATATTTTTTAACGTGTTCACTAATACTTTTGCTACAATTTTGTTCATTACATTGCAATGGCTTATGGGTCTATATTGGGTCACTAACTCCGATTCTCCCACTTTTAGGATGAGCACTATGTGGGTTTTGTTGATGTCCCCAATATTAGTCCTACCATTCAAGTAATCTAGATAAAAATTTGCAACACCTCTACCAACTATATTTCAGAATTTTTGGTAAAATAGAGCAGGCATACCGTTAGGTCTAGGTGCTTTAGTGGGATGCATTTGTTTAATTGCCATTTGGATTTACTCCTCTTTGAACTCTGTCAGGAGGAGGTTGTTCATCTCACCCATTACTCTGGGTTCGATTGCCTCAAGAACATCTTCGAAATGATTTGTTCTTTGTGATTGGAAGAGGTTTTTAAAGTTGCTAGTGACAATTTTGATTATTTCATATTCATCATGGGTACCATCTCCATTAGCTTTCTTCATCTTGCTAACACAATTTCTCTTTTTGCTTTGAGAGGCCTGACCATAGAAGAAGGTTGTGGTTTTATCCCCGTGCCTCAACCAGTTAATTCATGATCTCTATAACCAAAATAACTCCTTCTTTTCCAACAACACATTCAACTCCTCTTTTATGGATCTTTCTACTTCAAGTGTGCTATTACTCAAGGCCTGATTACGTAGCCCATGCAACTCCCCCTTTAGCTCATTAATGCGCCTCCTCATGCCCGTAAAAGTCTTTGCATGCCAATTGCTTAAACACGTTTCTGCATGGGATAATTTTTGCTCCACCTTGGTCTTTGTCCTTTCACCCCATGCGTTTTGCATTCGGGCTCTTAGGCCCACATAGCCTCCAAATGAAACTTTGTTGTTCACTTTCTCTGCTATGTAGGTCCCTCCTCATCCATGATGGCCATAATTGGACAATGATCAGAAAATGGAAGACTCCACGTGCCGCACCTCAGTCAGTGGGAATCAGTCCCTCCAAATTTTCATTGCAACCCCCTTGTCAAGCCTCTCCCTAACGTTTTTAGAAACTGTCTTCCCCTTTTCCCATGTGAACCATGCCCCACTGTAGCCAATAGCCTCAAGTCCACAATCATCTAAAGCTTCCCAGAATGCCTACATATTGACTTTCTCTAGGAGCTCCCCTCCCTTTTTTTCTTGACCTCCACATGATTTCATTGAAATCGCTCATGCACAGCCACTGTAGCTGACTATCTCTTGCAAGGTCCCTTAACAGTGCCCATGATTCATGTCTTCTGTTATTGTCTGGTTCTCCATAAAACCCGCGAGTCTCCAATTTTCTATCACTCTTTCCTCGGTAACCTCCATGTCTATATGAATTTTGGAAAAACTTCGAAGTGTCAATGAAACCTCTCCTTTCCACAACATTGCTAAGCCTTCAGTCCTTCCCTTAGCATTCACTCCAAAGCGAGATTGCAAACCATACCCTCTCTTTATTTTATCCAACTTATTAACATACAGTTTTGTTTCACTCAGAAAAACTACATGGGGATCTTGTTGTTTGATTAGCTCTTTAAAAGCTCTAACTGCACATGGGTTCCTAAGCCCACGGCAGTTCCAAGCTAAGGCCTTCATGATTCTTGGCGGGACTGGGAACCAATCTCCGCTGTTATTACTATTTCAGGTCCTTCTGTTCTACTCTTCTTTGCATGATTGTCGAATTCCATGCCTCCTATTTCCTATCTAGATTCCATCTTCCTTTTACCCAGCTCTAATTGGCTTTCCGCTTGCCCACTTTGTACTTGTCGTGCCATCTTTTTCCACCTATGCCTTCCCTCAATTTTCTGGCCTAGTCTTTCCTTCATTGGAACCTCGATGCTACGTGCCACTTTTGTTGCCATGTGTAGAATTATGCCCACAAACTGTTTTGCCTTTAAACTTCATTTTTCCACCTCATTTTCTTTACCCACGTGGCATTGTCCCACTATATTGGTTGGTTTATTGTTAAGCTTTCCAATTTCTACTCTCATGTGAGCCGTGTTCAGAGGAGTCTCCGTATTGCCTTTCAATTTAATAGATTCCCTTGCATTATTTTCTCCATCATTCCCTCATTCTTCAATGTCCTTAAAAGAGTGATTTTTTGTTCCTTCTATTTCGCCTCTATCCTTGTTACCTCATCATGACTCGCTCATATTCTCCGAAATCTTTCCACTTTCCACACATAGCTTCTTCCTTGTTTCCCCACTATGTGCTAACCCTAGCATTAATCTACTACCACTACCCTTCTCGTTGTACCCTGAACTTGCTCACTGCTTAGCATCTCGTTGTACTGCTATGTTATACTCAGTGGAGTTTTGCCATAGACCTTTGGGTTTGATTTTCGATGGTAATTAGCGTAACCAGTCTCCATACTACCTTTTTAGATTATCCTCCCCACTAATCCCATCCACTATACATTCCACTCCCGAATGCCCTCAGCATCCACAAATATAGCAAAAAAGAGGAAGCCATTCATATCTCAATGAACCTCGAACTGTGGTTCGTTCATCCGCTCCCTTTACTTAAACAAACTGGCTAGGAGGTTTTGTTATGTCCACACTAACTCTAATCCTCAAGTGGCATCCTCCTTCTTGATTGTTTGTATCATTGTCAACCATTTGCAGATCTCCTAGCATCCTTCCTATGCTTTCTGCCACCTTCTGGTTCAGCATATTTTAGGCCAGCCCATACACTTTAATCCAAAAGCTTGCCCTTGTAAAGACGTAGTCTGATGTCCTTAAATTCCCACCATATTCACAGAAAAGCACCAAATTCTTATTGAAAGTCCATGGTGAACCGTCTAAAACTCTCTGTTTGTCCTTATTTGTGGCTAACTTCAGTAGGAAAAGATTCATATCTAAGACCAAGAACTCTACCTCCTTTGTCAATTTCCACACCACCTTGAGAATTTCTGTCAGTGCATCCTTATTGAAGGTTTTGTTTGTTAGGACTCTTGCCATCATCCATTTTCTTTCATTTTCATTACAATTCCCTTCATGGTCCTCCATTATTACCTATTCTACCTCCTACGTTAACACCAGATTCCTCTATATTCCCTCTAAATCTATCTCCTTACTTAGTGATGGCAATAGGTCGGGTCGGGACGGATTTTTCTCGCCTCGAACCCGACCCACTTGATAAATTTTTTTTATTTTTTATACCCGAACCTGACCCGATCTGAGATTATATAAAATCGTATCTGATTCGACCCAAAATTAATAAAATATTATTTTTAAAATATAAAATATTATTTTTTAATATAAATATAAAAATATATATAAATAAATAATTTAAAAAATAATTTTTATATATATCGGGTCGGATAGGGTCAAGTTTGCCTAAAACCTGACCCCAACCCGATCCCAAATTTTTTTTATACCACCCGACCCAATACCCAATTTAAAAAAAAAAAATCAACCCAAAGAGGTCGGATCGGGTCGAAACCCATCAGTTTCGGGTTAGATTGCCTTCTCTATCCTTAGTCATTTTGTTTCCTTCTCGTTTCAGCTCAAAAAACCACTAGGACCAAACCATTTTGAAGCCCTACTTTTGACTATCATTGCTAATAATATAAATTGATCAATCCTCAAAGATCAAAAGAATGAAGAGATCCCTAGAAAATAAGCCTTTGTAAAAAATAAGACTAGAAAACCTAAACCTACAAAACGTGTTCAGTTAACATGTTCAAATGAGACTATTTTACTTATTCTTTTTTAGGTACAACAGTTTAAATTTACTAGCTTTCTGAAATTCTTTTATTAAACCATTATAATTTAAAAACTTATTTCCCAAATTATGGTGCTTTTAAACTTATTTCTCATTCTCTTGTACTTTTTGCCAAGTCATTGCAGTGTCATACTTAAACTCTATAATCATTCATTGATTTCATCATTCCGTTCTCTATGTTGCTTCTTTCTCATTGTTATGGTAATACATTTTTTTCTCAAACTTCTTCAAAAACTATCATATATCATTCAAAAACTACTATATATCAATGTGTGTGAAAGAAATGAATTCAGTATATTAATTATTTTTGTACAAATATAGAATATTAAAGTTACATTGAGAAATGACACAAAAATTTTACTTTGAGAAACAATTAATGAATGTTTTGCAACTATAGAATAGAGATTAAGGTTCTAATAAATCTTGTTAGATTACACAAAAGTACTAATTTTTTATTTTCTATTATTATGTTAAGATGAAATCTACAATAATAGTTTTTTATGTTAATATTATTGATGAAATATGCAGACTTAACTTCCAAAACCATGTCTTCAAAATTTTCTTTTTTTAATGAGAGATTCTTTAGTAGTTCATCCAACCTTGCCTTAATTCATCAACCCATAATTGAGCAAAACCTGAATTCACCAATGTAAATTTAAAATAGAAAAAAAAAAGGATTAAAGGACTAATAGGATAGGACAAGCAAACACCTATGGTAAACTCAAATTGATTTTCTTCTCATTATCATGTTTGAAGACGAAAAGAGAATAAAAATAAACTAAAAGAAGTATAGTACTGTTGATGGTGTTTTTTGATGTCTTAGATAGAATGAAGGATGTGAGGTGGAATGGGAAGACAACTGCGATATGCAACTATAAAATATGATTAAAGGGCATAAGAGTTGTTAGTTTGGGCATGCTCTGACTTTCAAGTCAATATGATATCTAAGGTAAGGGTAAAAAGTAAAAAAGATTAGGATAATGAAGTTCGTGAAAAAAGCTTCAATGGAGAAAAAGTTTAGAAAATACTAGGTATCTCCCTCTTTGTTACCTTGAGTATCTAGTTTTTCATTTATCTCTTGCTTAAAATCAATTGTGATAGCTTGACTAAGACAATTGATAGATGATAAAATATTCGTACAGAGCTCAATAAAGGTTCACATTAGTGGATAAGAATTATGTTTAATGATCTTAAATAGGCATGGATTACGTTTAATGATTCTAAGCAAGTTAGATGCTAATAAATCAATTTTGATGACTACTTTAACAAATTATTGGTGAGACCTTAGGTGAGTCCTTCCTTTGACGAAGGATAAGCTATTTTTTTAGAGTAGATGACATGATTGTTTAGGTGTGCTTTGTCTAAAAGATCTAATGATTTAATTGTGTTAATCAATCTTTGACCGTTGATCAATTGATTTAGGTGTAATAATTATCTCTCGTATATGTGAGGGTTATAAAGTGATCAGAGTATTGACCAAAGCCCGAAAAGAAATATAAAGGAAAAAATGAGCAAAAGTGCTTTGGCGAGGGGTTTTTTGTGTCTTGGCTATCTTGACACAATGACATGTCCATTGAATGTGAGTTGAGCACATTTGGTGAGTAGCTGTACTAAGGTGTCTTTATAAGCAGGGCGAGTGTGCTTGGTGAGCTCAATTATTGACGTGTCATGTTGGCAAGCAGTGACTATTTTTGGGCAAGCCAAAGGTTTGGCAGAGTCACAGGGACTAGTAGGTGAAGACTGCAGAAAATTTGTTTACAAAAATTTTGTACTAACTGTGGAGCACACGTGGTTAGGGCACATTTGGTGGGGCAGTGTGATGTACAGCCCGTGTTTTTTAGAGAAGTAGCTAGACAGGCTATGTGTCTTATTTTGGGTGGTGAGTTGTTAAATATATTTAATGGGTGCATTTTTTTCAAAATGCACCATTTTTAAAAGGAAGTGTATTTGCTTATTTTGAAAAGTGGTAACTGAAGAGGTTTTTAAAGGGCGAGTTAATCTTGTACTGTTTACAAATCGATTAAATTAAACGATCTGAACAAGTATCATTTCAAAGGTTTCATTTAATGTTTCAAGATTCAAATTTGGTGCCGTTTCACGCCTTTCCTTTAACTAGGTATAGGAAAAGGGTTTAAGAATTTTTGCAATTTTTACTTTCGCTACTTGCTTTCTGAGTGAGTATTACATTTTTTTTTCTAACAATTTCTAGGTAAGGTTTTTTTAGCTCTTATTTTTGTTTAGTGTTTGCGCTTGTATGTTTTAGAGAAAGAAGGAGATGGCCCTCGAAGGAAACGTTGTGATTGAGAGTTCTAATGAGGAAGGGGAGGCTAAGGCTCCGGACACCAACACTTACAACCAAAATAGGGGAAGAATACTTCAAGGACCTTAGAAAGGGCTAATGGTAGTGAATCTACGGGTCGTAAGGGTCGAGAGAATCAAGTTGGTGGTAGCCGCGGCGGTGGCATAATGATCAAGAAAGGGAAAGCCCCTCGTGTTAGTGGAAATTTCCCTACTGCCGAGCAGGGAAGAAAGAAATGAGACAAAGGGAAAGATGTGGTTGTGGAAAAACCTAAGGAACCTAAAGATTTACCACATAGTTCCCAGCCTGCAGATAGCAATCCTTGTCGAACCAGCTCTTTTATGATGGATCGCAAGCCAGATCATACGCTATTCAACTGCAATGATCCCATGTACGAGATTTCTCTCCCTCCTCCAAGGTTCACTATTAGCCAAGTGGGGCGATGCGAAGACATGGCATTCTTCCTGAACAACTTCTATTATTGTTCCATTTACCACTGTAACACATTTTTCATCTTTTGCTGGCTAAACTCAATGTAGCCGCTAACCAACTTGCACCAACCACTCGGGCCTTTCTGGTGACGTATCTGATTTTTTGTAAAGTAAAAGGTTGGGTGCCTTCGATGAACATCCTCATCAACTTGTACATGCTAAGGGAGAGTTATGGTTGGCTATATTTCCTTCAAGCGGAGAACAGTGTGGTTATGGTGGATTTGCCTTCTAACACTCATTTAGATTATAATCAATTATGGTGGTGCACACTAGGGTACTGGGAGTGAGTTTCCCCTTCAAAATAAGGTGGTCATATGCCAACCATTTGGCGAGAAAGCTGCCTGAATTGAGTGGGGATGAGGATAAACGAGTGCAGGCATTGAAGAATAGCATAATCTCCTACAAGAGATTAGCCACTACCAAAAATATTCATGACTATTGCACTGTCACTGGGGAGGAT
Source organism: Durio zibethinus (assembly GCF_002303985.1). Next base: position 6,453,824 of record NW_019168048.1, read on the forward strand.
CAAGCTTGGCAATTACTAATAAGGATAAGTTGGCTAAAAAGGCTCAAAAGGAGGGCAGAGCCTAGAGTAAAGATGCAAAGGCCTATTCCAAGGGCTAGAAATGTAGGTTCGATTGTTGAATTATTGAATTTGTAGTTGTGCTTCTAATCCTGAGATTGTTGTGGGTGTCAACTTGTGTTGTATGCCTTTGATTGTTTTTGTCTCTTATGGTGAAGAAAATGGCTGTGAAAGGAAAAAATTCTAATTATCCAGAAGCTTGCCTAAGTGATTCTCTTACCAGAGTTGCAGAGCCAATTCCTAGAATTGTCTTTCTTCCAACTTTTGTACCTTCTATATCAGCCTCTGCCCAGTTCCTACATCGCCATTCCCTGTACCACCAATTGCTGCACCAATTTCTTCACTACCAATCTCTAAACCTAGGGTCAAAGGAGAGGGGTGCAGTAGGTGTGAAACGTAGGAGGAAGAATTATAGAGAAAGGGGTGTCGGCATGCCAAGTGGCAATGGCCCCATTGAGGGTAATCCTTTTTTTTTTTTACTAATTGTTATGCTTGTGAACTGATTCTAATTCTCGTGTCTTTGTTTTACAGGAATAGATCTTGCCTCTAAATTTTGGATGATCGTTGATCAAGAAAGGCATAAGAGTAAGAGGTCTTCTACTGCTAGTTCACCTCCTACCAAGAGACTTGCAATTGGAGGCTCTAGCTCGCCTGTTGCAACACCTGTCACTATGGTTGTGCCAATTCCACCTCTCCCACCTCTTGCTCCTACTGTTTCAAGTTATACTCCAACTGTTACAAGGACTCTTGCAACCTCGGCCAAGGCACCTGCTCCTTCACCAGTCGAGATTTTTGTTACCACATCGTATGCTACCTCAGTAACTCCTATTGTTATAGCTCCCACGTCTACTCCAGGTTCAATTCCTGTTTCAGTTTCTCTCCTTTCAACAATAGCAACTGATTCTAATTCCGTGACTCGGAGGTAGGGTTGGCTTAACTAACCTTAGAGCAGTTTGAGGTGAGCCTTAGGATGCATGCCTTCATATCTAGATATGCTGCTAAAGGACTGGACAGAGTAAGTTCTATAGATTTTGCTACAGTGTTTGAAAGGCCCAAAACTCTGTTCCCTTCTGACACTTCTTGTGTGTAGGCTGTTAGTGGTCTACCTATTTTTGCTAGGTATAGGGCTCGACGGTTTTCATTGCTCAAAAATTTACAAAACGATCTCTTCCTAGCTACTGAGATAATACTTGTGTTATTAAAGTGGTGTACTTTGTTATTTTTAATATAGGAAGTAACTTGCTATTGTTGTCATGCTTTGCGTAGTCTTTGGCTAACTAGGTAGGTATTTACGAGCAGGTCAGGGAATTGGTGAACTTTCTGAATTTGAAGAGAAAGAGTTGCTGAAAAAGTGCCAAAAAATTGCTAATCTAGTTGTGTTATTAAGGGAGAGAGACCTCTCCATTGAAGGCCTAGAGGACACAATAAAGGCCAAGATGGGGGAAGCCGCTTGGAAGAATTCAACTTTAGAAGAGCTTTGAATGCTACTACTACTCCCTTTAAGGATGTGGAAGGAGAAAAAGACAAGTTGAAGGCGGAGTAGGTGGAGGTTATGACTCAGGTGGACCATGCTGAAAAAGGAAAAGATGAGGCTTTGACGTAGAGTAGGCAGGCTCTAGCTGAAAGGGACCAGGCCATAACAAATAGAAATGATGCGCTGGCCCATAATTTGCAAGTAAAACGGGAGCTCGCCAAACTTAAGGCCGAGCTAGAAAATTAAAAAGCCGAGTCCTCTATAATAGCTGAGAAACAGGATCCTGAATGGCCGATGGTGTAAATGAATGTTGAGTTGCAAGACAGGTAGTCAGCAATATATCAAGTGCAACTCCACTTGGGGCCCTTGGATTTGGGGGATATAGACTTTGCAAATATGAGGGAACCTTTGAAGGCTTTAATGTGGAACATATTAAAGATCTAGCCCTTTTAGAGGGGTTAAGGCTTCTATGGAGCTGTCTGCAAAACCAGTTGTAATTGTTCCATGTCCAGACTTGAATGCTCTCCCTATCGCTACTGATGAAGGTTAGGCTAGTAGTTCCTGCACTAAGTCTGCTTTTGAGGCTAGTAGGTGGTCGCTGATGCAGTTGTTTCCCTGTCCTCTGTTAAGCCTGTGCTTGTGCTCACTGAAAAGCTAGTTGCCCTTTCTACTATTGAGAATGCTACTGTTGATACTGTTTCTGCCCCTTAGGGCCTTTTGCTGTATTTTTCTTTGTTTATTTTCTAGGTTGTAATTTTTATTTTTCCTCATTGATGTATTCAATAGACAAATAGTGATAAAATATAATTTTTCAAAATCTCTATCTTAGTTTACCTTGTTGCTTTAATAATATGATATCAACTGTAAACCATAACTTGGCTATGTATTCACTTGTGAAAAATGGTTGAGATTAAGATAATAGGACGCCAAGTTTTTTTAGTACCATATCTAATTATGACATGATACAATAACCTGGCTAAGTTCAAACCTTGTTCAAATAATCTAGTCTTGCAGACACTAGTTTTTGGTACAGAGTAAGCTAATAAAGTAAACATTGAGCAGTGAGGTTATATTTTAGGGATTCATGCATGTTAAACCAAAGTGTATGATCAGTATTATAAAGGTCACTTAGAGTGAGTCAAGTATTGCTCAAAATATAACAAAGTCATGCAAATTAGTATTGTGAACTAAACTTTCCTTTTTCAAGAAAATAGAATTTTAGACTTAATGGTGTAACCTATTGGCTAACCCTAAGGATTGCAAGAAAAATAAATTAGTTAAGGCGAGCATTGCCTCAGAATACTTAAATGAGATAATGAAGATATAATAATTTGTTAAAAGTAATCAAGTGTACCTCATTGCGAGGCTATTGATTTACTGTTTGAATTTTGGCATGTCAACCTTAGTTTAGCCAAATTGGTACAATATTGATTCTAGCAAGATAGAAGAATGACACATGGGGCATATTAAGTGTGGTTTGGAAAGCCTCAACGTAATAGGTAGAGGTGCTAAGGTCACATTAGACGTGATAGCATAAAGCCTTAACGCAAGAGATGAAAATGCTAGGGGCACATTGGGCATGTTGGCATAGGGCCTTAATGAAATAGATAAAGGCGCGCGGGGCATGTTGGGCATGTTAGCGCGAAGCCTCAACGTAACAGATAAAGGTGCCAGAGGCACATTAGATGTGTTGATACGAAACCTTAATGCAATAGATAAATGTGCTAGGGGCACAATGGGTGTGTTGGTGTAGAGCCTTAATGCAATAGATGAAAGCACACAGGGTGCATTAAGCATGTCCGCAGGAAGTGGGGATTGTGTTAACCCTTATGCCTTAACACAATAGAAAATGACTTGTAAGGCACGTTGAACATGTCAGCAAGAAGTGGGAACTATGTTAACCCATATGCCTTAACACAATAAAAAATGGCACGCGGGATGCATTGAGCATGTTAATAGGAAGTGGAGACTATGTTAACCGATATACCTTAATGCATAAAAATGGGACTGTGTTAACTCATATGCCTTAACATAATAGAAAATGGCATGTAGGGCACTTTATAAGATAAAATTTTGATAAACGCAATAAAACGCCATCCAACTTCATTAAGATATTTTCTTATACAAAGTTACATACAAGCAAAGGTAGTTAAACCCAAATATTCATTTTAAAATATGCAGGTATTGAAAAGTAAATATAAAAATTTGAAAATATTGTACAAATGTAAAAGACCTGGTTATATGTAATACTTCTTTAAGTGAGCAGCATTCCAAGTCCTTGAAATGCGGTTGCCCCCATAGTTTATATGCTCCAAACACACTGACAATTGAAATTCTGTATGGTCATGCCCATTTGGTTGACAGCTTTTTCATTAACTCGTAGGTTTACTGGATTTGCAGTTTTTGAGTACTATATCACAAACTTGGAAATGCTTATGCTTGATTCTAGAGTTGTAATACTTGGTAACCTGTTGTGCTTTGGTAGCCATTTTAACTTCAACCAAGTCCGTAGTTTCTTGTAACATATCTAAATTAGCCATCAAAGCTTTTTCATCCTAACTAGGGTCAAAATGCGTTATTTCAAGTCTGTTCATGCCCATTTCAACAGGAGTAAGTGCTTATATCCCATACATCAATGTGAAGAGCATTTCTCCCATGCCAAAATAATCTATAGTTCTGATCACCCGAAGTATATAGAGGGTTTCCCTACCTATGCTCCTTTTACTTCATTCAACTTCTTCTTGAAGGTAGCTAAAATTTTTTTATTCATGGATTCCACTTGCCCGTTTGTTTGAAGATAGACCACTGAACTGTGTACCATGGCCACTTTGAAATTTTGGCAAAACTATTTCAATTTATCAACTTGAAAATTGTGCTCAATTATCCGTCACGATAGTGTGAAAAAGATCGAACCTACATACAAATATACTTTCAAACGAATGGTAGCAACTAGTTATACCTCTAACCACTTTATAAAATAGTCACATGCCACTATCATGTATTTTTTTTGGATGATCGCTATAGGAAATGGTCTAAGAATATCAACACCCCACTATACAAATAGCCATAGACTAAAAATCCTATTGAAAGCTTTTATTGGCTGCTAAAGAACTTTGGTAAACTTTTGGCACTTATCAAACCTTTTAACCAGCTCCGTTACCTCTTTTTTCATCATGGGCCAGTAATAACCCTATCTTAACACTCTCTGTGCTAAGGCTCGTCCACCTACATAGTAGCCATACGTCCTTTCATGAATTTTCCTTAAAACATATTTTGTTTTGGATAAAGAGACACATTTGAAAAAAGTGTTGAAAAAGCTATCTTATATAAACTATCTCTAACTATTGCAAATCATGCTGTTCTTTTTTGTGCCTTTTATACTCTATAAAGTCAAAAGGGTTCTCCTCTTTGAAATATGCCTTAATAGGAGTCATCCAATTATCCTTTTCTATGCACAAGAAAGTGGGGTTTATGAATACTTGGGTGTGAGCATATACTTCAACAAGTTTTTCCTATGTTCTTTGATCTTAATAAATGCTGCCAATTTGGATAAAGAGTCAGCCTTAGTGTTGTTAGCACGAGGGACCTACTATAGGGTCATTAAGGTGAAGGACTAACTCAGTTGGCGTATAATTTTATGATATTTAACAAGAATGAGGTCCCTAACTTCATACTCGCCATTAACTTAATGGGTGACCAATTATGAGTCTATATAGATGATTAAGTCTTTAACATGCAAACTTGCTACTAATTCCAATCCCTCAACTAAGGCCTCATTTTTGGCTATGTTATTAGAGATAAAGAAACTAAAAGATAGTCCATACTGCCACTCCTGCCATCTTGGGTTTAATAACAAAATTCATGTGCCAAAGCTTTTTTTTCCTAACACACCATCCACATATAACAATCATGTGTGCTCTGGCATGAGGCTTGCCACTAAAGGATGTTGAATAACATAGCTGATAGTGTACAGGGCTCAGTTGGTTTATCTGCCTCTATTATTTTTTGTAGTTCTATTTAGGTTTGTTTGGTTTGGAGTTTTAGATTTATGGGCGAGGGTTAAGTTTGAGACTATTGAGGTTTTACAGTGTTTTACTATTAGGTTCCTGCCTTTAGTGTAAAAGAACACTCGGTAAGTAAGTCTACTAAAGTCTAGGCCTTGATGGCTCTCTTTGGCCTATATTCAATGTGGAATTCACTAAGCTCGACACTCCACTTCATTCTTCCTAAAGTGTCAATCTTGTGTAAGACTTCCTTAAGTGGTTGGTCTATTAGCATAATTATGGCATGTGCTTGGAAGTATTGTCTTAGTCGATGAACAGCTATAACCAGTGTAAAGACTATCTTTTCCAACCTTTTATAATTGATTTCTCCATTCTGTAAAGGTCAACTGACATAACAAACCAAAACTTGGTTTACATTAGCCTCTTTTACTAGCACTACTACTACCCATTTCATTATACGCTACTTAGTATACGTATAAAGGTTCGCCAGAAATGAGGCTGGCGAGCAAGGGTGGCAAATAAATATACTAGTTGAGTTTTTAAAAGGCTTTTTGACATTACTCATCCCACTTAAACCTCATTGCACTTTGAAGAACCTTGAAGAATGGTAAACACTTATCTGTCAACTTGGATACAAACCTATTGAAAGCTATCACTTACCCAATTGATCTCAGTTTTTCCTTAGTAGTTCTAAGGGATTCATGTCCAAGATAGCTATCACCTTCTCGGGTTTGCCTTTATACCTCTGTTAGAAACCATAAAGCCCAAAAACTTTCTTATCTCTACACCAAATGTACACTTGGTAGGATTCAACTTCATGTTATATTTTTTAAAAATAACAAAGGCTTCCACTAAGTCTTGAACATGTTATTACAATGAAATACTCTTAAGTAGCATATCAGCCACATATAACTCAAGTTATCGATCAATTTGCTCTTTAAAAATCTTATTCACTAGTCTTTAGTAGGTGGCCCCTGCATTTTTCAACCCGAATGGCATCACTGTTTAACAGAATAAACCATCCTCAGTGATGAAGGATATTTTTTCCTTAACTACCCTTGCTAACTTAATTTGATTGTACCCTAAAAATGCATCCATGAAACTCAAATACTTGTGGCCTACATAAGAGTCCACAACATGTCCACTAAAGGTAAAGGGAAATTATCCTTTTGGCACGCCTTATTCAGATCAGTGAAGTCTACACACATTCTTTATTTACCATGGCTTTTTTCACCATAACCACATTGGCAAGTCAATCAGGATACTTGACTTACCTAATATACTCAGCTGCCAGCAATTTATCCACTTCATTCCTCACTGTTTGGATTTGCTTAAGAGTGAACTTTTACTTTTTCTACTTAACTAGTTTGGTAGTCAAATATATGTTCAAGTGATGTGCAATAACACTTTCATCAATGCCAATTATGTCCGTTGAAGACCACACAAAGACATCAACATTCTTTTATAAAAATCTATGTAGCATATTCCTCACCTTAGCATCAAACAAAAAACCCATTAAGTGGTAAGGTATGGGTTCAATGGGTAAAGTTGGACAGGTATAATTTGCTCGATAAGGCAAGCCTTGTATTTTCGAGTCTTATCCCATGCATCCACGCTATCAATGCTTAGAGTTTAGGCTAAGGCTTGGTTTATGATATGGGCTGATGGAAAAAGATATGTTTTGAGGTCTTTTATAAGCAAAGATTAGGGTGGGTTGGTGTTTTGGTCTTCTCTTTAGGTAAGTTAAAGGCCTAAAAAGTGACACTGAAAGGCTATCACCTTATTTGTTTTCATGTATCCTACTTCGATAGATATAGAAAATTTAACCTTCAAACAATAAATAGCAGTTACCATCATAGTCTTTTTCATCAATAGCCTACAAAAAATAATATTGTTAGTGGAAGGCTAATCAATCATTAAAAAGTTTGCCAAAGTTGTCAATATGTGCTCACCATCTCTTATAGTAACTGGTAAAGTAATGGACCCCTTTGTAATAGGTTGATTGGCAAACCCAAATATAGGCCCTGATGGCCTTAAGTCTCCATCTGCAAACTTTATTTGTTTGAAGGCCTAGGGTTGAATTAAATCCATGACATTACCACTGTAAACCAATATCTACTACACTTGGTAGTTAGCTGTCGTTGTTGTGACCACTATAAGATCATTGTCGTTATCTACCAAGATGTCGATATCATTTTCTTAGAACTGCACCTGTTAATCATCAACACTTTGTATCTTAAGTGCAATATCGATGGCCATTACATTGCACAAATGTGACTTGCGTTTAGATTTACTATTTGCCCAATATTTAGTGTCCCTTAGAATAACATAAATAATTCCTTGAATTGGCCATTTACCCATAGCTTTTTCTTGACTAGCCTCTTCAATTTGGAGGGATGAGCTTTAACCCTATGATCGATTAGATGCGTGACAATTTTTTTAAGCAAGGTGAGGGTTATTAGCTTGGAGTTTTGGTTAGGCATTATCATGCTCTCTGGCATTTCAATCTCCTTTTGGAGAGTCATGCACTCATCAATAGAGTGCCCTCCAGTTTCATGGTAAATGCAATGTCTTTTTTTATAGGGTTTTGTTACTCAAATGCTTGGGTAAGAGTCTTGCTTGATTGGGGCAATAGGTTGGACATTGAGTAATGGCATTTAGAGTTCTGTTTTGGCTTTGGTGTCGATTAGGCTGTGTTTATTTGGTTGGGTTAATGGGTTGGATGTTGAGTAATGGCATTTAGAGTTCTATTTTGGCTTTAGTGTCGATTAGATTATGTTTGGGAGTTTCTATTGCTGTTATTATAATAGTTTTAGGGCAGCTAGATGAATTTAAATATAAATGGAGTCGCTATCAATTTTTTTTACCTATATACGATTAGTTACTTATTAAAACTTACATTTTTAATAAAATCTTTAAATTAATTAAAATTTATTAAAAATATAATTTTAGAGTCTACGAAACAATTTAGGTTCGACAGTTCAATTACGTGTGATGAAGGATTAGCATTCCTATAGCACCCCTACAACACCCTTTAGAAAACAGTATCAATTAATTTTGTGTTATCATTTGATTTTGACTCAAAGAATTTAATTTTGATATTTAAAAATAATTTCTTTGACAACTTTTATTTGTGATAAAATTTTCTTAAACAACTTAAATATCATTACTCTGAATTTCATAATATCTCATCATCAGATAAAAATTTTTCCCTTATTTTTTTTCTTTTAAGATTTTTTTAAGATTTTTTTAAATTTAAAATTTAAATATTCACAAACAAACAAATAAATAACTTGAAAAAGGTTAGAAAATAATTAAAAAATAATGTATAAAAAAAAATGAATAAAATAATTAAACCAATCAGTTTGGCAGCTATTTGATTCGATTTGGCCGATTTAATGCCAGTTTGGTGAGGTTTTTTTACTGTTTAGGCTATTTTGACCGATTCATAATTGGTTAAACTGAACTGGCACAAGGGGTGAAAGTAAAGCTAAACCCAGGGTCAAGCGTGCAGACCTTAGGTTAGGTCTAAGCCAAAACATGGGTCCTCTTATTTTTTTTTTTAGCCTATAAATCATAAATTTTTTTACTTCATTTCTTCCTTTCACCTAAAAAAAAACCTTCAAACTCTTTGAAAAAAAAAAATCCAAAGGCCAACCAAGCTTTCCTAAATTTTGGCAATCAACTACCACACTATTGTCACTCTTCAGCATCAGTTGGGTCTCAAAAATCACCCAAAAAATCCTATTGTCATCCTTGTTACTTTTTTTGCTGTGGTTTAGCCCAAAATAGCATCAAAAAGCCTAGATCTGAGTCTAAAGCTATCAATTTTCAAAACTTAAATAACCTTCCTGCACCAACCAAAAGCCTCCATTTAAAATTATGTCCACCTCCAAGTCCCAAGCTTCTTCCTCACAAAATATCAAGCTTCAAAACCTTTCCTAACACCCCAAAACTGAAATCCCCTTTCTTCTCACATTTCAACTTTTTTGTGCTTTTTAAGGTTTTTTTTTATCTTTTATGGTTCCTTAATTAGGGATGTGGATTTTTTATTTTTGGCTGGAGTTTTCTTGGTTGTTTGGGCAAAATGGGTTTTGGTGGATGACCAATGGACTATGGCTAATTGAGAATGATGGTTAGGCATGGTGGTGATTGGTAAAAGGGGGAGGTGTTTCAGTAGTGTTTGGTGTTGTTTTTGGTTATGGTTATAGGTGAGGTTATCTTGAGGTTTAGGCAAAGTCTCCTTATGATTCAAATTAGCCTCATCATCTTCTTAATTTTTTACTCAATTTAAAAATAATTTAGGGATCAATGGAGAGACCAAGAATATTATTATGGTTTGATAGAGAAATTGAGGTCTTGGATATAAGGATATGTGACGGCAACTGAATTTTAGCTACCAAAAGTGGCAGTAAGGTAGCTTTGCAAAGGTAGAGGGAGATAGTGCAAGGGTAGAATGGGGTAATAGGGAATTATGGTGATGGGTTTGAGCACTAATCAGTTTATATTTCCTTTTCTTTTTAGTTTTCAGGTAAAATTTTTAATTAATTAAAATTCAAAAAAAATCAAATAATATGGGCTTCAATTAGACATAAATCATATGCTTAAAAAATATATCACAATTAAGCCCACAAGACCCAATTAAAATATTTAAATGGGCCTTAATTGTGCAAATCGAAATCCTGAATAAAATTGAGATTTACCTGAACAAAAATTAGTATATACAATTACCCCTCTTTGTACATTACTAAAAATAAAAAATAAAATAAAGATATAAATAACAATTTTCTCTGAATCCATCGATCCAAACACTTTTTTATTTTGATTTATTTTTTGGATTTTTTTGAATTTTTTTGTTTTTTTGAATTTTTAGATTTTTTTATTTTAAGTTATTGAAAAACTCCTTTAATTAGAAGCTCCACAACTTTGAAAATAAACTTAAAATCTCATCTCCATAACTTTGAAAATAAACTTAAAATCTTCTCTTATTAGAGGCCTTGAAACTTTAAAAATTTAAAACATTCTATTTGGAAGACTTACAAATCATTCAAATCTTTACCTAGAGGTCTTGGGGATTATGCCCAGAGAATTTATAAATCAAATCTAAAATTTACTTGTAAAAAAGGAAACATTCGATTTTTAAGATTTCTTAAACTTTGGTTATCACCACTGAGAAATGAAATGACTTTGGATATTGTCACCTAAGAGAACTCAGATATCACCATTGAGTAAATACAGATGATTTTAGATATCACCACCAAGAGAATTCAGATGTCACCACTAAATAAATGCATATGACTTTAGATATCGCCAGTAAAGAGAACTCAAATATCACCACTGAGTAAATATAGATAACTTCAGATATCACCATCAAAAAGGACTTTAATGTCACCACCGAGTAAATGCAAATAACTTTGGCTATCATCATTAAAGGAACTCAGATATCACCACTGAGTAAATGTAGATAATTTCAAATATCACCACTAAAGAGGACTCGAATATCATCATCCATAAAAATATAGATGACTTTAGATATCTCCACCAAAAAGAATTCGAATATCACCATTGAAAAAATACAAATGACTCTGGATATCACCATTGAAGAGAATTTGAATATTACCATCGAAAAGATGCAAATGACTTTGGATATCCTTACCAAAGTCTATTCAAATATCACCATAAAAAATATGCAAATGACTTCGGATATCACCACTAAAGACTTAGAAAATTTTAGATTTCACCATTAAAACTTTGAAAATGATTTGAATATCACCACCAAAGCCTTAAAAAATTCGGTATTACCACAGAAGAATTCGAAAACAATTTGGATGTTACCATCAAAGACATAGAAAATTTGAATATTGCTACCGAAGACTTTGTAACAATTTGGATATTACCACCAAAGATTTGAAAAAAATCAAATATCACCATTGAAAATTTTGAAAAAAATTTGAATGTCACTGTCAAAGATTTTAGAAAATTCATATATTGCCATTAAAGGAAACTTTTTAAAAACAATTTGGATATCATCACCAATGAACTATTTTTCTTAGATATCACCACCAAACAACATTTTTCATAAATAATGCCAATTTCACTAGGCTCACAACTTTTATGCCAACTAGATTGGGTTTAAAGTTCTCCTCTTTCTAAAAGTTCTTAATTTTTTCTCTTGTTTTCTTGGATTTTTTTCCTTTTTTTTTTTGGACTCTTTTTTCTTTAATGTTTCTAAAATTGGGAAATGCCACTACAATGCAAATGTCTATTCTTAAAATGATGATGCAAATGCACATACTTATATGCAAATGACAATGATATTTATAAATAATCCAAAAGCAAATGCAAATGCTTCTTACAAAGTGCAAATGTATACTTCATTACCAATGAAGGACATGTAAATGATGTAAAAGCAAAATTCAGAAGATGCAAATGTTAAAAATTTTCATTTCTTAAATCTTTTTAAAAAAAGCTAAGTTAAAAGATATAAATGCTTAAAATTTTATTTTCTTAAATTTTTCAAAATTCTTTTTCTTTCAATCCTAATTCTTTTGCTTTTTCAAATCACTTCATTTCAATTCCAAATCCACTATTTACTGCTCATTTTCATCAATTTTTTCTTTCTTTTCTTCATAACTTGGATTTCTCAACTTTTCTTTCCATTTTATTTCTATTTTCTTACAGATTTTGACTTTTGCTGGAATATGTTCAAAACTTCTAAAACTCAATTTATCTAATATTTACCCCCCAAAATATAAGGCATTATTCCTTTATTGTTGAAACATGACTTCAACACATATATCCTTCTTTGTGTTTACCTTCTAATGTAAAAGGTGATTTTCGATCAAAGTTCATTTAAAAAAATCCATTAGGCTCAAAGAGGTTGCAAATGGATAATTTCTTATTTGTGAAAAGATGAAGAAAAATGATCGTTTATCATCTCAAACATGGTCACTTGTGCTAAAAAGTTAAAAAATTCAAATTTTATTTTTATCATTTCTTTTTATTTTCATCATTTTTGTTTGAATTTAATGGTTTTATTGGCTTTTGTTTTTTTTTTTTTTTTAGGTTTTCTAACTTTCTCTTCTTCTCTTTCTTTTTTTTTTTTTTTTTTGGATCATTTGAATATCCTAAGTGCATAATGTAAGCATAAACTTTTTTTCTTTTTTTTTCATATTTTTTTTCTTCATGTTTTACAACTCATATGACAATCAATCTTTATCAATAGTACAGTTCAAGGATAATACCCTATCTTGATAAGCCAATAAGGTTCATGTGATAATAGGAATTATATTAAAAAGGTTTATTTAGGCCTATGTTATACAAATCATCACCAATTAGATAATAGTAAGTTAGTTTGTCTTAGAGCAATAGGAAATCATGCTTTTTGTCAATGTGCCTATAGTAGTGAAACAGGGATGACTTTGAAAAAAAAATGATGAATTTGTGTGTTTGTGGTCATCTAAACGATCTTCTATTTGGCTAATTTGAAGTATAATTTTGACAACTATCAAGTTACTAACATCTAGATAAAAAAAAACATCATACCTGTTTGATTTTCAAGAAACTCAAAAAGTTTTTTCCAAATTGATATTTTCATAGTTTGTTGCCTTGATAAGAGGCATCATAAAGTTCAAACTTTTATCCTTTAGAGCATTAAGGTTTTTCAAATGGTTTGAGACATGAGAAGAGCATGAAAATATTTTATTTGGACAAATTCATAATAATTATCGCCAAAATTTTTTAGATTCTTTTCAAATTTTTATTAGGAAGAAAAAAAATTATTTTTTTTCTAACAAACTAGAGACATAAAAAAGATGGAACATAACTTCAAAGCATTCTCAATTAGCATTCAAATTCTAAGCTTTCATACAAGTCATGAAGTTCATATGCATGTCTAATATAAAAGTGAAAGATTAAAAGCGAAGCCAAAAAGGGCTTTTGAATCAATCAACCTCTTTGTAATGCTGAATGAAGCATCCACCATTCTCCCACAAAAGCATGCAGAATCATTCTCCAATCCCTTCTCTGGCATTTGCATCAAAAACTATTCATATCAACACTTAACACCTTTAATTCACCTTTTCTCCAATATATCAAGGTAAAATATTTTTAGCAACACAAGGATCCCTATCGAGTGACCATGTCAAGTGACCCTAATTACCAAAATGGTAATCACATCATGCATTGGGATCATACCATTTTGGGTAAGGGTTAAAGGGGTTCTAGATGCACAGGTTTTAAAAGGTGATTCTGGATAAGTTGGGGTAGCAATTCAGTGTAAAGTATGGGAATAAGGTTGACACAATTATTTTCTTTGTTATTTTGCTACCTTTTTTTTACTATTTTCAAAAACATTTGGCTAATTGACTGGTTGAGGTGTTAGTGCATAACCAAGTATTTGGAAGCGAAAGTCTGGTTGTTAATTTGCTTGAGCAAGGATTTGGTGAGACATTATTTATGGCAGGGTAGTAAGGATGATAAACTGGGTAAAGATGATAAGAGGCAAAACCACTACCCCATTGCCCCTTATGAGTTACAATTTTCATATCTCTTTTTTTCTTAGATGCCTATCTTCTTTGTATTTTCACCATAAAGCTTACCACTCTTGATTGCATTCTCTATTATCTCTCTGAAAATCATCATGTTCGTAAAATTCTTTGTGGCATTCTTAATCATCTTATCATAATAAGGTGTTAATAAATAAAATGATGGTTTTTTTTCTATAACGATCGCTAAATTTAGGCTGTCGCATCTCTCTATTGCTGAGCATATTCTTTAAAACTTTTAGTAGCTTTATTTTTCATGTTTTGTAATGATAGATGATTTGAGGTCAAATCTATGATATGCCTATATTGTGCAATAAAAGCCCTAGCTAGCTACTTCTATGAATAGGTCCAACTTCTTTCCAGTTGAATGTACCACTTAACGACAGATCCCAAAAGGCTATCTTAAAAGACATGGATCAACAATTTGTTATCATGGCCAGAGCAACCATCTTTTGACAATACATGATGACATAAACTATCAGACATTTACTTCTATCGTACTTTTCAAATTCAAAGACTTTGAACTTTTGTGGAATGACTACATCAGGCACCAAGCATAACTCAATTGCATCCATTGATTCATAAATATCCATCCCTTCAATAGCCTGTAATTTTTCTTCTATTAGATTCATCTTATGCTAGGGCTTAGGTTCCTCTTTTACTTCTAACACACTTGTTTTGAGCTTTCTTGTTCCCTTGGATTATCCAAATTAGGGACATAGATTGAACTTGATGACTTCATCCCTGTGGCTAGAATAAAATGCTCTAAAAATTGGGTAGTTCCTTATGTTGTCTGTATGGCAGGGTAGGTGAATGGAAATTCTCTAATAAAAACATATATTGAGGTTGTACCACTCGAGAGGTCTGGGTTTGACATAAGGTGAATGCTGGTGAATTTAGAAGGTCATCATTATCACCACCTTGCCATTAGTGTCCCTTTTAGGTTGCTTATTCCCTTATTATTTCTTTCTCTTTATCCATTTTCTTCATCATTTCCATTATCATGTTGAGCTATTCATTTATTCCATCTTACGTTTTCTCGATCTTATCCATCCTACTAGTCCATTCTCCTTCCATAACCCTAGCTCAAGTATTGTACAAATAGTGAACAAGTTGATTTGAAGCCTTGGATGGTTAAGCTTATCCTGAACTTTTTATCACCACAATTTCCAAATCAAGTTCCTTTATGATTTATTTGTAACAAAAATAGGTTTTTTTTATATTTTATGATTAAAAGTATTGGTGAGAACTTAAAGTTTTTTTGTTTACAAAATCTTTTTCATATGTAAAAAGAAAAATGCTATGTACAAATGCATAGTTGATGCATGAATGCCATGATCATTTATGAGTGATGCGAGAAGAGTTTTCTTATATACATGGTCCAAAAAAAATAAATAATCCAAAAAATCTTAATAATTCAAAACTCTCTTTTTATTCTTAGGAAAAAAGCTATTTATTACAACCTTTTTTTTTTTCAAAAATGCACAAAATTTTGAAAAAAAAAATGGAGATACAAAATTTAGACAAACACACAATAATGAAAATAAATAAAGACACTTTTTTTTTATTTTTGTTTTAATTTTTGGTAGAAATATATAACCATCTTATTATTAATCCAAGAAAAATGTTAACAAAATCTTTCCTCACACATTATAATTCGAGTGGTTTCTTACAAAGATATCAACATAGCTCTAGGGTTAGGTCATCATGACTTATTATATGCTCAATTCGGATTAACACGTGTCTAAAGGTTCTTAAATTATTCTCATTATCATCCATCATGGACTAGTAAAGCACCTCAAGTCTTACCCATTACAAGCTATGAATAGAACGAGTTTAATTTAAGTGAAAGTATTTCGCTTGCCATTTTAGAGGTTATCACTTCATGAGAACATAGGTAGTTTACTTCTTCCTATAAGGAATAAGGCCCGGGTATAAAGCTTATGCATGAAGTGTAATGTTTCATCGTGTGTGCAAATGCTCCTAATTAATTGAGGATAATATACAAAGAAAAAAAAATAAAGAATGAACAAATGGCACAGTTAAAATGCAATGTAAGTGATTTCTTTTTATTTATTTTTTTGGATATTTTTATAGAATTTTGATTTTTTATTTTTATTGAAAAAAACAAAAACAAATAAAAAATTAAAATTGAGGAAATTAGAGTTAAACACCAATTAAGACCATTTAAATCAAAATTGAAGATAGCATATAATTAATTTTGGCCCTAACTCTTGAAAAAAATGGATCCACAATAGAGTCGCCAAGCTAGTATAATAGTTTTAGGCCCACTAGACGAATTTAAAAACAAATGAAGTCATCACCAATTTTTTTTTGGCTATGTGCGATTTGTCTCATATTAAAATTTATCTTTTTTATAAAATCTTGAAATTAGTTAAAATTTATTAAAAAGATCATTTTAAAGTCTACGAAACAGTTTAAGTTCGAAAGTTTAGTTACGTGTAAAGAAGGAGTAGCACCCGTCACAGTGCCATTTAGAAAACGGTACCAATTAATTATGTGTTTTCCTTTAATTTTGACAAAAAGATCTCAATTTTTGTATTTAAAAATAATTTCTTTAACTACCTTTATTTGTCACAATTTTGGTTTTTTCTTTCTTTTTCGATTTTTTATTATTCTATTCATTCGAGAAAAATAAATTAAAACATTTTTATTGAAAGAATTTTAAAAATATTCATATACATTGGTAACATTAAAAGAATTTTTCTCACTTAAAGATTTCATAGAAATCATTACACAAATTTTCTTAAAATCTTATTTTTCAAAAATTAAGTGACATGTATGAAATGCAAATAATGAAATATTAGAAAACACATTTTATTTACCCCTTTTTTGAGAAAAAACTATTTATTAATTTTTTTTTATTTTTATTTTTTCATAGAAGAAAAGGAATTTTTTTATTATATCAAAATTTTTTTATAAATACTCCAATACGCTAGTAATATTTAAAAAAATCTTATCACCTAGATATTTTTTAAGTATCACTACTCAAATTACCTCATATTCTCATCAATGGAAACTCGTATTTTAATTAATTAATGTAATTAATGTTCGTGCATTATTTAAAAAAAACTTTTATTTTATTATTGTTCCATTTTTTAATTTAAAAAATAAGTAAATGAAAACTTTTTTATATTGAATATCTTTCTAAATGTTCCAATACTTTGGTAGCATTTTAGAAAAATATTCTCACTTTGAGATTTTTAAAGAATCACTATTCGAAATTCCTTAATATCTCATCATCGAATAAAATTTTCTTTTCCTCATTTTCTTATTTTTTATTTCAAAATTATTTTAATATTTTTTAAATTTAAAATTTAAATATGCATAAACAAACAAATAAACAACTTGAAAAATGTTAGAAAATAATTAATAATATATAAAAAAATAAATAAGGAAATGAATAAAAAAATACTTAAACCAACCAATTTGGCAGC
The DNA here is from genome assembly GCF_002303985.1 of Durio zibethinus. Next base: position 6,471,363 of record NW_019168048.1, read on the forward strand.
GATTCAATTCAGTGAGGTTTTTTGGTGGTTTGGGCTGTTTTGACTGATTTAGAACGATTTAACTGAACCGACTTAAGGGTTGAAGGTAGGAGCTAAACCCAAAGTCAAGCACACAAACCTTGGGTTAGGTGCAAGTTAGAGTGCAGGTCTTCTTCTTTTTTTTTTTTTCAGCTTATAAATCCTAAATTATTTTTTTACTTCATTTTACCTTTTCACAAAAAAAAATTTTAACTCTCTGAAAAAAATTCCAAAGGCTGACCAAGCTTTTCCAAATTCTAATAGTCGATCACCACACAACTGTCATTCATCGGCATCGATTAGGTCCCAAAAATCACCTAAAAAATCCTCTTGTCTTCCTTGTTACTGTTTTGGCCATGGTTTAGCCTAAAACAACCTCAAAAAGCCCAAATCTGAACCTAAAACTATCAGTCTTTAAAGCTTAAGTAACCCTCCTCCACAACACCAAAAGCCTTACTTCAAACTATTTCTTCCTCCAAGTCCTAGGCTTCCTCCTCACAAAATATCAAGCTTTAAAACCATTCCAAACACCCCAAAACCAAAACCATTTTTTCTTCTATGTTTCGATTTTTTTTATGCTTTTTAGGGTTTTTTTTTATACTTTCTATGGTTCTTTGGTGGGGATGTGGATTTTTTTTTTTTTGGGTTGGAGTTTTCGTAGTTGTTTGGATAATATGGGTTTTGGTGGATAGCTAATAGACTGTGGGTAACTAAAGATAATGGTTGGGGGTGATGGTAATTGGTAAAAGAGGGATGTGTTTCCTTAGTGTTTAGTGTTGTTTTTTATTGTGGTTATGAGTGAGGTTGTCTTAAGGTTTAGGTAAAGTCTTCTTGTGGTTCAAATTGGCCTTCTCATTTGCTTTATTTTTTATTCAGTTTAAAAAGGATTTTAGGATCAATGGAGAGACCAAGAATATTGTTATGGCCTAATGGAGAAACTGAAGTCTTGGATATAAGGATGTGTTAATGGCAGTTGATTTTTAGCTGCCAAATGTGGTAGTAAGGTGCCTCTATTAGGGTAGAGGGAGCTGGCAGGGAATAATAATGATAGGTGCGAGCACTAGTCGTTTTTTGTTTCTTTTTTTCTTTTAGTTTTTAGGTAAAATTTTTAATTAATTAAAATTCAAACAAAATCAAACAATATGGGCTTTAATTAGACTTAGATCTTAGGCTTAAAAAAATTACAATTAAGCCCACAAGACCCAATCAAAATATTTAAATAGGCTTCAATTATGCAAGTTAAAATCCTGAATAAAATTAAAATTTACTTGAATAAAAATTGGTGTCTACAGTCATTGTTGTTACTATGCCAATTTCTTATTCCTTACTACTTATGGGCCTAATGGTTGTCATGAAACCATTGGCTTGGTGTGTCAGTCAACTTGTTCTCTCCCTATGAACATTCATGGCATTGCTCACACCACTCGACCTTGTCAATGGCTTTAATCTCCTCAACCTCAGTAAACTTTTAGGCTTTTTCATAAAATTAGTATAGCTGTTCTGATTTGTTTTTTGTCAAAAAATATCTCAAATGGTCATGCCTTACTCTAAAGATAAAGGCTTGGATAGCCCATTCAGTACTCAAATCCTTAATCTCAAAAGTGGCTGTATTAAACATTTTCAAGTACTATCATAAAATTTCTTTAGGCTTTTACTTTATAGCCAACAAACTTACAGATGAGCGTACAACAACTCTATTGCTCAGGAAATATGCTAAGAACTGTCCACTAAGGGTTTCAATACTATTAATGGTTGCAGGGACTATAGAATAAAATCATGTCCTGGCTTTTCCATGCATAGTGGTGAAAAAAGCCCTACACTTCACTGCATAAGAAGCATTATGCAAATTCATAAGGGTCTTGAATGGTCCAGGTGATCTTCTGGGTCACTGGTCTTGATGTCTTTTTGGTAGTTTGAGAGAAAATGGAATATCAGCTTGTTTGATAGTCGAGGTGAAAGAATAATGGTCATCCTTAAGCTACTAAGTTAGCTAGCTTCTTGCATAAAGTAGCAACTTGTACAACTAGTTTATTTTCTAGGTTGAGGTTTGCATGTGTTTGGTTTAATGTTGGGTATTGTATGGTATGATCATAATGATGGGTGTTGTCATGTATGATTTGATGGTATGTTTCTTCAGGGTGAGTTACGTTTTGAAGTGGTGGTGGTTCTTTGAAGGAAAACATTGAACTTTCTCTAAAATGGGATTTTTCCTAAAGGGTTGTTGTGTAGCTTGTTGGTACTGTTGAAGTAACCTTTGCTGAGTGGTCACCTGGTCAATTAACAGTTGTATTTGAGCCATAAAGGCTTGAAAGAATTTTGGGGAAGGCTACACAGTAGGTTGATATGTTGGTAGTTATGGCACTAGGAGTTAGACATGTATAGTGAAAGTTACAAGGGGAAAGTTTGGCCACAGACTGGCATTAATAAGGTTGTGAGGAAAAGATCTATGTTGTGAGTAGTTGACGAACAAAGTTCAAAGGTCTAGGTGCAACACTATGGACCAACGGTGGTGTCATTGTTACATTTAAGGATAAAACTCTCATTAAATTCTAATAAAAGCTTAGAGGTTGTGTTGCCTAGGCATTTAATGAAAATGGATTGTCGGGGAATGGAGAACTCCAAGTAAGTAAAAAAGATGTTACCCCGATAACAACCACAAAATGAGTAAGAGCATTAATGATAGAAGTTACACTTTATTATGACTTTCGTTTCCATTAAACGGTGCCAATTATTGATCGTACTTTTGGATGTTTTAACTTAAAAGAAAAAAATGAGGTGAAAAGGAAGACAATTGTAACCTACAACCAAAAACCACTACCCATGGATCCCAAAGTCGTTACTCCAAGACACGTAAAGTCGTTACTCCAAGACACGTTTCAACGCTCGAGTCAATATAATACTTAAGGTAAAATTAAAAAGTAAAGAAGATTAAAATAGTAAAGTGTGTTAAAAAAGCTTAAATGGAAAGAGAGCTCAAAAAGTACCGAGTCTCCCCCTTTTTGTTACCTTAAGTATATGATTTTTCACCTTTCACCTACCTTTTTGCTTGAGATCAAGGGTGACTAAAAATCAGCTCTTGAATAGTAATCTCTGTTTATAAAAAACAATCAAAAAAATAAAAAAAAAAAAGGGGCTCAATTAGTTGGTTCAATATGAGCCATGGCAAACCGTTTCTCCTCGTAAACAAACATGCCTATAATCAAAATAAAATCATAAAATTACTTCCATTTAAGATTGGTCCATACATTCTTTTTCACTTGCTTACCGCTTTCATAACAGTATACTAAAATTCCTTGATATCAGAAACCTAGTTGCCTGCCAACTGCCCACAAAAGTGAGTTGGAAAAGAGCTCTAATACAAATGCTGATAGAAAGCCTTAAAACCACCACCAGCCTTGAGACTTTTTCCTCCTGTGTATTGAAAACTTGTCAGGTTGGATCCTAGCCTTCACTTTCACTCTTTTAATCTTTCATAATGACAATGGCATCATTGGGAGATTTCTTCCTTTTTTTTTTTTTTTAATTTTTCCTTCAAACTATACAAAAACAATTTCAAAATTTTTACAGTATCTGCTTTGCAATTGTTACATTTGAAGTGAGGACCATAACTATGCAAGCTATACACAGATGGCACTCAATCCACTGGTGTGTCATTTTTGGCACCAGATTCATGCTGGAGCACCACCTTTAACAGAGTCAAGATAAAGGAGAAGATTGTGGAGCACCAATATCCTCACTTGCACTTCGAAATTGTTCTATAAGTAAATTCCGTATTTTCACTCTCAAGCCAGAGGCTTCTTCAGGTCTGAACCACTGCTTGCCAAACTGAAAATGGAAACAGGTTAACCAAGAAAAGACCAGCCGAACGAGAAAACTTTTCTAGAGATCACAAAGGAACACAAGTACCATTGCTAAATCTTTCTTTTTCAGTCTTTCAGGGGCCTCTTCAATGAAGCGCTCCATGAAGAAAAGAACAAATAGACCACAATCATAATCATTCTTTTGCTGGGGAACCTGGCCAAAAAGCATCAACAGAAAACCTAAAGTTATGGTTTTAGAGAAAAATGAGAAAAAGATTGCTATATCTACGAAATTATTAAAAGAAACATATGTGATAATTTTAGTCCTCAAAGTTGACCATGCCACATATATACTCCCTGCAAGATTGTTTTAAACATAATTCTTCTAACAGTCATCAATTAAATTGCACCAAGCCACCAAATTTCTTAGCAACATGTTTTTAATTCAGCAAGATTGATCAATTAAAGTCAAAGCAATTTTAGAAATGAAAAAAGATGATTTTCTATTAAAAATAATCCGGTTTTCAATGAAACAGACTCCATGTAGAAAATTTTATGTTCAGAAAATCTAATCCTACAGTGGACGGTAGATCGAAGAGGAAGAAAGGTAAAACAGTACTAGGTTTTTGTTTGAGGTAGCAGACAAACTACGATTACCTGATATTCTTGTAGTATGTAAACTGAACTAGCTTGTTAAGATGTTTAATGGTTAGCAAGCATGCACCCACAAAAGTATCTTAAATTAACTTTTATCAGGCAGCTTTACACAAAAGAAAAGAAATCTTCTATCTATATGACCAAGGAAGTTAATTTTTTATGGTAATTGAAGATCAAACAGTAACTACTGTGAAATCACTATCCACCAGGCTATTCTTTACCAACTTGAGGTTTCTGTCCCATTACAAAATCCATAAACAAATGACACAATTAAGACACAGCAAATAAAAACTTACATCTATTGTTCTCTCATCAATCCTACGTGGGAGATTTTCCCATATTTTGTCTGCAATTGGAAGATCTGAAGGAGCAACCTGTTGATTCAAATAGTTCCGTTCTTCCCTCATGTAGCTAAAAACCAAGATTCAAATTGTCTATTAGATTTAAGAACCACACTAAGAAGGCAAACCAGTCCAGTATTGATTAGACGTGTATATTAGAAAATTACCATTAAAATAAACAATATTTTTTCAAGATTGTGAACAACTATGAAAAAGACAAGTCAGGATATGACTGAAAATCCACCCACAGGCTTCAAATCAAACGTTGTTATACTACCATACAACAATAATTAGGTAATACAACAGCTGAAAGATGTTGAAGATTCTCATATGACAGAATCTTTTTACTTGAATCACTTAAGAGCTCATTTAGCATTACTGTTGTAGTTGAAAAAAGTGCTTTCAAAAAGTGAGGTAAAAAAAAATATGGTTAAAAATTTTTAAGTATTTAATATTGCTGTGAAAAAGTACCGTGAGTAATTGAAATGTCTAAAAAGATATGCATAAATAACAAAATATTAGAAAATATATGGTAATATACTGATTTTTATCCAAAAAACACTTTTTCACGTCAAAAGCACCTCTTATGTAGGTTTTTGGTTTGGGTTGCAAAACTAAACCTTTAAATTGAAAAGCCATTTTTTTTTGTTGTTTAGCATTGAGGTGGATCAAAAGCAGCTTTTGAAAGCAAAAGCTATTTTCAACAGCAATGCTAAACTAGGCCTAAGAAGATATGAATGAAGAGATGTGCAGGTTTCAAAAGCAAGCTATTGTAAACAGAAAAGGAATTGTCCTTACGAAATTTCCTTCACACAATCAAATGGCTTCTTATTTTTATGAATATAGAGACAAAGACAAACTACAGTAGTACCTAATCATTTATAATCCTTTGGTTTCTTTTGTCTCACCTTTTAATGTTCTTAAAAACTGATCTGCTAGAATGAAGTCCCAATGAATCCAAATGAAGGATAATCAGTCCTGATTCATCTTCTTTGTCAGGTATACAAATGATGATCAAACTCCAATGGTAACTGGATACCAGAAAAGCAATAACTGAGTCAAAATATCAGAATAAGTTCATTTAAATTAGGGAGAACTTAGTGAGAAAAAAGGGGGAAGGATGCAGAAAGCTATTAAATCAACTTATTCAAAAGAGATGACTAATAAATCCATTGGTCCATATCATTTCACCGTTTTGAAATGTCCCATCTAGTTTATTTCTTCAACTACTCTTCACTCTTAAGCATGCCAAAAAGAAGCATATTATTAACCTTCATCTCCTTGACAGAAAGCAGAATAGTCACTCAACACTAGTTAAGACTCACAAGATAACAGACTGTGAGTGAAGTAAAGCAATGATCATTCAACAATATTCTGTTGATTACAGGCCCTAAATTGATCATTCCTTCATGAAGAAATAAAACAAGTTTTCTGTGCTATAGTTCTTTTTCAAAGTCAGAAACTAGGACATGAGTAGGAATAGAAAAATAAAAAATTTTGTTAGTGTAATAATACCACTATGGTAACAATGACAACTTCCAATTTCTAATCCAAGAAAAGTATGAAGGTGGGGCAATGGTAATTATGATTTCAAGAAATCAAAATGTTAGTCAATAATCATGAGAAAGATGCAAGAATTGTTGGAAGATACATATATAGTGTTTTCATTGTCCCTCATTTTGAGAAAACTGTGTTTCCATGTCTACATACCCTCTCTCTCTCCCCCCTCTGCTCCTCTTCCTCCCACTTCTTTCTTCCCTTCCTCTCGTGTTTATAATTGCAAGCAAGAAGACAAGCATTATTGAAAGAAGCATATAGCATGTTTCCAATGGTCCACCATATTGAAAGAAAGGGCCACACTCTCTCCCCCCACCCCTCTCTCCTGCTTTCAAAATTTTTCTTTCTTTTCCAAATTAAATTCCTTTTCCTTTTTCCCACTTTGTTTCTACTGCACCAATTCTTTCTCATAATTACATAATGCGTTTTCTAACTGTGAAAACCACCATTTTGGCATATCATGGCAGCATGCTTAGCCATTTCCAACCCATTTTCAAACCCATATCTGTGTCCTGTCATGCAAATGAAGTACTCTGGCAGTTCATATAACAGCAGGCATCAACAATAAATCTATAAATGCAACATTTTATGTGCTTGTATGTAAATATCTATAGCAGGAAAACTCACTCTTCATTAATTGGAATAAGTACATATGCTTTCTGGAAAATATTGACACCTTTCCACCAACTTCTGAACTTGATGAATAAATCTTTGTCACTTCCCTATATGGTATAAAGGACAAGAAGCACCCAGCAAGCATGAGTTGGAGAAGTTCCAATCATAATAGTCGAATAGTTTCAAAGTTCAGAAAATGATACACAGACCCGAAATTATAATCATTGATTTCGTGGAAGCACATGTTTGAAAAATGAATGCAGTTTCTAGCTCACCAGTGCAAAAAAAAAAAAGTATGATAAAAATTTAAAATAGCACATACATCTCACATATACTGTTCTTTCTGAATTAAACATTGCCTTTGTTCTCAAGTTGCTCTATCCAGGAATAAAACTAAATGACTTAAAGAGTGAAGTAATGAATCATAACAACATTATCTTATCAAAAAATCATAACATTATAACAATACAACTCAAGCACCTAGTTCTACCAGTTCAGGTTCGATGAACCTGACTGAAAAATGATTCCAGAAATCCCAAATCAGTATGATGCATTCATCTTACACTGCATAAAAAGCAATCATTTATAAGAGAACAAGAAAGATAAAACCTTGTATGATACAGCATCTTTCAGCTTCTGGTAAAAATACGTGTTAAAAAAATGATAGTCACATATTGCCCTATTTGTTGGGGATGCCTGCTGCTGTAAATATCTGGCCAAAAGTACAAAAAAGTGATTAAACCCAAAAGCAGAATACTTCGTGTAGCATAATCTATTAAATAGCAGCTATTTAACAAAATTTTTCTAACTAAATCAAGCATTTAAACGCTTTTTAGAAAAAATGATATTTCAACAAAGTTGGGAATTCCATGCAATCATAAGAAAGAAATGTCAGACACGGTATATTGGAAATTTAAGTTCAAATTTTCCACAAATTTTAAAACTCAAGAAGTTAAGAGTCATACACTCATTTCACATAGCATTCAAAAGCACAATGTCAATAGTAGTGGAAACCATTAGTGTCATTGCACTATGATAGGGTAACAATCCTGTTCCAATAATCTACAAACTGGAGGTTCTCAGGAAAAGCAACTAAAAAGTTGTTTTGATATTTAATTTTTTTCACTTGATAGAAGTACCTGCTTAGCTACTTTAGTAACAGATTTATAGAAGTTCTCAACAGAGATGGGAAAAGTTAACTGGACCTAAACCAAGATCTAACCTAAATTTGAGTTTCTATCTGTCAGCCGGTTAAATTCCAACCCCACCCATCCCAAATAGATTCAAAAGTCAATTACTCAAATTGGATGTATTCAAATCCAGAACAACCTCAAAAATCAAAACCAAAGATGACTAGAATTCAAAATGACCCAACAGGAACCAAGCTGACACAACCAATTGGTCACTCCTTACAAGATCAGAAGCTTGTGATATGTGAAGAATTGATGCATTTGTAATCACTGAATCAGTTATAGAAGTATCTGAAACACTTACCGGATGTAAAAGTTCATAATTTGTGATGTCAAGAAGGTTTCAGGAGCAAGGCTGTCAATATCCCCAAAACAAATTTCAACAGATTCTGGATCATCCCTGTATCAATAGATAAGGCAAAAAAGTTATGACAGACAAATTACATCCAGCTAAAATTGTCTGCAGAAGTGATCCACATTACTCACACAAAAGCACCACGTACCTTGATGGGTAATAGATCCTAGCATCCTTTTTGCTGAAAAATTGTCAGATAAAGATAAGATATTGCTGGCAGCAACCAAATAATGGTAAGCTATAATATAGTGGGAAGAAAAACAAGTATTGGAAGTTCTACTAACAAATTTGGAAGTTTAACTTCAAGCTCTGTTGTCTTTACTAGCTGTGGTTCTTCCTCATCTACAAGAACAACGGTCTGGCCCTGTTTCAGTTATACATCATTGAACCAATCAATAAACAAAGACAAAAACCTAAATTATGGTGACAGCATGAAATTTCATCACCATACAGCCAAAAAAAATACACAGACTACTGATTACAAAACCTATATTTTCATGGCAAGACAAATTCTGCAATTCTATTGCTTTTCTCGTCAGCTTTTGAAATCACAACAACAGAGTCAAGAGGCCTACAATCATGCAAAGCTGTCTTGTCCCCAAAACCTCTAAAATAACCAACTTATGTGAGTTTCACAGCTAACGGTCAGTATGAAGAATTTTTTAGAATTTAAGTGTCCCAGTTAGAGCATATTAGGGTTCAATTTTAACTCTAAATAAAACAGATTGATCACAATTAGGATACACAATATCAATCTCCAAGCTCGTGCATAAAGAGACTTTTAGAATATTCAGATTTCCACCCAGAAGCCTTTTTATTCTTACAATACCCTTTAAATTGCATTCAGAATACAAACTAGTCAATAACATAGGAAGACGGAGACACATTCCTTTCTTCCATTAGTCAGTAGTACAAGACAAGACAATCATATAAAAGCCAGGCCTGTTGGATGCTAAATCAAGAGAAGACTGACTTTTCTCAGAAGAACTAAAACGATACAGGGACTTGAAAAATCACTACAATTAGATTCAAATTATATGGGATACGAACTCAAAACCAAACCAAGAATCTATTGTAGCCCTTAATGTAATTCTAATGACAAAGGACTCAAAAAATAAGCCAAATATCCTAAGCATACCCAAGCTACACTGATATTATCCGTACTTTACTCAAGCATCAATAGTGACATTCACAAATTGAGCAGGTGGTCAACATTAGATAATCATCATCATAATAGAAGTAAGAAAAAGAATGCATACCCTCCTAACCCTTGAATCATTTGATCGCACTTGAAAAGCATTCTTCCTACAGAAAAGGTACGGGGAAATTCAAAATACAAGCAAAATACAAGCAAGGAATTTATTGAAATACTCAAATTAGCTGAAAACAGTCAGATGAATTACGAAAAATATGTCAAACATCATACAGAATATCTTTAAATTGACAACAAACATTCAAAAATAAAATGCTGAATTGTAAAAGATCAGTAACATGACCCTAAATAAAACCTGCAACAAATCAGAAAAGTTGCACACCATATATTTTCTATTACATACAATTTGAGGGATGAAACACAAATAAAAGTCCACAGGCATGAAGGGTTCAAGGATAACCTACTTGTATTTTCAGCCTCAGAATATGAGAGTAATAAGCATCTGATGTTATTTAATCCAACAAAAGAACTTAAACTACGTACAGTCTTTAAAATTTTTGTTAATGGATTTGTCATGCAACAAACTTAAATTTTTTTCCTGAAAGCAATTTGATTTCCTTAAATTCTGTTATTTGTTCAAACTTCTATACTTTCAATCTTGACACAACTTCTTTTTCTGAATAATTTTTCCATGATTTCAAATTTAACAAACGTTCTAGTTTAAAACCCTGGCAATATTAAAGTTTAAATCAACTTAGAAAGCACTTAGTGCTGGCAGATACATGCCTTTGGGCCTTTTGGCCTTTGGCAAATAGGGCCTTTTGGCAGAGAAAGTATGCACCTATATGCCTTCCCTACCCCTAATTACCAAAAAGAAGCACAGTGAGTTTAGCATCAGATCAAGTTCATTTCAGCCGTAAAATATCAACCAATGCAGAAGAGGGCCAGCAACTGTATAATAGAGACAAAAAAGGGGAGGAGGAGAAGAAAAAAACCACTTAAAGAATGTAATCTTGCTTACTTTGCAATGCTTGGCAAGTCATCATCCGTGTCATGAAGAGAATGCACTGAAGCTGTCCTACCCTTTTGATCACCAAAAGAAGGCTTCCTATGGAGTTGTGAATTCATCCGTCTTGGTGATACCCGAACTTTCTGCCTTTCCCTCTGTGAAAACTCCCCATTGCATCTGGCGTTCCGGCGTTCACAACGATTCAAAATTTTTAAATCTTTGTCAGATATGTTGACTATCCTACAATCTGTCTGTAACATAAAATACAAAAGCAATCATGTTCCAAAATGAAGTTCATATTCAAGTACAAAATTTTATCCTATAATCTATCATTTAATTTAAAAGCATTTAGAAGAAACCACATTTTGTACTGAACAATGCTAATAAAAGAGTTATATATAAATAGATAGTAGCACTTTACATTTTCTTCCATCTTTTTGCAAAAGCTATCACTGAATGTAGACTGTGAGAAAGCTTGCTTTGATTTACTCTGTTGTCCAAAGACGTTAGTAGAATCTGTAGGAAACATTTAACTTCCTTAAATAGATGTCATAAAACTGGAATTCTAAAATTACAAAGAAACTGTCCTTATGCACATAAGTCATAACTAAACTAATCCTTCAAAGATCACATATCTTGAGCTCAAAACAGCCAGAGCTCAAAAGAGTCAAATTCTTGGTTCTAATAATGGATGGATCATTATCACCTTGATGGTAACCATACCCCAAAAAAGGGGGAAAATAACATAATATAACCAACCACACTTGTTAGATTTCACTCTGATTCAATCATCTGCAAAGGAAAATAAGCAGAAATTTCCATCTGTTACAGCCCAAATTCAATCTATTCTGATCTATATGATTTTTTATCAATCTATATTTTGCCCCACCAACTAGGGCAGGAAAGCTTTGAACATTATGCCACGTTATCTATGACTACACCCTTCTAAGTCATATGCCGTTAGCTATTTATCAATGCAGTGGAACACAAACACGAGGGTTCATCCCAAGTAGATTAGGATAATCACTTATTTGCATTTAGTTAATTAACAAAAATTAACCATTTCAAGTTGAATACAATAACATATCATTAGGCCCATGTTAAGGAAAAACAACACCAAAACAGTAGAATCTCAGAATCAACATAATTTCCTGGCTATATGGAAACGAAAGTCCACTCAAGACTCCCGCAAGAGACTTCAAAAAATCTTAAATGATTCAGAACCTCACCAACAATATCTGAGCTTGGAGATTGTGCAGGGTTCTCACATCCATCAGCATCCTGTCCAACAAAAAATAATGCAAACAATCAATGTTCTACTGAGTAAAAGGGTCGATACATAGTTACCGTCATTCATTCTGAAATGTGAAACAACACCTAAATCTTGACTACCATCTAAAAAGGAATGCTTTTTTTTTCTTTTAATAATTGATAGTTGACAGAAAACAATGCAAGCAATTATGCAGTAAGTCGACAATTAAAACAAATATAGAAAAAAAAAAACAAAGGGAAAACTATTGTAAAACATAATCACTGTCTAAAAATCGAAACGTACTAGTTAGTTAAATTAAAACCAAAAAAAAAAAAAAAAACACTAATTTATTTGCCAAATAATCTCTCATGTAACTTCTCAATTTCTTTCTTCTCTGGTTTTTCTCAGTAAACAAATTAGTCAAAGAACAAACCATTTTCGCTCGCGAAAGCGTTCTCCGTCTTCTCTCCTCCTCAAGGAGCTCAAGTTGATCCCTAATCTTCTTGCCTTTATCCGGCAATTTAGAGCCAAGGCGTTCCAGATTCCGCTGCTGCCGTTGAATCCTCTCTTCCAGCTTGTGATCAGACCAGTTTTCCCAAAATTCCTCTTTGCTTTGATCGTCGCCGCCGTGGCCCATTTCGTCGGATTTCATCGGCGGTGGTTGTGGCTCAGTATTGATAACCACTAAGTGCGGCGGTGGGCCTTCATCCCCTGCTTGGCTTGAGAGTAACTTGTTCCAATCAAGTTCTAGTTTCCTCTTCCTGTTTTTCTCTTCTGCTTCCATGCAAACCAACCTAACATGAACGCCAGATTTTTCTCTCACTTTTAAGCCTTTTCTATTTTTTTTTTTTTAATTTTCTTCTGATACTCACAAATACCACCCTATTCTGCTTGCAGCTTTTTTTTTTTTATTATTTCTTATTTATCTATTTATTTATTTATTTACTTTTCCTTTTTTCCAAGTTATTTGGCCCAAGAAATGAGCAAGGAGAAAACCAACTATTGATTACTTGGTGGGGCTGTGGAAATGAAGAAATCAGTCGTCGCAGTAGTGGGTGTTGATTGGGCTGAGTTCAGTTTCGAGATTGGACTTTGGACCCAAGTTTGGCCTGTGATTACTGATTACCGACAATTTAAGTATAAACAATAAAAAAATTTTAAGATAATTTTTCAATTATTTTAATTAAAATTGAATTGAACATTCTATAAATCATAAGAGATTTAAATTGAATTTCATCAATTCTATTCTTTAATTTTTATATTTAATTTATTTACTTAAATTTAAAAATAACATAAGATTATAAATTGTAAAAAAATAAAAATTAATAAAAATCATAATTCCGCTCCATTAGTATTATTTCAATTTACACAGAATAAATAAAAAATCAAGGTTAGGATTTTTTTTTTCTCAAAATCCTACAAAGAATTGTTTGCATTTCATTATAAGACGTGGAAACATGAATTAGTCATGGAGGTAGGTAAGTCATTAATTACTAATTTATTATAAGATTAGTAACTTTCTCTTCACTATGAAGAGATTAATTATTTTTTGTTGATATAAGTGTAAAATAGGCCGTAATTTGAGATTGTTTTTATTGGCAAAAAACAAGTTAAGTTGTAAATAGTAAGATTCAAATCTTAAATTTATTAAATATTATTTTTTAAAAAAATTATATTAATTAATTGAGTTAAACTTTAAATTAAAATAAAACTTTACTGAAGTGTCAATTATATATTGAATATAATTACTTTTTTTTTTATATGATATGATTGATTACTTTTAAAAATCAAACATTTGTAAACCAAAAATTTAAAAGAGAGAATAACAAAAAGGTCCGTTAAATCGTAAGAGAATATCATAAAGAAGATCATTAATATTTTTTTTAGTCTAAGATTTTTTAATATTCGATAATTATTTTGGATCCGTTGTCAAGGTCGAATTTCATAAAAAGAACATACTCTCGCAAGCATATATATTTTTTATTTATAAGATTTGAAATTAAAATTTTATTTAAAAAAATTAAATTTCTTATTACTTGGATCAACATATGTTAATAAAGATCATTAATATTTTTGCATATAAATAGAAGTTGAGATAAAAGCTGTTTGTATATTATGTTAAAAAAAAAAATCCATGGATTAAAATTGTCATTGGACGAACGTTCATTCCTATTGATATTAATTTGCAGCTTTAGGTGACAGTAACGTACTTGATTAGAACTCTTAAAAATATTTATATTAAAATAAGAAAGCACAAGGTAAAAATTAATATAAAGCTAGATTAGGAAAAAAAAAAAAAAAAACCCTACATGGGTTTGACATCGATTCATCCCTAATGGAATAATTTTCTTTATAAGCGATGGCAAGGGGTTTATTTTATAAATTTACTAGAATTTTGACCTCACTTTACGTCGGTTCATTAAAGTTTGACAATATTAAATTTATTAACAAAGTTACAGTATCATGAATAAAAGGAGTAAAGTGTATAACAAAGAAAAATTAATGTGAAGAAATTTTTAATAAAACAAATATAAATTAATGATGTAAAAAGCATTTGATAATATACAATAGATAAATACAACAAAAATATTCATATGCATATAACACGAATGATAATCAACCACAATAGTATAATTTAATATATTAATATATATTTTTATTTAATTATCATGTAAAACCTTTTTTAATTATTTTCACACTTGAATTTTTTTCAAATTCCATTCTCCATTATTTGTCAATTAAGTTATCTACAAAACAAGTCATTTAAGTTATGTTTGGTTTGTATTTAAATAAGGGATGAAATTAAAAAATATATTAATTATTTTTTTGATATAAGATGATTCGATTTTTTCAAAATAAAGAGAATTATTTTTTATCCATTTGATTGAATTTACATACCATATTATAATCTTAAAAATTATATTAATAATTTAAATTGTATAAATTTCAAAAAATAATAATTTTGATCAATAAATAAACTATCTTATCTTAATCATTACACACATCAAACACAAGATAGAATTATATTATTTAATTTAATCTTATTCAAAATATCATTTTATCTTATCTTATTATAATTTTATATATCAAACACATCTTGATCTATTATTTAATAGATTAAAAAAAATTAAACTCATCATATCCAATAATCCAAATAATAAATTTTTTGTGAAATTATTGGTACTTGGTTTCATACTCTTGATTGCACGGGCTAAAGAAGTTCATTTACCTCTTACACCCATGTAAGATTTTAAGGATACGTTTGGATAAAAAATTTAAACTTTTTGAAAAATTTTGAAATGCATTAACTCAAAATAATAAAATTTGTAATTGCATTTTTTGAATAATTATTTTTTAGAAATGGATTTTAAATATTAGAATTTAATGAGATAAAAAAAATAACTATAATAGATAAATAATGATATTAGAGATAGAAAAAGTAAAACACTAAAACATATATGTAATATGGATATCATTGGATTTATAAAAATGTGTAGGTATTATTAGTAATATGAAAAAATTTTAAAAATAAATTTTATAATAATTTTTTTAGTTAAATTGGAAAAAAAAAACAAAAGTTGCTTAACAAAAATAATGTTGACTTTTACCGTAAAAATAAAGAATTTCATAAATTCCACCTAAGAAAAGAGAATTTGACCATCAAAATTTTTTATTCAAATTCCAAAAATTTTGATAATTTTATTTTTTATTTTGCCAAACAAAATAATTTTATTTTAAAATTTTAAAAGTATTTTTACAATTGAAATCTTTCATTAAAATCTCTTATCCAAACGCACTCTAAAACACTTCTTCCAAACCCAAATATTAACTCATGGATTTGACTAAAACCAATATATTTCTCCAAGATTTATGATATTATATGCCCAATTGAAGCAAATCAGCTTTGCACGAAAAGGTATTTAATAAAAATTTTGAACCAAACATAGCTCAAGGACTAGCAAGGAGATCGATGCCTAGCCCATGTAATCCCATCTCGAGTGACTACAACCGGTTCAATCTTAGCGAAGATGATATGTGCCGATGAGAAAGCCAAATTAACATCTCTAGCCGTTATTTCTCTATTCTTTTCCTCCTTTCTTTGCCAACCACCTCCCTTCTCTCTTCTTTTCTTTCTTTTCAATAGTTATTGCCCCTAAACCCTTTCTTTCTTTTCTCTTTTTTTTTTTTTAATTTCTTTTTGTTATACCTAAACGCCCAGTCAACATAGTAAATCTCCATACTTGCTAAGTTAGCACACACTCTATAATTACATCATCGTTAAAGAGGATCAACGCCCAAGCTCTCCGCTACAATATAGGCTTACCCCCAACTTATTCGCCTACAAATTATTTTTCACCTAACTATCCCCACTAACATTAGATTAGAAAGTCACCTCAGAATAGATCAATTTACCTCTAAATTGCTCATAACTTAGAATCATTAAATCAGTCTACGCTCACCTACGTGCACCGTTCTTAAGCCAGCCAACTCATCTTCACTTAAAAACACTATCCACTCTCTTTATCCTTAGCCTTTCTCCTGATTCTCCTTATTATTATTATTTTTTAATTATGCTTTTACTTTGTCAAAAGAAATCCAACGTTAATCCGGATATCAAACAGAGAAAGACAAAGTAGAAAAATGGAGTGGATGGGAATAAAAAACGAAATTAACCTTTAAATCATTTTTAATATCAAAACTAATTTGGTTATAATTGAAAGAATGGATAACTTTAATTGTATGTATAGATGTATAATATCTGATACATTATATATTATTAGTAAATCGTATAATAATAGCTCATAAAAATTAATTTAAAAATTTTTTAAAAAAAATATTTTAATCATAAAAATAATATTTAAGAATAATTTTTTTTATAAATTTAATTATGAAATTAAAGCATTTATATAATGAAAGTAAATCAAATATAAATTCATAATAAAAATAAAATCACTAATAAATCAAATGAGGTCTTAAATTTACTTATGAAATTTAAAAAACTTCACTGAATTGAAAATTTTTCCTAATGAAAATTACTGAAAAAAAATAAGGGAGTGACTAAATGTACCATACCTTTTTTCTCCCTACATCTCATTTTTTTTTTTAAATATTTGTAAGTGAAATTATTTAAATATATTATTTACAAATTTTTCAGATATCTAACATTTCCAAAACCCAAGAAGTTATAACGCTTCTAAAAAATGTATTAATGATAAGTCATAACACGACTTAGAAATGTATCTTCAAAAAGTCGTAACACCTCTTGAAAATTCTTTTTCAAGAGTAAAAAAATAAAATTTTATAAAAAATTACAAAAAAAATTTTTTTTAAATATTATTAAATACTACATAATTTTGTTAAAATATAATATGTTAATTGAAGAAATTTATCATGATAAATAGATGGAGAGATTTTTTTTTAAAAAAAAATTCAATTTTCCTAAAGCTATTACAAAATTTTACTAATCCATACAAAAAATGTTTATAAAAAAATGATAAATTCTAAATTTATAAAAAAATTATATTTATTATTTTATCTTTAATTTAATTAGAATCTCATAGAATATAATTTTTTCTCTAAAATAAAAATAGTAAAAATAACTTTTTTTATTAAATTTATATTTTATAATTTTTTTAATAATAATTTTTTCAATACATTTATTTATAAATAATAATTTTTTAATAATTTTTGATAAAATTTCACATTTCTCAAAAGTATTATGAATCATAAAACTTCTCAAAAATGAATTTGAAAAAATTATAAAACTTATGAAAACAAATATTTAAGTGATCTCATTTGTAAAAAATTAAAAAAAAAGTACAAAAAAAAAGCATATTTAGATTTTCCAAAAAAAAAAAACCAAAATAGTGATATTAAGAATCGCATCCTCAATTTTAATTCAAAAACACGTGCACTAATTTTCCTCCAATTAAAAAGCGCCACGTTTAGTGTACTGAAACAAATGTAATAATCCGGCAAGCAGGGAATGTCACCCCTATTTATGTACACGCGCTAAAGCTCAATTGCTTTCTCTGCTTCTTCTCTAGGTCACATAGATTACATAGCAGATTATTATTGGATTTCAAGGAAGTAACTGTAGACAACTTCGGAAATAACACAAAATCTAAATCAAACTCAAAAAGGGTAAAAATTTCCAAGAACAAATAAAATTAATCCAAATCTTTCAAAAAATTTAGTAACTTTAAACCTCCGATCTCTTTCTTCTTCAATGGCTGATGCTCCCTCCTCTTCCGCAACCCTAGAGACCAATTTCCAATCCAAACCCGATTCTGATAGCCCGAATCCGCAACCCACTCAACCCGATCCTCCTCCTTCATCTTCCACTACCACAACAACACCTCTGCAACCAAACCCTAACCCTAACGCGCTCCTCCTTTCTTCTCAACTTCCTCCCGCGATCCCCTCCTATTCGACTCCTCCACCACCGATCTCCGGAGCCGCCACCAACATGCCGCCGGCGCCTCCTTCGTTCCGTCCGGTTCCGCAGTTTTCACCGTTACCGAATTTTCAAGCTCCTGGCATGCAGCCGCCCGGCGTGAGTGCGACTCCTGGTTCTGTTCCGCCGCCATTGATGCAGTACCAGGCGCCGGCGGGTCAGGTTCCAAATCCTGCTCTTAGACCGTTTGCCCCGATTCCAAATGGATATGCCGCCATGCCGGGAGCTGTTCCTCAGGTTACCATGCCTCCTCCGGGTGGGTTATTCCTTCCCTTTTTAAGTGCTTGCATCATTTTGTTGAATTTAGTTCATAGATTAATCTCTAATTTGATTATTGATTGTTCATGTGTATGTATTTGTTTTTATTTGCTATATTATTTTTATGATACAATTGTCATGAATGTGATGATAACATGCTTAGTTAATGTAAGAAAATGAGGAAAAAGTTTAGAGTTCAAAAAAGAGGAGTTTTGGGAGAGATATAGAAAAAAAAGGGCATCGATGACGGAATGTTTTCTCCTACAGTGTCTTGATTGAATACGGGTGAGATAAAGGTTGGAAGGGCTTCAATTCAATATTGCTTAGAGACACCCACTTCTACTACAACTGACTCCCTTTTTGGTATGCCCATGTTTGCTTGGTTTTCATTCATTGCATTCAGAGTAAAAAAAAAATGTAGATTTTAAATATTGTATTCAAGTTAAAGCCACCTACGAGTTTTAATAGAAATATGTGAAAAAATATACAGAATAATTCCATAACTTTATAACTGTTCCATTTTGTTCTAAATCATGTCTTGCATGTCTTGCTCATGTTCATATTTAGTAGTCTATATACTTTCTGGTAGTTATAAGGATAATTTCCCTTTCATGGGTTTATGAATTGCCAGCAGCAGACCATGTTAGCAACTGAATGCTCCTTGGCTTTGTATTCTAAGGTATTGCAATCCTCCTAGTTATATTTTTTTCTTTCTTGTTCTCTCCCTTTCCATTTCCCTTTTTTCTCTGTGTTTTTTGTTGTGGCACTTGGGCTCTAACAGTTGAGATAAATCAAAGTGGTGAAATATGAAAGTAGAATTTTGTGTTAAATAATTTATTTGCAAGCATGAGATGCTGGAATTCTTATGTTATTCAATCCTCAAAATTGTGCAATTGGTGCATGGGATGAGGCTATTAACAAGTGGATGTCTAAGGTAAGTGCACTTTGCATAGCCATGGTTATGAACTCCATGCTATTCTTTTGATGTTTCCTTCAGGTTTTCTGTTCAGCTGGTGATAGTTGCCATGCCTGTGGTGCCATCTCTTTATAGTTTTAATGTGTGGTAAAATAATTTATTCTTTTGGAATTTTTTTTTTCTTGTAAGAGTGCTTCGTGGCATCGAAAACATTTATCAATGTGTTTATTTTGTTAACTTGCTCTGATATGGTTGCATAGATATTTGTTTTCTGTTTATGCAGGACTTCTCCGCTATCCTTCTCCTTACCCAGCAATGATTCGGCCCACATTCCCTCCACGTCCTCCTGGAGCAATTGGTGTGATTTCAATAGTGTCACGTCCTCCTGTTCCGGGTGTTCCTGGCGTTCGCTCAATTATTCCTCCTGTCATTAGACCAGCTGCTGTTCCTAATGTTACACCAGCAGAGAAACCTCAAACTACAGTTTATGTTGGCAAGATAGCACCAACTGTGGACAATGACTTCATGCTCTCTCTTCTTCACGTGGGTATTATTATTTTTGTTTATTTTTTATATTCATGTATTTTTTTCATTTTTTAAATAGTTTTGTTTATCTTTATCTTGAACCTTTGGCTTTATCTAATCTTAGTTTTACACCTTTTTGAAGATATGCGGACCTGTCAAGAGTTGGAAGCGTGCTCAAGATCCCACTAATGGGACTCCTAAAGGTTTTGGGTTTTTTGAATTTGAGTCTGCTGAAGGGGTTCTTCGTGCATTACGCCTACTTAGCAAATTTAATATTGACGGGCAAGAATTAGTGGTATGTTTTTTTAATATATTCTATTCCATCCCCCAAGATCGTATTGGAAGTGTTTTTCCTATTGATGTGATAAGATTCGCTTCCAAATTCACTATGATTGAAAATCATGAAGTTAGACTTTGTTTTGTGAAATTGAAAATTTAGGATTGGAAATCATGACACAAAGTAATCGAAACTATTATAGCTCTTAATTTACATGATAAAGTGGTTCATTTTATTTCTGAAATTTAGAAATTGAATTTAATGAGATTACTATTTTGTTTCTAAACTTTAAAATAAATGCATCTTATAAACCTTATGCATAAAATATCAAATTGTGCAGTATGACGTATGATATGTAAACATGGTAGAAAACAATTGTGAATAAAATTAAGGTGTAAGACGGATTTGAATTGAAGTACTTATAATTTCTTTGGTTCCATGTAAATGGTTCAATGCTAAATGCTCCCAAACATTTTTCACTTTAAAATTGTTTGAAGTGGCCATCTTACAGATTTGGAGAAGATACGAATGAGATAGGCATTTTTTAAGTTAATAATTGAAAGTAAGGGAAGTTTTATGCTTTTTTTTTTTTTGTGAAGTAGTTGTTTTAGGGTTGGTTAAATGTTCTATGGGGTCAAGGCAAGATATTGTTCTGTCTGTGAGCAATGCTTCTATTTGAGTTTTTTTTTTTAAATGATTTGAATTAGTTACTTCTGTCTGGTTTTTTCGTCTTTCCAATCTTGTTTCATGGAGTTGATTTTGCATTTATTCCATGGTTAATAGTTAAATGTTAATCAAGCAACAAGAGATTATCTGGAGCAGTATGTCAAAAAGAAAAGTGAAAATGCAAAGAAACTCAATGAAGCTCAAGCTGCAGGGGCTGAGAAAGAAGGCGAGAATGCAATAGGTGATGAGAAGAATGAATCATCAACGCCTTCTGTTAAGGATTCTGAGAAGGACAGCGATACTGGCAACAAAGAAAATATTGACATTGCCAACTTTGGCATCGTGACGGATGAAGATCGTGAGGCCGATCGAGATGCTTCAGAGAAGCTTGCCAGCATGATTGAAGAGAGGTTAAAGACCAATCCTTTCCCTCCACTACCACCACAAAATGCTCCTAATGGTTCTGGCAAATCAAATTCAGATCTGCCTGCTAAATCAAGGGATGCGGACTCTGATGTTGATGTAATAAGAAATGGTGAGTTTTTGCTGCTGTGTCTATGTGGTTTTATTGCATTCTTTATTATCTTTATCATGTCATATCATCAAAATCTACATAAAAGTCCTTGAGTTTCAAGGAGAATCACACTGGAGGAAGTAGTGATATTTATTATTTTTGAAGAAAGGGGATTTTGATATCGCGTTGATAATTTTGCAGATGGAGCTGAAGGTAAAAATGATGATGAGACAACCAGTGAGAGCAAAGCAACTACTGAGAATGATCGGCCTGAGACAAGCTCACCTGATCGTAGGTATGATAGAAGAAGTAGAGACAGAGAGCAGGATCTTAAGAGGGAAAAGGAGCGTGAAATTGAAAGATTAGAAAGAGAAACAGAACGAGAAAGGATAAGAAAAGAGAGGGAGCAACGAAGGAAGATTGAGGAGGCTGAGCGCGAGTATGAAAAGTTTCTTAGAGATTGGGAGCAAAGAGAAAAGGATAAGGAGAAGCAGAGACAGTATGAGAAGGAGAGGGAGAAAGAGAGGGAGCGCAAACGGAAGAAGGAGATTCGCTATGATGAAGATGATGATGATGATGATGATTCGAGAAAAAGGTGGCGTAGGAGTGCTTTGGAGGAAAAGAGGAGGAAGAGGTTGCGGGAGAAAGAGGATGATTTGGCTGATAGACTCAAAGAAGAGAAAGAAATTGCTGAGGCCAAGAAAAGAGAGGAGGAGGAGCAGCTGCAGCTGCAGCAGCAGCGCGATGCATTAAGGCTTTTGTCTGATCGCATTGCAAATGGAGGTGAAAAGACTGTGTTGGCTGAAGAAGCTAGCACTGAAAACAAGGATAAGGCAGTTGAACAGCATTATGAGCATGAATCAAGTCATGAAAACCAGATATTCAGTAATCGTTCATCTCTCTATTTTACTTTACTGTAATTAAATTTTTGTGTCCCCATCTCTCATTTTATTTATTTATTTATGTTTTGAAATGGACTATGTTTGTATATGACAGGCGAAGGGAATATGCAAAATGGTTCTGTTGATGAATCAAACATGGCCTTTGTTGCTGCATCAGATACACGGCAGAGTGGGAATGCCCCAGCAAGAAAGTTGGGTTTTGGTCTTGTTGGATCTGGTAAGCGGACTACTGTCCCATCTGTTTTCCACGAGGAAGATGATGATGCTCAGAAGGAGAAGAAAATGAGGCCCCTGGTTCCCATTGATTACTCTACTGAGGAACTGCAGGCTGTCCAACCTGGTGCCCCACCACCAAATTTGGTTGCAGCTGCTGAATTTGCAAAGCGAATATCAAACATTAATCCTAAAGAGGAAAAACCTGATGCAGAAAGAGAACGAAGCAGACGTTCTTATGATAAATCTGGCAGGGATAAAGATGGTTATGATGAGGATAACCGCACCAGAGATGAGAGCAAAGAGAGGATGCCTGTTCGGGATAGGGACAGGGAACATGGACAAGGTAAGGTGAAAACAACAGATAACCAGAAACTTTTGGATGCCAAACAATTAATTGATATGATTCCAAAGACCAAGGAGGAACTATTTTCATATGAGATAAACTGGGATGTGTATGACCAGGTAATCATCCTTTCTCAGGTCCTTAATTCAAACTGTTAATTTTGAGAAGCATGTGTTTTCTGGTCATGAATATCTGGTTAACAAATTGCATAATGCTAATGTGATTATAGCTGTATAATCAATTGCACATCAAATGCATTAGGCTTATTAGTAGTCCTTGGCATATGTGGAACTAACATGAATATTGCCATATCTATATTTCTCTCTTACATTTGTTGGCAATGATCATCTTTTGGCAGCTCTCTTCACCTTATAAGTTGGGGTTAAGTCAGTTCATTGTACATAGAACTTTAAAGGTGTTCCAAAACTATATTAGTCATCATGCTACCAAAAAATGTGCATTAAATGATATCTTAAAAATAATGAGAAATAAGAAATTATGTTATTTATGTTTTAAGAATTTTTTGGAATTCCATGATGCAGAATTGTTGTCTTTTCATTGTAGAAAATAGGGTTGGGGTAGGTGGGCCCCCATATCTATATTTCTACTATACAATTGCATGCTCGAATGATTTTCTAATATCTCTGGTGGTGGTGAAACTCAATTCACTTCTTGGTTTTATTCTTGCTTGCTAATTCTAAGATGTTACCCTTTTGTTGTGATGCACTTCTTTAGCATGCATTGCATGAGAGAATGAGACCCTGGATTTCAAAGAAAATTACGGAGTTTTTGGGAGAGGAAGAGAAAACATTGGTAGATTACGTTGTATCCAGTACTCAGGAACATGTTAAGGCCTCCCAAATGCTGGAGCTGCTGCAGTCTATATTAGATGAAGAAGCGGAGATGTTTGTGCTTAAGATGTGGAGGATGCTCATATTTGAAATTAAAAAAGTAGAGACTGGTCTGGCTTTGAGGTCAAGAGCCTGATTGAACATTGTTGCGCAGTGGTGGTTCCTATGTTGCCGTGGGACTGAGATTTTTATTACATGGTTGTTATCCCCATTGGGGTGAATCATGTGTCTCTTCTGCCTGTTACTGTAAGACCAAAATGTAGATTGCACTAGGGAATAGCTTTGTTGAGTTTGTATTACTACTAAGTACAATTTGTTACATCAACCATTTTTTTTTTCGCTGATTTCACCATTTTTCTCCCGCTCTCTATGGAAGAGCAACATTTTGACATCCTTGTTCATTTTGATTTTGTCTGCCATGTGGAATGGACTAATGATTCATGTTCAGTACTTGAGGTAGTATATTCTTTTAACGATTATTACCTGATACATTATCAGACTCCTATGAAAAGTAATTTCTGAATGTAACTGTGGATTTTGTACTTCCAAGTGCTGAGAAGTATTAACTCCAGCGCCTCCCTGAACATTCTCTTTGACGGGTCTAAAACAGCTTGACCATTAACTTAATGGGGAATATTCATTAGAAGCTTTTGACCCTGTATTCAAGCTAGCTTTATCTTGCACAGGGCTAAAGCAGGACAGGCCATCCATGGAGCAAGTGGTATTAAGATTACAAAAAGCACAAGCTAAGTGTGACAGGAGCCATGAATCCCTGTTCAGCAGTATGATGGAGTTAATATTGGGATATAAGTGTTTATCACTTTCAACTTTTGTGATGTCTTTTGTTGGTTTTGAGATACAAATGTATCACATCATTTTTTAACTTGAGATCTTTTCTGTGTGAAAATCTTGAGTTCAATAATTTCGAGCAGATAATATCTCACGAGTGGATGTACATCACCACAAAGCCAGCTGCATCCGTGGAACAATTATATACTAAAGTTGTAAAGTGGATAGATTTAGTATTAGATAAACTATAGCACAATCCTAGAACGAGCGTACAACACAGATGAAGCTGTTTATACATTATACTACCACTTATGAGGAATGAATTTTACACCATTGTATTATAGTCTTACGACCATATATATTATCAACATTCCGTAAATAAAATTATAATGCCACAATAACTTTTTTCACGCAGCTTCATAGAAAAATGCAGAAGCTGAGCAATATAGACACTTGCGTGTATTTACATGGAAAGATTGCAGGAATGAACAAGCAAAAAAACAATAAATGGGTACCCGGAAAATAATTGGGTTACCAATTACCATGCGTGAACGAATCGTTCTCGTGGAACAACTGGAGTCGCTGAAGCTGAGGATCTCTTTTCATAAAACTCATGCAGAATCCTGATGATTGCACTGGCCTTTTTGCTAGCTCGAGTGGTACCTTCACTAAGCTGGGAATACAAGGATCCCATAAGACAAGGATTCTTCACCAAACGAACAACCACATCTAGACCGCCATTTACACAGAGAGCCAACAACAAGGAAACGCAATACTCCTTCGCTGTCCTTGAAGTGAAGGTATTCAAATTCCTCACTAACAATTGCAAGGCTCCGCGGCGTAAAATTGCAACCGTCCCATCAACTTTCTCTGCTAAAGTAGCTAAAACTGCAAGAGAATCCGTTACAATTGTTGGGGTGATAAACAACACATTGAAGCTCTAAAGAGTACACTAGAGAGTCCATATATACATATTGAATACCATTTGAATCCCAAAATTTAAACTATTAAGTTTTTGGGTCCTTCATGTGTTGGAATATTGACTCAAATCCCATAAGAGATTTGTTTGAGATTTATTAGATATTACTTGATGGACAAGAAGACTTGCAAAAGAAGAATTCCAAGAGAAAGAGGATTCTTAATAGGTAAGTTTGACTTGTAAGAGAAGAATTCTAAAAGGGAAGGGATTCTTAATAGGCAAGTTTGACTTACAAGAGAAGAATTCTAAGAGGAGAGGGATTCTTAATGGGCAAGTTTGTATGATTATAAATAGGTGAAGTCTCTACAGGGTTAGGTATGAGAAAAAGATGTAAGAGAGTTGTAGAGTTTTGTGGGATAGACACCTCATAAGAGTATTGGGGCTCTACGTCTTATGGGTGTGTATGTTTGTTTGTGAGTGGACTAGAGGAGATTGAGAGGGCCCACATAGGTATAGTGTATGAGAGCATATGAGTATGTGTTTGGTTGTGTTGAAAGGGTGCACAAGAGTTTGGGTTTATGTTTGTTTGGGTAGAGAATACTTCATAGGACTAGAGGAGATTGAGAGTGTCTTATGAGTATTGATTGTTGAGTGAGGTTGATGATATGATGTATGTTTGTAATTCTCTACAACTAGTGGATCTTGTTTCTCATCCGTGGATGTAGGTCAGTTGAACCGAACCATGTTAAATTGTTGTCTCTTATGTGTGTTTGATTTATTGTTTGATTTCGCTTCCGTTGGTGTGATTGGATTGGAGGCGTTTAGCCTAACAAATGGTATCAGAGCTGTGGTGTTCCCCAACAAATGGTATCAGAACTGTGGTGTTTCCTAACAAGTGGTATCGGAGCTGAAGGTTCGAAACGTGAGAAGAGTTGAAGATTCAAGATGTGGAAAGAGCCGATGGTTCGAGACATGGGAAAAGTTGATAGTTCGAGATATGGGAAGAGCTTGGTTTGAGACATGGGAAGAAGTAAGCTTAGAGGAGCTCGATTCAAGAAAAGAGTTCGAGTTCGAGTTTTGAAGATTGATGATTGGTTTGTATGAAGTGTGAAGACACAAGAGAAGAGAAGATGATTGTAAGACTTCTATTGCAGGTGGAGCCAAGCATGTCTAGCATGAAGACAGATGATTGATGGAATTTAAGTCAAGGTAGAGATTATTGGGAATATTGACTCAAATCCCATAAGAGATTTGTTTAAGATTTGTTAGAGATTTGTTTGAGATTTGTCAGATATTGCTTGATGGACAAGAAGACTTACAAAAGAAGAATTCCAAGAGAAAGAGGATTCTTAATAGGTAAGTTTGACTTGTAAGAGAAGAATTCTAAAAGGGAAGGGATTCTTAATAGGCAAGTTTGACTTACAAGAGAAGAATTCTAAGAGGAGAGGGATTCTTAATGGGTAAGTTTGTATAATTATAAATAGGTGAAGTCTCTACAGGGTTAGGTATGAAAAAAAGATGTAAGAGAGTTGTAGGGTTTTGTGGGATAGACACCCCATAAGAGTATTGGGGCTCTACGTCTTATGGGTGTGTATGTTTGTTTGTGAGTGGACTAGAGGAGATTGAGAGGGCCCACATAGGTATGGTGTATGAGAGCATATGAGTATGTGTTTGGTTGTGTTGAAAGGGTGCACAAGAGTTTGGGTTTATGTTTGTTTGGGTAGAGAATACTTCATAGAACTAGAGGAGATTGAGAGTGTCTTATGAGTATTGATTGTTAAGTGAGGTTAATGATATGATGTATGTTTGTAATTCTCTACAACTAGTGGATCTTGTTTCTCATCCGTGGATGTAGCTCAGTTGAACCGAACCACGTTAAATTGTTGTCTCTTATGTGTGTTTGATTTATTGTTTGATTTCGCTTTCGTTGGTGTGATTGGATTGGAGGCTTTTAGCCCAACATCATCTATATATAGGATATCTCATTCAGATTTTTTACTTATGTGAGATTTTTTACTCACATGTGAATCATATCCTAACAATCTCTCACGTTCACTTGTGAGTTCTGATCAAGTTACATCTCAGCTCTCCGTGCGAGTAAATCCTATCAACATCTCATTTGGGCTAGACAATATGTCATCTTTAATACGTTTTTGAGACAGGCCACAGCACTCAATCTTGTCACGTAGGTTGTTTCAATGCTCTCTTAAGCCTACACTCCAGGTTGACTCAACACATCGCTCACTTGGGTGTGCTGCTTTTTTACATATTATCATATACTCACTACATCCAAGTCGAACCTCCTTCAAGCTTACACTCGAAGTTGACTCAACACATTGTCTACTTGGATGTATTGTTTTTTTGCATATTATCATATACTCGCTACATCTAAATTGAACCTTTTAATATCAGTATTCGAGTACATGGAGTTTATGGATGCAGCTAACCTCCGATCTATCAACAATCTCCTTTAATACTGGTGTTCAAGTACATGAAATTTATGGACGCGACCAACCTCCGATCTGCTAATAATTTCTCCCCCCAGTAACGCTACTGGGACTTGAATCCATGAATTTTCGAACCCGTTGTAACTTTAGGTCTGATACCACTTGTTGGAGAGATAAATACCACTTGAAGCCCATAGGAGCACATTAGAAAATTCATACATATATGTTGGATATCACTTGAGCCCAAAATCTTAAGTTATTAGGTTCTTGCATCATTCATACATATATAAAATATCTCATTCAAATTTTTATTTAGCTTTTATTGATGACCATAGAAATTGGAAAGATTTTTACTGACGTCGATCTAATGATTTCATTAAGGGGAAAATGGAGACCCATGCATGTTGTTAAAGTTCGGATCCAATGCTGACTAATATATATTGGTTATAGTGGGTGAGGGTGGGACTGCAAACCTCCTATTATAAAACTTTGATATACCTTCAAAGGCGTGCATGAAAAATTTTTATTTTTTAGATAAGTAGGGATTTTATTTATAGAAATTATCATATTTATTGTTATTGTCATGTTTAATAGAGTGGGTGATATATTCTTAGTATATAGTAAAAATTTATAAAAAATAATTAAAAAATAAAATATATGACAATATTTTAATCTTGTTATTACATTAAAAATTTTACTAAAAAAAGGAACTCTTTTATTTATCTAAAGAAGCAAATAAAGTGCTACAATTACAACTGTTTTCCCATCAAACATACAAGCCTAATAATCAGAAAAGATGTCAACTCCTTAAGCAAAATGACTATCTTTAGCCAGTAATAGTCAATCAAATCAATAAAATCAATAACATAATATAATTTTTATCCCAATTTAAGGAGGGTGAAGAATTTGAAAATGTTAAGCTTTATCTTTTAAGCAAATAAAACTAGACATTGAGGTTAATTTGAGGAGTAATTATTATGGTAATAATATATTCACTTACTTTTCTCAAAATGCAAAGCAAAAACCACTCAAAGCCAGTAAAAAAATTTGATATGTGTAGTATTAATTTACTACTGCACTAGCCAATATATATAAATATATATATATATATATTATAAAATACGTAAATACCTTATAAAAAATATCACATAAACATTTATATAGATAATTTTTTGAAATGATATGTAAGATAATTTTTTAAAAAAGTAAAATAACTTTTTTTAATTATAAATTAGTTAATATTAAATTTATTCAAATATTAAAATTATTCAAATTATAATTGAAAATCAAGTCAATATAAAAATATAGTTTTTAAAATTAAAAATTTAAACTATGGATTTTATCTTCATTATAAATAATTTTAATTGTTTACCAAATAATCTTATTTAAGAAATTATTTAATTATTAAAATCTTTTAATATGTTTAGAAAATTACAAAAATTAAGTTAAAATTATATATTTTGCATTTAGCTTTACACTACTTATTAACAATAATTCAAATTTTATTATTGGTGAATTTATCTTTTTATGTAATCCATAAATATATAAACTTTGCCAAACAATAATCTCGATTCAAAGTGAGTCAATTATTTTAATAACTTTAATTAATTTATTGAAGCTTATGTGTTAATGTCTGCATATTTTTTTATATTTATTATACTTTTTTTATTTTTTGTTTATGCAGATATGCATATATATCTTAATTTATATAGTTATATTTTACTTATCTATATTTTATTTATATATTATTTATATTTATTGATATAATTTTTTGAAATAAAAAATGTAAAACCTTTGCTTCTCGCAACAAAATGCGGGCATTTCTCTAGTATGTATGATTTCAAACCCCAAGCATAATGAAGATCTTAAGATTAAAAAAATCTGTAGCCAAGTTCCTTAATCCTGCTATGTGCATTCCTACAGCCTCCTTGTAATTCAATAACCTGCATCTGTTTGAACAGCCTCAGATTATATTTTTCTCCAAAGGTGATAAATGAAGGCATCCAGGCTATACGTAGTATGGTTGAGAGTAGTGGCTTCTTGTTCAGCTTTCTTGCTAGAATTAAAATTAAAGAACGAAACAAGACAAAGAAAATAAGGTTAAGAAAATAAATTTGTGTTTTGAAGCTAGACCACTTTCATTAAGATTTAATATGCTTCCAAGCTCCATGATACAATAAAGCTCTCAACACTCCAATCACAATAGTGAAAATCAAGCTCTAGTCACGGAGAACAGAGGTAGAAATATCGACGGAGGTTAGAACTCAAAAGGTCATAGTAAGTCTAAACATAGATTCAAGTCTAGAGATAAAGTGAAGTGTTTTCATTGTGGTAAGACAAATCATATAAAATGACACTGTAAAATCTTGAAGCAAGAGTGAAAAGATGAGAAAGGTAAGAGTTCAAATGATGACAATGTTGCGTAGTGAATTCAGATAGTGATTCAGTTACTTTTATTTATCCACATAGTGATTGTAATCATATTAGTGATCTCGACATTGAGTGGATAGTTGATACAGGAGCGACATATCATTGTATTCTTAAAAGAGAGTTGTTTACAACTTATAAAGTAGAAGACTTTGATTGTACCAAGATGAAAAATAATAGTGTGTTGTAGATTATTGAGATTAATAATATTGTTATACAAATTAGTACAGGCTACATGTTAACTTTGAGGGATGTCAGACACATTTCAGATATGAAAATAAACTGGCTTGCTATTAATGTTTTGATAAGGAAGGATATGAAAGTCGACAAAAAATGGGCAATGAAAGCTTCTAAAAGGATCTATGATAGTTACAAGAAAAAATTTCTGCATAATATATAAAACATGGTTGCAATTGAATGGTAATCAGGTAAATACCGTTGCAGATGATGCTTCAGCAAACTTGTGGTACATGAGACTAGCACACATGAGTGAAAAATGGTTATAAGTTTTGATAAGACAGTCTCTCATTCTTTAACCAATGGTATGTATCTCGATTTATGTGATTATTTTTTGTTTGGTAAGCATCATATGGTTTCTTTTTATAAGAGTTCTCAGAGAAAAGAAAATAGATTAGAATTAATTTATTCTAACGTATATAGTCCCATTGAGGTTGAGTCATTAGGTGGTAGCAAATATTTTGTTACTTTTATTGATGATGTTTCATGTAAGATTTGGGTGTATATGTTAAAAAATAAAAGCCAAGTATTGTAATATTTTTAAAAATTTCATGCCATGGTTGAAAAGATGACAAGGTTACCCTTGAAGTATATTCGGATTGATAATGGTGGGAATACACATCCAAATACTTTGAAGAGTATTGTTCAAAGCATAGGATCAGGCATGAGATGACAGAACCTGAAATATCGTAGCATAATGGTGTAGTTAAAGAATAAATCGCACTATTATAAAAAAAGTTAAATGTATGTTGAGGATGGTAAAATTATTAAAGCCATTATGGGGTGAAGCAGTCAATATAGCTTGTTATTTGCTTAACAGGTCACCATCAGTTTCTTTGAGCTTTAACATTCCAAAAAGAGTGTGGACAGGGAAAGATACTTCATACTCTCACTTGAAAGTTTTTGGGTGTAAAGCATTTATGCATGTACCAAAAGAGCAGAGGTTAAAACTTAACAGTAAAGCCACACAGTGTGTGTTTATAGGATATGATGATGAAAAATTTGGCTACAGCGTATGGGATCCAGTGCAGAGAAAGACAGTAAAAAACAAAGATGTGATCTTTCATGAAAAAAAAATTATAGCAGACCTTGAGCAAAATAAGAAGACTACACAAGTTATTGTTGAGTGTGATGTTTCAACACCGACATGGGTTCCACAAGAAAGAGCCACAGATGGTGAAAAGGTGCAAGAAACAAAACTTGAAGATATGAATGAGCCAGCCATAATTAGTGATGAGCCAGATGCAATTAGTTTTGAATAGAGGGAGCAATCCTCTCTATCTAAGAGTATTGAGCAAGATGAGCTACCTTCGGCATTAGATGATATAGAGTCTTAGCTTAGGAGATCTATTAGAGAGCGCAGGCTATCTACCAGGTATGCAAGTTTAAATTTTATTTTAGTTACCAATGAGGGAGAGCTAAAAAGCTTTCAAGATGTGTAGGCTACTCTAGATAGAGATCACTAGATAAAAGTAATGAAAGAAAAGATAGAGTCATTGTAAAAAAATGATACTTATGATCTTGTTAAACTTTTAAAAGAGAAGAGGTCGTTATAGAATAAATGGGTGTTCAAGTTGAAAAAAAATGACGACAAACTAGTGAGGTACAAAGCTCTATTGGTAGTAAAAAGTTTTTTTCAAAAATCAAGCATCGATTTGGATGAGATCTTTGCTCCAGTTGTAAAAATGAGTTTCATTTGAGTGGTACTAAGGTTAGTAGCTAGTTTGAATCTTAAGCTTGAGCAACTTGATGTTAAAATTATATTCTTGCATGGTGACTTGCAGGAGGACATTTATATGAATCAACCTAAGGGTTTTGAAGTGAAAGGGAAAGAGCACTTAGCTTGCATATTGAAAAAAAACTTGTATGGCTTGAAACAAGCTTCACGATAGTGATACAAGAAGTTTGATTCTTTTATGGTGAGTCATGGCTATAAAAGAAAGACAGTAAATTTTTATATGTATATTAAAAAAATTTCTTGATGGTAACTTTATTATTCTCTTATTATATGTTGATAATATGTTGATTGTGAGACAAGATACTAGTATGATTTACAGATTGAAAGAACAATTGTCTAAGTCTTTTCATATGAATGATTTAGGTCTAACAAAACAGATTCTCGGTATGGACATTATCCGAGATAAGAGAGTTGGAAAGCTATGATTGTCACAAGAAAAATATGTTAAACGAGTGTTTAGTAGATCAACATGTAACATGCTAAATCAGTTAGCAGTCCACTTATCAACCATTTTTATCTAAGTAAAAAATTTTGTCCAGTGTCTAAAAAAAAGTAACTAGCTATGTTTAGTATTCTTTATTCTTCTACAGTCAATTTTGTAATATATCTTATGGTTTGTACATAGTCTAACATTACTCATGCAGTTGATGTAGTGAGCAAATTTCTTTCTAATCCAGGAAAGGTTCACTGAGAAGCAGTGAAATAGATTTTTAGATATTTGAGGGCACCTCAAAAATGTGCTTGACTTATGAAGTTTCACAACTAGTTCTAGAAAGGTTTACTAATCTGACATGGTAGACGATTTTGATGGTAGAATATCTATTTTAGGGTATTTGTTCACTTTTACAAGAGGAGCTGTGTCTTGACAATCTAAGTTACAGAAGTGTGTTGTTTTGTCAATTACAGAGACTGAGTATATTATAGTAATCGAAGTAGGTAAAAAAATGCTTTGGATGAAATATTTTTTTCTTGAATTGGGGTTGAATCAGAAAGAGTATATGATGTTTTGTAATAGTCAGAGTACTTTAGATTTGAGTAAGAATGTCATATACCATGCTAGAACAAAGCACATTGATGTTATATATCATTGGTTACGTTTAATGATTAAAGAATAACAGATACTGTTGAAAGAAGTCCATACTGATGAGAATGTAGTAGATATATTGACTAAAACATTTCTTAGGGAAAAGCTTGAGCTTTGCAATAACTTGATCGAAAATGAGTTCCTTAATCAAGGTAAGTTTCAAATGAAACTGCTATGGTGATGAATCTCCTTCTAATGAGGCTAGAGGAGGATATTGTTAGAAAACTGGGGTCTAGCCCCATGTAATTGGTTTTAGACCAAGTAAAGGCCATGGGCCTTGGTTTTTTTTTTTACACAGAACCCTAGCTGCTTAATAAAAAAAAAAAGGTGGGTTGTTTTAAAATGGTGTCGCAAACCAAGAAGAAAAGCCAGAAAAAGTAGAAAGAAAAAAGAGAAATGAAAGTTGGTTGAACAGAAGTCGATCAGTGATTCGATTGAGCCAAAACTTTGTCAGCAGATTTATGATTTGGAGTTCTACATGCTGAACGGTAAAGATCAAGTTTGAAGCTCTCTAGGAACAAATCCAAGATATATTTGTTGAGTCACCTATTTGGTAAGATTTCTTCAATTGTCTCTCTAGTTGTTGATTAGCTCTAGTTTTAGCTAAAAAAGAACTTTCCATATATATTATTTGATAGTAAAAATTTTTTTAGTGATCTGTGAGTTTTTTCCTCTATACTAGAGGGTTTTCATGTAAATTTTGGTGTGCGTTATTTTTCTTACGCTTTTTATTATTGATTATTGTCTATTGTTGTGGTTTTATTGTGACATATTGCTTCTGTATTGTTGTGATTATTACTTTAGGTGTAACATATTAAAAGTTTCTATTATCGGATTTAAACAACCCATACTTCTAAAAAATCATTATAAACCTGTTTGGAGATCATAATAAGGGACATCCGATATTTTTATGCCAGACATTGATCAAGATATTGAAATATACTATTTCATATCTACTGCAACAAAAAAATCGAAATAAAAAATTACTTCAAGAAATGCATTTTCGAATAATTGGAATGCTTTTTGGAAATACATTTTCTCATACAATGAAGAAGTTTTCAAAAATGAATTTTGGTACGTTAAAGAAGTTTTTCGAAATAAATTTCCTATACATTGTAGAAGTTTTCGAAAATAAATTTCTAATAACTTATTAAGAAGAAAAGGGTGTGGAGGATAAAAAGATAATTAACTAATAGATATTTAAGTAATTTCATTAATAATAATTTTTTGGGATATATTAAGATTTTTTTTTGGTGCAAATAGCATTAATT
The DNA here is from genome assembly GCF_002303985.1 of Durio zibethinus. Next base: position 6,506,147 of record NW_019168048.1, read on the forward strand.
ATTAAAAATAATGCTCTTCACTAGAGATTTAAATTATGATCGCAGTCACGTTTTCTGTCGTTTCTCGTTTATTACATTTATGAATATAAAAAAAATTGTCGCAGTCATTATAATTATCGTGATGATAATTTTTTTTTTTTTAATTTTGCTACAACTTACATTAAAATATAATAATTATAATCATAAACTTTTTATTTTAAGATTTTAAAAATAATTTATCACTCTTTTATTTATTAAAAAATTTATTTACATATTTACGAGATTAAAATAAATGTTAATTGATTTCATATTTTTATTACAAAATAATTTTAATTTATTATATAATAAATTACATTTTCATTTGTTATTTAATTACATAAAAAAGTGCTACTCTAATACTAAAAAAATTTAATAATAATACAAATCTCAAAATAAAAAATATTACTAAAATTTAAATATAAAATCATAAATTAATAAATAATATAATCAATATATATTTATTTAACTAATTATTTTTCATCCAATTTATACAAAAATTTTACCCTTTAAAATTTCAAAAAATCTTTCCCTCCAAAGTCTCATTATGGATAGCATATCATATTAATTACTTTTTTTCTGTCAATTTTATACTCTCCTAGTCGGTTTTATCCTAAAAAAAGGTTTATATTGTTAAAATTTCCCCTAAATTAAAAAAACCTAACTAAATTTCTGACCCCCCGCGTATCAGTCTTCGCACTAAGTTTCCCCATTCCCAATACATTTTTGATTCTCTTCTCCCCACCAAACAACAGCCTCTGCCCTGTTCCTCCCATCCAACAACCAACCTAAAATTGCATTTTCACTCTTCTCATCCATCTAAAAATTCCCAAAATTTTCTCTATTCACCATTTTTCATCCCCTGCTTCTAATCCCACCCAAAGTCCCACATCGTCTCATAGTTCTCTTCTTCTTTGCAGTGCGCTCTTCTCTGTCTCGCGCAGTCTCCTCTGTTATCTCACAAGTTACACCCATTCAACAGAAAATCACAGCAAATTTGAGTGCTGAATTAATTGCTTACCTTCAATTATTTGTGCTTGACCTTGATTGAGGCTGAATTTGTGTGAATTTATGTTTGGCAGTCTAGGTTGCTAAATTGGATTTTATTTTCTAATTTTAACCCAATGATTTCTTTTTTGGTGCTTTTATATCTTTGGCAGTCTGTTATCGCCGTTATTCACCATTTTTCGTGGCTGTGATGTGCTGCTACAGTGATGATTCAAATTCTTCTCCCTTTTTTTTTTTGATAGCAGTGAGGGACGGTGGCATTATCGTAAAATAGTGACCGTTATACCTTTATTTAAAGTCCCACTTTAAGAGATTGAATCATTCTCTAACCCTCTTTGCAATATTATTCTTTTTAGATATAAATAAAAAATATATAAAATAATCCCCTTTGTATAAATAAAAAAGATATAAAATAATTATTATTTTATTTTATTTATTAATTTATACACTAAATGTAACCTAACATCAAATATGATCTAATTGTATAATAATAGATCTATTTAATCAACCTACATGCATCAATGCTATTATGCATTCATCAACGGAGTAAAAAGCATAAAAACAAAAATACCCAAAGATTAATAGAGTCCTTTTAAAGAAGAAAATATCAACCAACAATCTAATTTTTTTAGATTTTGATTTGTTTTTAGTTGGTAATATATTCATCATAATGAAGTTCTAGAGAGTAGAGACTAAGCCTTTCCAGAATTACAATGATATCAAACATTCTTTAATCTTAAATTTTAAATCAATTAATTAATATAATTATTATTAAAAAATAATATTTAAATTTAAAATTGAATATTAGTACATGTAATACTTTATCTTATCCACATATTACAATCTTTTTTTTTTTTTTTTCATTTTATTCACAAACTACAGTATCTGTTTTTCCGTTATAACTCGTACGATATTTGAACGGACTCTTCACATGAGTCGAACAAGGAGATTGGCTGTGTCTTTAGTATTTAACAGTTATTAGTATCATTCTTCTAAAGATTCTTTAGCTCTTTAGATGGCTAGTGTAGCTATCTCATTGGCTAACAACTTGATTATCAAACCTGCAGGGTTAAATGGGTTGTTGCAAAATTTGAGAAGCACGACGTCAAACATAATCCAAGTAAATTAACAAGCCAGTTCAAAATTAAGAAGAAGAAGAAGAAGAAGAAAATCCTCTCCAGCCTTTTCAAATGGTTGTATATTTCCAGGCAACTTCCATCGGAAGTCAATGCAGTTTATGTGCGTTTGTGTAACTAAGAACTGTCAGATCATGCATCTCTCAAAGCCAGCTAAAAACTTCTGGCCAATTTGTTCAACGTCAATTCACACTAAAAATGAGAAAATAAACATGTCTAATCACGACCAAACTTTCTTAATTATCCATGTTTAAAGATAATCCTAAAAAAATCTCCATATAAATCCTAAATAAGATGTTGACAAAAATAATAACAAAGCCCTTTAATTTTAATAATACTTAACTGAATTATTAATTTAATAATTTTCTTTATTTATAATCATTAATATGTTGAGATCAATTATCTAAAACTCCCTTCTCCAAGTTCTAAATTGTTTTTGTGTAGGATCACTTTTCTTACTCTCTCAAACTGAAAATTCTGATTTCGTCTTTGAGTATTAGTTTTCCATCTCTCAAGGTACCAATATGGCAACATTGCATGAGCATAAGACAATTTTACATAAGCAATCTAAATAAAGAGTAAGGACCAGCCTGATCGGTAACAAAGAACAACCGAATGGCCAAGTGGGCAAATTGATTAAGGGAACTGCATACTGCTATAACCAACACAAAAGCATTATCAAAGATTGCTTCTGCAATGCTTATTTGCCTGCTTGGCCAATAACATTATTCTTTTGTCTGCTTCATTCAGGCTAGAAATGTTAGTAATATGCTACAGCCGCCTAGATTGAATTTAATGACTGTACCAAATCAAACAATGGTCCCAAAATCCCAGTCGGAATGGGGAAAAAAAAAGAAACTGAAAATACGAAAAGTAAAGTGAAAACTCAAAGACGCGTACTTACAGTAATAACCAGGAAATAAACCCAACCCATTATAGACAAACAAGTTGTTCGTCATCCAGGCCCGTGAGAATCTTTGGACCACGCCCAGATGTACTGAATTTGTTACCCCCCAAAGAACTGTTTAGTGTAGTTTTTTACTTTTCTTTTTCTTTCTTTGTAAAAAGCCGAACGAATCTAGATAAATTGGAAAAAAATATTAGTTTTAGAGCTTCAGATTGGGTCCATCGACTTTGGTAACGTCGAAATCAAGTGATCCAAACTTTGCAGCAGTCCCACGAGCTGTGCCATGCATCTCAAAATCAACCCACATGAATACATGGAATATCTGTCAGATATCCAATATACACGGAAAGATACCCAGAAAAGGGTCGCCAGCTAGAAACAACTAAGCTTAGCGTTTAGGTTACGCTTCTTCCTTTCCATATATTAACCAAATCTGCATCTCCTTTCCTTCATCATCAATTTAGTTAGAACCATGATTACATTGCAGTATACTTTATTTCTGTTCTCTCATTGCTTTGCATGACAAGTGTGGTTTCTTCCCACAGCAGGCATTACACCACTCCTAAGGTTCCACGTTTAACGGACTTGTTTAGCCATGTCTCAGTTGATAAAGGTCTTTCTAACTTTTTCGGTGGACCAAATATCAAGCTGATCAACAATGGGTCCATGGCAACTCTTGCTCTGGAAAAAACTCAGGTGAATTAATCAAGTTGTCCTTTTTGGGTTCTTACAGAAAATGGCTTCCCTTTCCAGAATCCGAGTTGGCTAGTGGGTTTATACTCAAGTACTCTTTCAATGATCTTTTTCAGGGTCAGGATTGGCTTCTAGGAACCAACATTACTATGGATTTTTCAGTGTAGCAATAAAGTCGCCTGGAGGACGTCTTACATCTGGAGTTGTGCTAGCTTTCTATGTAAGCTCCTTTTTCATGGTCAATTTAACTTTATATAAATCGATTTGTACTTGGTTATATGCGTTGACTGACTATGATGAAAGTGGAATATATATGTGCAGTTGTCTAATGCAGATACGTTATGATGAGATTGATATTGAACTGCTTGGCCATGATAAGAGAATTGACTGGATCCTCAAAACAAATGTCTATGCAAAAGGTGTCAGCACTGGAGGAGAAGAGAAATTTTATTTCTGGTTTGATCCAACACAGGAGCACCATTACTACAGTATTCTTTGGGACAGCCACCATATATTGTAAGCCAATTGGAACCCATATTCCAACCAAAAAAAACTTATTAATTTATTGGATAATGAACAGCTAGCCTTTGAACAAAAAAATAAAAAAAATGCAGGTTCGTTGTGGATAATATACCAGTGAGAGAGTTCCCAATAACGGCAAATTCTCTACCGCACGTCCATCAAAGCCAATGTTGCATTACGTTACCATATGGGATGGGTCGCAATGGGCAACTCATGGGGGAAAATACAATGTCAATTACAAGTATGCACCATTTGTAGTTTCATTTACGGACATATTGTTCCAACGCCAGCCTTCAAGACCCTATCGAAGAACCTGACTTCGGTAAGCTGCAAATCAACAGATAACCGCCATGGATTGGGCAAGAAGGAAGGTCATGTTTTACTCATACTGTAAAGATACATCTAGACTCAAAGCCTTACCTCCAGAATGCAAGTAAATTATGTGATTATAATTATATAAATATATAAATTTTTTCTTCAGATTATTTTCCCATTAAGGAACAAATGACTAATGCTTAGCACATGATCACATTTGTTGTTAGAAATATATCAAACAATGATTATAATTTACACTCTCCCGTATACGACAGATGTTAAAATTAACAAATTATTAGTCTGGATTAGTCCAATAATGGAGTGAGACACATCTAAGACTGGATGTGAGTGTCAAACAGCTGTGATTTGTGAGGGCAGTGAAAGGCGATCCACCGAGCATTCCTCTGGACGAGTATGAGATTGAGTTTAATGAGATTGAAGGTGATAATGTTGGTGAAATTAATTATTATAATAATAAAATTGAGTACCATAAATGATAAAATTAAAATCAATTGGTGATAGGTTTTTTTAGTAAACAGCGATATGATTTGAGCTCATTAATAAGGTGGTTAAGAATCAGAAGAGTTTCTGTAGCTGAGCTTAAAATAGCAATGGAACTACCCTTGACTTGAGAGCTGTCTCAGTCTTAAATCATATGCTATACTAGTACAACTCAGCAAAGTTAACTATGTTGGCTAAATGACATTTTTTACCATTATGTTTCTTACACAAAAAGACTTAGTATTATCCTATGAATTTTATTTTATTTTAGAGTAGGAATTTATTTATATTCGTGTAAATGTTACATTTTTGTAAATCAAAATGATTAAATTAAAAATATTATTTTAACTCAAATTAGTTATGAATTTAATTTTGATCCAAATATAAAAAAATACAAAATTTACATTGATGTTTCTCCTTTTATTTTAAATATACTTTATCACTTTTTTGAGAAAGAGAGAAGAGAGTAGTCAAATCCCGAATTTAAAAAACGTGTATCATCGTTAGAGTTACTGATGACAATGGGTCAAGATGAGTTTTTGTTTATTCTGAATCTAACTTGATTTTATAAAATAAATATATGAACCCGATTTGACCTAACATGATATTAAAATATATTTTTTTCATACATAAACGAATCCAACTCGACCCATATATTTATAAAATCATAATCAATCCAACCTAATTCAAAATTAATTTAATAATTTTAATTTAATATAATATTTATAAAATAGTTTTTTAATATAAATTATATCTTAATTATACATAAATATGATATTTTTATTAGGTTAATATATTTAATTAAAGTATTGTGAAATATTCCCTCTATCCTATTTTCTTTGTCCATTTTTTCTTTTTAGAAAGTCCCAATTTGATTGTCTTTTACCCAAAATAAATAATAAATATATTTAAATTCTCAAATTTATCCTCACTTTTAATATCATTACACAAATTCCAGTAAAATGAAACATTTTTCATCACCTTTTTACCTTGTTTCATCTTATTTTCAAGCTTTCTTCTTTGTTTCCCGAAACTTAAGCATGCAGATGGCAATGAATTCAAGACTAATACTATGAGGCTTGGCGCAAATGTTATTGTGTTTTCTTGATGTTGTGGAAAAAATGAAAAACTATTACTTTTTCTTAATTTTTTTGGGTTAATCTTTATTCACTTGTTTATGATGGGTGTCTTATAGTGCCAAATAAATATTTATTGTTATTGGATTGTTTGATAAAAAAGGTCATTTTTGCAGTCTGTATGTTGCTTAAGTAAATGTGTATTGTGTTCACTTGAGAATGTTATATGTTAGATCAAACAAAGTGTTTGGACTTTTGGTTTATCAACATGTCTTAGTCCAAAGTGCTAGTGGTTAATGTTCTATGGATTGGGTGTGTTTAGTGGGCAAATAGGTATTGCTTTATAGATATTTTGATATTTTAGAAGGAAATATGTAATGGCTAAAGTTGAATACACATTGAAATTGTATTTCATCCTTGTTATATATACACATAGGAGTTAGCTTCAATTGTTGTAAAGTCTTGCCATTTATGTTTTCCCAAATGTAAAAATTATGGCTATGTAATGTTTGTTGAAATACTTCAATGAAATTTAAACACATTATTCTTATGAACTTTTCTTTGTTTTCAGTTTTTTTTATAGATAAGTGTATATCACCTTATAATAATATTTAAAAAAGAGTTTATTTCAAATCATGCTTAAGTGCCTAAAAGCTTAAAAGAATAAGAAAACCACAATCATATTCATGATCCTCATTATTAAGAGAAACCTAGCATAAAAAATAAGACACAACTTGCAATTTCACCATATTTTCATGCAACATTAGGCTTATAAGTGAACCTTAAAATAGAAGATAATGACCATGATTGCCACACTATTAGGATAATAGCAAGCTCAGTAGTCTTAAGCTACAAGTAAATGTTAAGAACCATTAAGGTGATTTCTCAACTATAAGCTCTATCAAACTATCCTTATCTTGAATACCCTTCATAAGACATATTTCATAAGCTAAAAAAAAAAACCTCAAATGATCAACAATTTAATAACAAACAGCTACTAAACCAAACCTGGCAGCATGTAAAATCAAATCTGAACATATTTCTAAACTCTACCTAAAACCAAAATTTGATGAAAAATTTAAAGGAAGATCGAAGCTAGACATTTAAAGGACTTAAAGATCAATTGGCAACAAGTTTTAAAGTTCAAAAATCATGAAAATTAGGTTGCAACAGAACTAAAATCTGAAAATTCTAAAAATGTAAAATAGAAACTGACTAATGCTTTATTCCATAAATTAAAACCAAAAAATAAAAATGCATATTAAGGAGAACAAAGCTGGAAATTAAAAATAATCAATCCTTAAAAACATATGAAATTCAGTTTTCAAAACAACCAAGGAATGAAGAAGAAATTAAACAAGAACTAAGAGAATTGAAAGTAGTTTGTTGCTTCTCCTAGAACTGTTCTGGTTTCTCCCTTTTAAAGTATCTCAAACACCAAATTTTTTTCTAGGATCCATCCTTTCCGACCCTTTTCAGTATCTTCCTTTTAATACAAATCTTTAAATTGAAAATTATCACACTAAATTAGTCAAAAACAGCCAACAATCTATTTTAGAAAATGGAGATAACATTTTTGAATTTAATGCACAACCAGTTCACAAATATTTGATATTTATTCATGCTAGCTTAGAGTCATGGAGAGCATGTGTTTAAGTGTGTAAAGTGGACAATATTGGCTATTGTAAATGGTTGTTGGCATGGTTTTAAATGAAGTAGCAACTAGTTTTCTCTTTTGGCAATTAAGGTGGCAGCATGCAATGTGACAACATGCTTCTGCATGTTCTAAAAAAAATTCTTCAGTTTTTTCTTAACTCCAGCTATGATTTTGGGGCAGAGACTTATTCACATTTGGGCTATTTTGAAGTATTAAAATTGCATGAAACATGCAAGGCATGGGTTAGTTAAATTCTTTCTTCATGCAACCCATGTTTGCAAGTGTACAAGTAGGTTGGTAGCTTTATATGTGGGAAGAATTTGTCCAACTTCCATCTTTGGAGCAACCCACATGACCTTTATTTGCAGCCATTTTTCAGCCATGAAAAGAACTTTATATCCTTTCTTCTTGAGTTTCTCCAAGAATGGGGAGTTCTCTACTACCTTTTTGCTTTCACCAGTAACGTAATAAATGTCTTTCTGGCCTTCCTTCATTCTAATGATATAATCTTTCAAGCTTGTCAACTCATCACCACTCTTGAAATCTCTTTAATGCATCGGGTAGTAATATAAAGAAAATTAGAAATGTTAAAGCAATATAAATTAAATTCATTCACAATTATTAATTAGAAAAACAAACAACCAATAATAGAGCAGTACACAAAAATACATTAAAATCCATAAAAGGCTTTAAAGATGACTTATAACCATGTGATCTTTCTTTAATCTTGATAAAATAAAAAAACCCTTTAAACTATGGATAACAAAAGTTTACAAATGCCAAGGTCTTTAAGTTATAAAGAATAAAAGTTTATAGGTGGCTAAGTCTTCTAAACTTTGATGGCAGTTCCAATACAAACATTATGGCCAATTACAAAAGAAAAACAAAATGTTTGTGGTCTTTTATGCATAACCCAAAAAACAAAGATTGAAATAACATTCAAGATAGCTTCCACAAGTTTTCCATTCATTCTTGCTATTGATTCAATACTTCTTTTACAATTTCATGATTACATTGAAGAATCAAAGGCAAATTATTGTATTTTTGCAACCTATCTTTCCCCATATGTGGCAACTTGTTGTTGTTTCCTCCACCAACTTTCATAAGTTCCACCATACAATTTTGTAAAATAAAAAAGACATTGTTGAGACTATTTTTTGAAAATTCATCGAAAGATTTTTCAATAGCATTGATTACCTCATCTATTGTGTTGGGAGCTTCTTGGTGTTGAAGAGTTTAAATAACTCCAAAAAATTCCAAGATTTAAAACACTTAAATTTGGACTATTTGGTGGTTGGCATAACAGTCGAATATCAAAACCTTTTTAGTAACAAATTCCAAAAATTCAACATCATTAAGATCGATATGTGATTTTGCATTGTCTTATTGAATATAGATAGTCTCCATTGCATCACATTGAGGCAATTTAGATTGAATTGCTGGTAGAAGTTTTTCAATCAAATAAGCTCACGTGACATCTTTTGTCACTGATAAAATTGGTTTCATTTCCAATGTTCCTATAATTCAATGCTTATTAATTCTCTTAGTAGGCTCTTTATATACAAAAGGAAAAATAACAATTTTTCCTGAGAATTCTACATTATCTATTGTATCAAATCTTGATTGATCACAACTAGAAACATAATTTTTGTGATGAATTGCTTGCTTTTACAAGTACGTAGAGACTCATTTTCTTCTGGGGGTAGATAATTGTTTTTTGATTCTTGAGACATATAAAGCCACTTCTCATCAATATGCACAATATTAAACATATCATTAAAGGGTATATTATTTCCATTGCTGGTAAGATTGAGCGTTGATAAGCAAAATAGTAGCCTTGTCTTCTTATTTTCATTAGATAAGAATGGCTTCAATGCATTTGAATATGATATGATAAATCTTTCTTTAACACCCTTATGAAGTGTTAATTTTGGCACATTCAACGTCTTTGCCAATGATCAAATGTTGGTACGATGATGTAAAGGAATTTTAGGTACTTTAATTAGATTAATTTGAATTCTTTTACGTCCAACATTTCCTAAATGCTTGGAAGATACATCAACTACCAATCCATTATCCAAAAAGCATTTTGCTTGTTTCTAAATTCTACCAATTGTCTTTGAAGATATAGAAAACATGGAAGCAAGAATGGTTAAAGAGCCTTTTGTAGCATTCCATTATTGCTTTTCTTTAACAGCATCTCATAAATGGTTTGGCGTTGTTGGTTAGTTAAATTTCTTTTAGATTTAGATAGAACAGAGTCTATTGGTATCAAAGAATTCATGTGTCATTTAAGATAAAAGAGAATGATTAAAATAAAAAATGGTGCTTTTGATACTTGGAGATGAAGTGTGAACAAAAAGGCTACTACAAATTTGAACAAGATAGCTATTACAGATTGTTTTGTTTTTTTGTTTTAAAATAAAGGTTTTTGGTTACCATGAAAAATGATGATGCGTTGAAAGCTTTGTAAATGATGATTTTTATTAGTTTGGTAATGTGCCCAAAGCTTAGCAAAAAAGTTTTATCTAAAAGTAATTGGTGCCAAATGCCAAATATTTTAAGTGTGTTGAAAATAAGTAAAAATGATAAAAATAAACTTATTATTTTTTTTTTGAATTGTGCAAAATTTTAATAAACAAACAATAATGGACAAAGGGAGTAATTTTATTAATATAATATATATAAATAAAAAATTAAATAAATAATAAAAAATATTTTTTATTTATATTAAATTGAATCGGAACAAATTTATTTAAAATTCATCCCAGACTTTGTTTTAAAAAAAAACCCAACTTAATCATAAACCCAACTTTTAAAATAATAAAAAAAAAGATCTTATAAAATTAGGTTGGGCCCAAACCCAATAGATTTGGATATTATTGCCAGCCCTATTGCAAACGTGTCGATTAATGCTACTTCGGTTTTAGCTTAGCATGTGATTAGTAGTTAATTCTTCATGGAATTGCTATGTTTTGCTTTTGAAGAATATCACCTTTTCATCCTACTCTGTAATTAGCAGTAGCACAACTGCACAAGTGGATATTAGCATAGTTATTAAACCCAAAGCGGCCCGGCTGTCGGTTGGTCGACCTATGATTTGAATCAGATTGGTTTTATGTTTGGATCATTTATGCAAATGACTCAAAAAATTTTGAATTTATCCGTTAAGTTTATGAAAATTTTTATGATCCATCAGAATTTTTATTGATCCGGATCAATTAAATATAGTTCTTTAAAATGATTTTAAAATCACACTAAATTTAATTGTTACATTGTAATTATTGATTATTTCATCATTTTTATTAAAAATATTTTAATTATAAATAAAAAATAAAATACATTTTTAAAAACTAAAAATTAAAAAAAAAATCATTGTAAGCTGAGCTTTCTTTGTAAGTTTTTAAATGATAATGAATATTTTTAATCCTTATGTCATAATTTTTAATTTATACATTAAGAAAATTATTTATACAGCCTATATTTTATTTATAAAAATATATCTGTTATTTCAATATTGATCCGATGATTGAACCATTTGACCCACTATCCCAAACGTTGAACAATTCAATGTCCAATCTGGCTCTAACGACTGCAGATATTAGTATTATTACTCACTAGGTAGCTTAATCAAACATAATATTATTGGGACAAAAACAAGAAATTAAATAAGAAAAATAAGTTTTGAGACATCTTATGAAAATTACAGACAGGTTATTGAAAAATAGCAAGAAAAGATATTTGTATCTAAATATAGCGTCAAATGATTATTTTTATTTTAAATTAAAAATATGGTGGTCAATTTATTCCAAAATATTTTACTTTTTCATCATCATAAAAAATTCACCAAATTCTCTACAGCCACCATAAATTATCATGATAAAATCAGTTACTACCTCAATTATTCATGCAAGCTTCTCTTTCAGTAAAGAAAAACAGAGGTAGTAAAGAAAGACAAAAGTAGAGTTGGCAGAAGGGATTTTATATCCAAGTTGGATTCTTCAAGGAAGTGACAATGGCCTTCACTTGCAAGTAATTGCTCAGACAGTGAATACCCTTTTCTCTTCCCTGTCCACTCATCTTGTACCCACCAAATGGAATAGCTGCATCAAACACATCATAGCAGTTGACCCACACTGTTCCAACTTTCAATGCCCGAGTCAAGGTGTTAGCAGTGTCTATGTCTTGTGTAAACACACCAGCAGCCAATCCATAAGTGCTAGTATTTGCCCTCCGAATAACCTCATCGATGTCCCTGCAAATTATGGAAACATTATTATTGTAGACACCCAATTGGGTCCGGATCCAGATCAATTGAGCCTGACTCAAATGGGTAAGGCCCATTTCAATCCTGTATTTTTTTTTCTTTTTCTTTTTTTGTATTTTATGCATTTTATTATTATTATTATTATGTATATCTTTGTGTATTTATTTTTATTTAGATTAGATTTATATGTATTGTATGTATATAGTTATATATTTATTATTATTATTATTATCTTTTTTTTTTTGTAATATATTTTTGGGTTTATTTTATGTTATTTTTTTTATTATCTGTTAATTTTATCTGATTTTTTTTTTCGAATTATCTGATATTATTTTTTTATTTTTATACTATCATATCTTTTGATTATCCAGTATTTTTTTATTTATTTTGATTTTAATTCTGGATGGCTAATATTCAAAGTTGAAGAATCCCACTCTGGAGGGGAATTCAATCAGAAGAGTCCAGTTGGATTCAAAGACTGAATTCCCGTTCAAGGAGGAATTGGGATTGATCAGGAACTCCTGATCAACTCCTATAAAAGGGATCCCCCTGGAACAGAGAAAAAGACAGAGAAAACAGTGAGCAAAGCTACTGATTTGAGAGAAAAAGGCGTATAGGAAGCTAGGAAAGGTTTAGGAGTGTTCTGAGAGTGAGGAGAATTTTTTCTAGAAATTTTGGCGAAAAATTTTTCTGGAAATTTCTGGGAAATTTCCAGATTCCGGTGAAAATTCCGGCGAAACTTGAATTTTTCGGCTACAATTCCGGCCAACTTTGAAGTTTCCGGCGACCAGTCCAGTTTCCGACGAAGAATCCCAGAAACCGGCGATCTTCCAGCCAACTTCCGGCGAAATTTTCAGATTCCGGCGAAAATTTTCAGAATTCGGCACCGGTGTTCTTCAGTTTCTAGAGAGAAAGGAGAGAAAAAAGAAGAAAAGAGAGAGAGGGGGAGGAGCGTTCTGCCGAAAAACGGAGGAAGGTGCCTTTTATACCCTCCCAAAACGACGTCGTTTTGGCCTTAAGTAACCTAGAGGATCCGCGCGTTTTGCCGAACCCGACCCGACCCGGGCGTCGACCCGTTTTCTGACCCGCGCGTGCCAGCCCCCTCCGAGCCGAGCTGAGCCGAGCCAAGCCGCCAAGCCGTTCCCCCGAGCCGTTTTCTCTTCCTTGAGCCGAGCCGAGCCGAGCCGCGATCCGAGCCGCTCCAGGTTTTTTTTTTTTTTTTTTTGAATTTTTTTTTATTTCTTTGTTTATTTGTTTATTTTATTTTTTATTTTTTATTTATTAGATTAGGTTTATGTAATATTCTTTTTATTTATTTTTTATTATTTTATTTTCTTTAAATAAAAATAAAAAAATTCTAAAAAAATATATTTTTAGGGAAAAGTTGAAAGTATCAATTTTCCTTAGAAATAAATTTCCAAAAAATATTTTTGAGGAAAAGTTGAAAGTATCAATTTTCCTTAAAAGAAAAATAAATTTCCAAAATAAAATATTTTTAGGGAAAAGTTGAAAGTATCAATTTTCCTTAGAAATAAATTTTCAAAAAATATTTTTGGGGAAAAGTTGAAAGTATCAATTTTCCTTGAGAATCAAAATTTCAAAAAAAATATTTTTGGGGAAAAGTTGAAAGTATCAATTTTTCTTAGAAATAAATTTTCAAAAAAAGGGTTTTTGAGGAAAAGTTGAAAGTATCAATTTTCCCTAAAAAAAAAAATCATTCTCTCCTTCCTTTCTATCTTAATTTTGATTTTGTTTTTTTCTTTAAATAATCCGACGACGGAGCCTCTGTAAGTGAAACAGTAGTTTTTCTTGCATACTCTTGAGGTGAGGGAATTTTCTCAATTTTCTGCTAAAAGTATTAGAGTCAATTGAGAAAAGTTTCCAATAATTAATTACTTGGTAAAATTTTAAGGCTTTTGGATAACACAAATTCAAGCTGGTACCATCTTTTGATGGGCGTTGTGAGGGTGCTATAACCTTCCTCACACGTAATCGAACTCCCAAACCCTGTTCTGGTTAGTAGACCTGAATCTATTCTTTTAGGGGTCCTTAAACTTAGGTGTTCCCTAAAAGGACAGATTCTTTAGGTGGCCAATCGCACCTAGATAAAAAAGATTGGTGGCGACTTATTTGGATCGGTTGACCCAAAAATTCTCTTATAATTAATACCATAACATGCATGACATAAAGGCAAGGTTGATTGCTTACTTGAATTTCAGGATAGACTGAACTGGACCAAATATCTCATCCTTTGCAATCAACATGTCTTCCTGGTAAAAGCCAAAGTTTTATCTCCATTATCATGCTTCAATAACATTCTTGGTAATCTGCAGGTTACAGTTGAAGTTGTAAATGAAAATACCTTTACGTTGGAGAAGACAGTGGGCTGAATATAGTAGCCCCTGCTCCCAATCCTCTCCCCTCCGGTTTCAAGAGTTGCTCCACTATCAACACCAGATCTTATGTACCTCAGGATCTTTTCAAATTGTTCTGAATCAATCTGATTTGAGTATATGCATTGTTATCAGTATAACTAGCTAATATGGAAGCATATAGGAGAGAAACCCAAAATATAACATTGCATTTTGATTGATTCTCCTTTCAGATATTGAGGATTGGGATGCTTTGAAATTGGCTCAGTTTTGTTCTAAATAATCTAGAATGGTAATTATCATTCACAGACACATGTAGAAATAAAAATATGGAGAGTGTTTCTTTACAAATTGAAGGCTATATTGGTGTTCGTAATAAAAGTCACTTCAAATAAGAACTGATACATTAAGAAATGATTGTCGATTTACCTGAGGACCTTGTTCAATTCCTGCCATGAATGGATCACCAACACTACGTTTCAATGCACGTGCCTTTGCCTTCTCTAAAAACTCATCATACACATTCTCGTGTACATATGTACGAGATCCAGCACAGCAACATTGTCCCTGTAAATGGTTTATAACTACAGTCAATAAAAAAGAATCCCAATATGGAAACTGACTTCGGTGCATTTTCTCAGACATACCTGATTAAAAAACAAAGCAAAGTGGGCCAGCTCAACTGCCTTGTCCACATCAGCATCCTTGCATACAATAAAAGGTGATTTTCCTCCAAGCTCCAATGTTACAGGCTTAAGATTGCTTTTTGCAGCCAACTCGAGGACAACTTTTCCAGTTTGAGTTGATCCAGTGAAAGCAAGCTGTAAATGGTTACCACTGATCTCAGAGGTACACTAAAAGAGTCATGTAAATGAAATATGTATCTCTTGGATTACTTATCTTGCCATTCTATCTGACAGAATATATAGAAATTTTAGTGCAGGGTTGAAAGTTTTATTTCTACAAGTGTAGAAATCTTTTGCGGAGATCAACTTGTCTTCTGGTAGTGGGAGGCAAATCAATTCTTAAGAAAGAGGCAGTCGAGAATTAGAATACTCGTAGCTACGTCTCTTCAACCACTAAACTTATTATTTTCAAGAAATATTAACTTATACTAACTGCTGGAAAACTGATAATTGATATCTAACGCTAAAGTTGCCAGATTAAAAGAGAGTTGATCATAACAGCTTACTTACAAAACTAAAGGTCTTTGTCCAACTTTATAGATATTTGTAAGCATATTTTTGCTCTTTACCAACTAAAACATGGGAATATATGGTACCATATAAATACAACACCAGTCTATGAATTTTAGATTGACTTAGCTATGACTGCCAAGATAGAAAAAAAAATTACATGCAAAGATGGAAATCAGAACCATCAAACCAGACATTAGTATATAAACCTAAAACAGATAAAGTTGATAATTGTTCGAGATTAAATGACCAAAAAGACAAATTAAAGGGGGACTAACTTAAGGATGTAAAGTACCTTATCCACCTCCATATGACTAGCAAGAGCAGCACCAGCAGTTGGACCGAAACCTGAAACCACATTTAGAACACCTGGAGGAAGTCCAGCCTGTGAAAATGATTCCCAGTGAGAATGACTGAATGAAAAATCAAGAATAAATGTATGAACAGTTGTTCAAGCATAACTTTGGGAATTCAATAATCAAGACATTCAACCACGTCCATAACCAAAACGAAAATGTGTTTACATTCTTAATTATATAATAACAAAATTTGCCCATTTACCACCAATAAACACTGAAGTTTTAAGCATTGTTTATCTGAATTCAATGTATTTAAATTAAGATATAAATTTAAGAAAAGAAAAAATTAGAAGCAGGGCCTAATATTGTGCTGTTGGTGAAGTCTAAAAGAAATTGTGCGGTACTAAACCTAGGGGTGAGAAATAAGTAAATAAAGTTTATGTACTCAAGACAAGAAACTACCTCATGAAGTAGCTTGGCTACATAAAGAGCAGACAATGGTGTCTGCTCTGCTGTCTTAAGAACGATAGTATTGCCACATGCTAAGGCAGGTCCAACCTTCCAAGCAAACATGAGAAGAGGAAAATTCCATGGAATAATTTGACCAGCAACACCAATTGGTTCATGTATGGTTTGCACAAGGTGTGGACTATCAGCTGGAACTGTAAGACCATGAATCTTGTCTGCCCAACCTGAAAACCCAAAGAATACAGCGTGTCAAATATTGCATAAAAGCAAACAAAATTCAAGAAAATGAGATTTAAGATTGCAAAAATGTTGAGTGTGATTTTCAGTCACTTTACTGACCAGCATAGTACCGAATAAGACGTGAGATCATTGGTAGTTCAATCTTAGCAGCCTGTTCATATGTCTTTCCATTATCCCAAGTCTCTAGTGTTGCAAGTTCCTCAGTATGCTTGTCAATAAGATCAGCAAATCGGAACAATACCATTGATCTTT
Organism: Durio zibethinus; assembly: GCF_002303985.1. The sequence goes on from NW_019168048.1 coordinate 6,523,071, forward strand.
CCTGAAAGACAATAGACAAAGTTTAACAGCATTGAAGATTATTTAATATGATAGAAGAAGTAAAACCATTAAGTTACATAAGCAGTCATCTTTGGCCATGGTCCTTCGTCAAATGCCTTGCGGGCAGCAGAAACTGCTCGATTTATATCTTCAGCATCACCTTCAGCAACATGAGCAATAACATCCCCTGTCCTGGGGTCTAATGTTGGAAAAGTTTTACCTGTTGGATTGTAAGATTTGGTAAACAATTATCTGAAGAATAACTATCATAACTTGCTTTCATGACACATTTACAGGTAGATCGACAACAATGTACAACTATTACATGCACATAAGAAACAAAAAAAAAAAAAAAACTCACCTGATGCGGAATCAACAAAGTTCCCATTAATTAAAAGCTGAGTGTAGTTCACTTTGACCGAAGGAGTACTTGGGTTATCAACAGCAGCAGCAGCAGTAGTGCTGTAACAAGAAACCACTCTGCCCACTCCAGAGATCCTCCCTGAAAACAAAAATTAATTTCAACAATTAAGACTAAGAATAAATACTAGTAATAAAGTTGGAAGAACTAAAACTAACAACCCAACGCCAACAAAAAATTTCGGCTCGCAACATTTATTCCTTTCGATAGAAAGAACTACCCAATAAATTTATTGCAAAATCATGCAAGACCGGGATAGTAATAAATGCACTTGTGTTCCAAACTCCTACATCAAATTCTTTCGTTCTTTGTTTCTGGGCTCCACTCTTGAGTTGCCATAAATGCACTAATTTCGGTTACCCAAAAAAAAAAAAAAAGAACTCATTTGGAATCCTGACAATATTCAACACACATATTCACAGTGGTTTCAGAACTTTTTTTTTTTTTTTGGTTTTTATACAGATTCAAAAAATGCAACCTGGTTGCTAATTACTATATCAAATTCTTTTTTGACATGTCAGGTGTTAAAATTTGTTGTTCAAATCTGCATCTTCTTATTATAGTTTAACCAAAAGGGAATGAAAATTTGGAAACTTTCTATCAAAGCTGTTTTTTTTTCTTTTACGCTTACGGTTACGGAGAAACTTTCCATATAAAATGTTCAGTTTGACGTTGTTTTTCTTACTAGAGACATATAAAATGCGTTATGAAACTTAAATTTTTTAAAAGTTCCTTTCTTTTTTCTCATTACATTTTCTGAACAACCAAACAAACAATACTGCGAAAAAAATTCCACCGAACCCCAAAAGTCAAAAAAAAAAAAAGATCAGATCAGTTGTAGCTAACATTCATATTTGGCAAGTTCAGTTTCCATTTTAAGTAACCAACTCAAAGAAAATACCTTTAGAAAGTAGAGCAGAAGAAGAAGAAGAAGAAGCCAATGAACGAGAAAGCAAACGTGAAATCCTGCTAGCCGCCGCCATGCTCGATTAACAAACAATCAAGATATTAGAAACAAAACTAAAGGTAATTCAATGTTTTCCTTTTACTAAAAAAAACAAAAGGAGGAAGGTTGTGGCGCATGGAATGATCAATCTGCAATGCCAGAAAGAGGTTTAAGTAGGAGGAGACGGAGGAAGAACAGAGGAGTGGGGACATTAAAGCGACAGTCAGGCGACATTTCTAAGTTTTTTTTTACAGGAATTTGGTGCCACGTGGGGGTCAAGGGTGGAGATGCTTTTTTAGCATTAGCTAAATCCAAAAAGAAAAGGGCGTACAACTTTCCACAAAAGTGGCGCTTTCAGGACGATTCAAATGAGTTAGGTTGGCGGTGCGGTGCGTGCGTGGAAGTAAAAATGTAAAACTAATGCCATTGGATAAGTTCACAATAAACGTGGACTGGACTTTGATCGGTGAATCATACGCACCAATGGGAAAGCCAATCTTAATATTGAATTTTCATTTCCTTTTCTTTTCTGACGTTGAAATGTCTGAACTTTCCAATTCTAGAAGGTCTAACTGAATGTCACTGTAAAATCTATATTTACCGTTTTACCTTATAACATTTTGGTTTTACAATAAATGTCGAATAATTAATTCAAATGGTTCAGTTTAAAAAATTTAAAAAGTGAACTACTGATTCTTCTTAAAAAAATAAAATTGATAGGAATTATTTTTAATAAAAAATAATCAAACAAAATTTAAATTTATTAGCTCAATTAAAAATTTTAGTTTTTTTCACATTTTTTTATTATTAATTTTGAAAAATATTGTAATAATTTTCATCAAATAGGACTCATTTTATAATTTTGTAATCGATATCATATTTGTTATTTTTTAAAATATTAATAAAAAGGTTAATTATATATATTTATATTATATAATTTATTTAAAATTTTGTTAAAAGTTAATTAATTAATTTAAAAATAAAAAATTAATCAAATTTATTTATTAAATCAATTTATTTAATCAAATAAATCGAATTACAATTAATTTCGATCTTCGATCAATTAAACTGATAGAACTGCTAACCCTATTTTAAATTTTGATCTGTCAGGAGCCCACTTAAAAAGCCGAGCAAAAGTAAAAGGCTCTGACTGATCACAGCTGTAGAGCAGTGGGTAGCAGCAAAAAGTTTGGTTAGCTTTTATTTTTTATAATTTGATGGGACATTGAGTTCAAAAATTGGATAAAAAAAGAGGAACGTAATCCCGAAAATCTTGAAAAACAATGGAAGGTAATATTCAGTATTAGAAAAGCATCTTAAGCCAGGTGGAGCACATGGAACTAGCAATTAAATATTATTTGACAAAACAATATAAAACGCGAGGAATTTTTAAAATGATTTGTTTATTTGAAACATCCTGTTGAATTGACCACGTCGTGCAAAGAAACAATAATCCTATACTTTCAGAGCCTATAATAAACAATCTTCCATTTGGACCAGAGGAATATATAATGTCTAACGCTAAATTGATGATCGACGGGGTGATTAAATTAGTAAAGATTGAATATTTTATTTAAGTTGATTCCTATCATTAATAAATTCTTTATAAATAATTTGTTAACTCAAGATATGTTTTAATTTTGAAATGAAATAACATCTTTCCACTCAATTTTATAAACAAAGTTAAGAGATCTTTTAGTATTATTGTATGTTTTATGTTTTTAAAAATTTTATTTTGTTTTATTTTTAATTTATTAAATTTGATAAAATATTTTTGTTTTAAAAATGTGAAAACAAAAACATGTAAAAGAAAATGGTTAAAATTTTTAGATTCCATTTATTATAATAATATAATATTTAATATATAATATTTAAAATATATTATTTATTAATATAATATAATATTATTTATTTATTAATATATTATTAATATAATATATTAATAGATTTTTTTATTAACAATTTATTATTAATATATAATATATTTATATTAATAAATAAATAATATTGTATTATTAATATAATATATTATTTATTAATATAATATTTAGATAATAAAATATTTTTCTTTAATATATTATTTGTAACATTACTATGGCAATTTAATTATAATTTCTATGAATAATGCCCGTGTGAAAATAGTGCCAAATTGTTTCCAAAAATTGAAAACATTATTTTTTTATTTTCAACAATTTTCAAAATTTTTTAAAATTTTGTTTTCAGTTTTTAAAAACATAAAACAAAAATAATCTACCAAACATATTTTTGTTTTCAATTTTTAAAAAACAAAAAATGAAAACATAAAACAAAAAACGAAAAACGAAAACAAAAACAAACAACCCTTAAATTGGTGTAACCCATTAAAGGTGACATTTGACAAGAAACAAATGAAACCAAGAAATGCATCCATGACTGCAACGTTCCTAAAGTCACTCGCATATCTTGATTACAGCTTTATTTATGACAATTCGCAACAATTTTAAGAGGTCTTGAATTTAGGTTGCAAGGATTCTCATCTTTATAAAGTGGCATAATAAAAGCTTAAAAAAAAAAAAAGGACAACAGCGAATTAGCGGTAGTATCTCTCTCATTGCCCTAAGCTGCAATATGTGTCTCAGATGGCAACTTGAGTAATATTAGCAGCAAAACAAAAGCATGCAACTTCAACAGGCTACATTGTAAAAATTTAAAACCAACTAACCACCCCAAACCATAAAAAAATAGCAGAAGATGATTGAGAATTGAGACTCTCTTAACTCCCATGGCCACAACATGTGTTCTCGAAGATAACTCAGAAAGAATGACAGGGCTTTCATAAAGGCCAAACATTCCATGTCAATGAAGCAGCTAATCAAAACTTAAGCTAAAGAGTCTTTATAGCAGTCTATTAGAAAAATATCAAACGGGTAATTGAGCATAACAAAATAATGAGTGTCGTAAAGATTTTGAGGATCGCTAAATGAATTTGAAAAATGAAAAATGAAAAATGAAATCGCCATTAATATTTTTTGGCTAAGTAGGATTGGTTATTTATTAAAATTTATTTTCTTAATAAAATTTTAAAATTAATTAAAATTTATTAAAAATATAAATTTTGAGTCTGCAAAAATAGTTTGGGTTTAGAAGTTGATAACGCGTGAGAAAAAATTAGTACCCCTATAATGTCCATTTAAAAATGGGACCAATTAATTATATATTATCTTTTAATATTGACAAAAATGATCTTAATTTTTAGTATTTAAAATTTAATTTTCTTAACTTTCTTTAAAGACATTTTTATTTTTTAGTAAACTTGAAAAAAAGAACCTTATATTGAAAATTTTCTAAAAATATTTTAATACTCTGCAATATTAAAAAGAACCATTTCACATAAGAAATCTTTAAGAATCGCTACTCAGAATTCTCAAAAATCCCATTATCAGTGGGTCATATTAATTTTCAGTATTTATATAAAAAAATATGATATCTATAATTTTTTAAAAAATAAATAGTATTTTCTAAAACTCATTTCTATGCCATTTATAAATAAAAGAGAAATTTTTATAAAAAAATAATCTAAATACTCCAGTACATTGATGGCATTTTAAATAAATTTTCTTACTTAAAGATTCTTAAAGAATCACTACAAAGATTTTTTTAGGATATTATCCTTGAAGTTTTTTCTTCTAATTTTAAAAATTATTAAAAGTTATATAATAATATAATTATCTACAAATATATATATTTCCAAAAAACACATTTTTATTTATTAAGACAAATTGTTCAAATTAAGAAATAAAAATTTTTCATATTGAAAAGAAACTTCTAAAAATTTTAATACTTTGATAATTTTTAGAAAATTTTTCTCACCTAAAAATTTTTTCGGAATCATTACTCAGATTTCTTAGAGTCCCATCATCGAAAATTTTATTACTTATTAAAAAATGCATGCTTTTATAAATATATATATATATATATACTTTTATATCTCTTTATGAGAATTGTTCAAATTAATTAAAAATTTTATATTGAAAAGAGTTTCTAAATGTTCTAATACTTTAGTAATTTTTGAAAATCTTTTCTCATCTAGAAAATTCTTAGGAATCACTATTCGAACTTCTTGAGGTCCCATCATTGAAAATTTTGTTTGTATTTAAAACTATGTAATACAAATAATAAAGTATAATATGCATACGAAAAATATATATACATTATTATGTTACTTGTTTTAATTTTAATTTATTTAATTAATTCACAATTATCAATAAAACCTTAGAAAGGAACAAAGTAAATAAAATATTTTATTAAAAATTTTTTAAAAATACCCTGATACTTTGATGGTATAAAAAAAATTTCTCACCTAAGGATCTTTTAGGAATCACTACTAAAATTTCCTTAGAATCTCATCCTCGAAAATTATCATTTACTTTTTCCTTTCTTGTTTATTTTATTCTAATTTTTAATCCTTTTAATTATTATTATTATTATTACTAGATATAGATATATATATGTATATTTATATATACATACATATATGAGAGTATAGCACTCAACTAATAGACAGACAAGCATGGAATTTAAATTGCAAATAAATAAAGTCTAATGGATATAGATGGTATGCAACATGTGTTAAAAATAGATAAATGTATGACCTATAGTTTTAAAATGTTAATTTTTGGTTAAAGGAAGAAATATCCTAATTAACAATGAAACAAACGTCCCATCTATCTTTTATGCCAGAACCATTGCTTTTTTTTTTTTTTCTACTAACATTGTCTTTATTATTTATTTAATGGTTAGATCAATGAGAATAAAAACAAGGTCCAGGGACCACCGATTATAGTCTTGGCCTCTCAAGCTATGAAGTGTCCAAGACATATTTTTTCTTTCAAGTTGTAAAACTTTCGGTTTCCAAAAGAAAACCTCATAGTTAGCAATCCACTTTCCTTTTATTTTATAAATCAATTTCTTCGAATAGACTAGGGGGAAAGCTTTAAACCTTCATAACATATTGCATATTGAAATAAATGAGTAGCAAACTTAAAAGACATGAAGCTTTAAATTCCCCTACACTGATCATGTGCAAAAAACATAAACCCAGCATGAAGAGGTGAACCTCTAAATATTTGCTCCCATACTACATATCCAAAGGAGTTAACAAACATGTAAACGGAAACTTCGAGATCTTGTCTACATATTATGTAGAAAAAAATGACAAATTTGGGAATAATGGAGCTAAAAACTTCCTTAAACAAGTATGAAAGCTAGTACGAATGGGTTTTATTTCTTTCAAAATTGCAACATCAAGGTCTAACCTAGATAAAAAATACATCAAATCAGGTTTTGATGCTTTAAACCTTTTAAACCTCTAAAACTTTCTTATGTCTAGTTTCTTTGAAAACTTTCTTCCCCTTTTTCAGTGTACACTACAAGGATTTAGGTCTTTAGTGGCATTTATAAATGCCACTAAAAGATTTGCAGTGTTTGTAAAAACGCCATTAAGAGTGTCAGCTATACATGTGTTGGAGAAAATAGTGACATTTTTTTATAAAATGTAGCTATTTTAGTAATGTTTGTATCTAAAAAATGCCACTAATTTAGTTACGTTTGTATATATAAAAAAAAGCCACTAATATGGTAGCATTTTTATGATACAAATGCCGTAAAATTAGCAACGTTTGTATTATAAAAATGTCGCTAATTAAGCGGCATTTTTATGATAGGAACACCATTAATTTAGAAGCATTTTTGTGATAATAATGCCACTACTTTTAGTTGCATTTTATGGTACAAACGTCACTAAATTTAGAATTTAACGATATTTTTGAATACGAACAATATGAAATTAAGAAATTTACTTTTTGTTTAAAAAATTTTCTTTTAATATTTATTATTTTCATTAACAAAAAATGTTAAAAGAAATAAAAATAAACTTAAATTAATAAATACTTAATTCACGTTTAAATATGCATATAATTAACACAAAGTTTAATAATTAGTATAATAACATTCAAATTATTTTAGTACATTAACCAAAAAATTTAAAATGCATGAAATTGATGACTATGTAGATTTGGAAAACTGCTATTTGATGAAGGAATTTTTTTACCTTGGTCACTAGCGTGCTTAAAAACCTATTGAATAATATAATATAAGTTTTAACACTTAATAATAAGCTATTTTTTATATTAAAAAATATGAATATTTACTAGATATAATACCTGAGTTGGTGGACTACCGAGATTAGTTCCTAAAAATTATTGTTGCATAAAATTCATTAGATGATCGAATCGATCATGCAACTGCTGAAATTTTGCATGCTCTTGGTCCATTCTAACATGTTTTTCTTCAATTTTGGCAAGCTTTTGTTATCTTTCTACTTTCATTACTAGAAACGTTGTTGTATAGTTTACAACTCCTCTCTCAATATAAAAATGTTTCACGAAGATTGATTTGCTAAGAATGTAAATTGCTGAGAGCTACGTCCATGATAGGTAGATGGTGTTGGATCCAATCCAAGGCCTCGGACCTATCCATGCCTTTTTTTTTCAATAACTTCTGTGAAAATCTAATTTTTCAATTTTTGCATGTTGACAAATCCATCAGATGCTGTTTCAATCTCAGCAGTTATTTTCTCTTTTGGTTTGTCCTATAAAATAATTAGATAAAACTATCAAGTTTAATTATTAATTCATAATATGTTAAAAAGAGTAAATATTTACTTTATGTTAAAATAGATGTTACAAATTACCACAATTTTTTATGTTTCGACATTAAAGTAAGATCCTTTTTTTTTGTGTGTGTTAAGTGAAAAAATTCTACACGTTCAATTTTATCACCTATCTCAATCTCCTATATAAAAATATATGTTATTGTTAAATACATATCAACCGTAACTTATTCATGTATATCAAGCATGTCAATTAAATTCAAAATTTTGAATAAGTTTAATATAATGTATTTAATCTATCTAAATTGTTAAAATGGAAATATAACCGTAAAATTATATTTTGGTCCTTTAACAACACAAAAGTCTTAAACAAATGTAAATAATAAAAGCATTTTGGCCTTTCACACATATCAATTATGGAAACCAAATTCAATTATTTGGACAAATTTAATATCATGGATTGAAGCCATCCAAATTGTTAAAAGCCATCTAAAAGTTTAATTTGTATTTTTGCCTTTAAAAGGCAAAAATAGTCCTAAATAGACGTAAACGATAACTTTTTCACACATATCAACCGTAGAAACTAAGTTCAATTATTCAAACAAGTTTAATATTATATATTGAAGCTATCAAAATAGTTAAAATAGAATAATAACAACAATTTTGTACTTTTACCTATTAACGGCACAAAAAATCCTAAATAGATGTAAACAATAACTTTTTCATATATATCAATCGTGGAAACTAAGTTCAATACTTTGGATAAGTTTAATATCATGTATTGAAACTATCAAAACTATTAAAACAGAACAATAACTGTTAATTTGTATTTTTACCTTTTAACGGGATAAAAAGTTCATTCATTCGAATAAGTTTAAAGTCATAAACTTACTATTTCTTTTTGCTTTCTTACAAACTTTTTGATCCACTTGTGTGGCTATATTTTTGTTACTTTCTACTACTAATCCCAATCTGTTCTTTTTTCTGTCATAAAAAATACTTACATATATGATAAAAATACAAATATTACCAACTTAAAGCATAAAAACTTTTATTATTTAAAACTAATATTAAAAGTTATAAATTAGTACCTATCCTTTTCTTGAGAATCAAAATCTAACTAATTGTTCACATTATCACCTAATCACATTACCGAGTAGATTTTCCTTTGTGGCCTCTACAATAGTATTTCAATTGAAATACTTACTTTTCAAATTATGCTTATAGTCTTTCCATTTATTTTCCAATGACTTAAGCACAAATGAAGTTGGTATTGCAAGTACAAATCTTGACTGTAATAATACAATAAAAAAGTTTGAATTAATAAACCAAATGTAAAATAATTAATTTTTATATGTAATTAGTTATATTAATGCTCAATAAAGTTTAAAACATTGGCCTTAACTTCTGTTAGAACTTTATGCCATGTTTCATAATGAATAGGCAATTTCATTTCATTACGGGCAATCATGCCTAGAAATCCAACCAACAGTTGAACCTTTTTACCAATTGGTTGTCTATTAAAGTTTGCAGACACTACAATACGCTCATTCAGAGGTAGTGCAAATAATTCTTTCAAAGTTATCCGGCCTCTGATCCTCCATTGACCATTGTTATCAACTGCAAAAAATAAAAAATCAATTTGTAAAATGCCAATACTTTAATAATTATAATCAAATTCTAAATATGGAGTATATGATACTTGCATTCAAATTTAAAGTAGAATCAATTGACAAGATATTATCTAAACTTAAACCTCCCGTATTGCCAGATCTAATAGCAACTGAAGGGTTAAAAACGACTGAGTTAGAACTGACAGTACGTTCATTCTTCTCCAAAGGATTCAGTCTATAGCCAATATCAATAGGTGCCACAGACAGTTCTGAACTAATATCTCTTACATGTTTTTCTTTCAATCTACTTCTCTGCATTATAGCTTACCTGCATCATAAAAATAAATATATAAAATATATTAGTTTAGAACATTTATAAAAAATTGAGAAGTTAAGAAATCATAACCAACGATATATAAATGATATATTGATTTAATTAAATTAAAAGATAATGTATGATTTACAATACAATAAATATATAATAGCAAATGCGACATTAATTATATATAAGCATTTATTACATTATGTCTTAAACACTTAAATTACAAAATATAAATGATCCATCATGGTTCATAAATATCTTCATTAACATATTCGCAGACCTACTGAGTAGAGGTACTGGAGATATTTTCATCCAAGTTTTGTTCAACAAAAGGATAACATTTAGATCCATGTTTAACATTATTTATAGTATCTAACCCCATATCAAATAAGTCCCTAGGTGTGTTCTGAATAATAACAAACTAACCTAATTCTTTGGGTTCTTCAGAATAAAAAACTTGTTTGACTTAAGATAAAAAAATATAAGGTTCATCAATAAGCTGTTGTCCAGTGTGAATTAATAAAAAAAAATTCACAAGTGTAAATCTAAACTGATCTTTCTTAATATCTCTCACGTTATTCACATCAACCTAATCACACCGAAATAAGATAACTTTCTACTTGTCATAATAATCCAACTTAATGATGTTATTAATCATGCCATAATAGTTAACATTTTCTTCTAAAGGGTTTGTGTCCCTAGCACTATCATAGCTAGTAGTTGATGAAGTAACAATAACTCCTAAATTTTGTGTACTTCTAAATCTCTTATGGGATTTAGTGTGAAATCTAAATCCATTGATGATAAAACTTTTGTATCATTTCATAATTCTATTTGAATCTTGTGAGAGACACTTCACCTTTTCATTAACAAGCCTTTCACTCCAAACTTATAAAGGTGGAATAAATATATATATGTTATTAATGTTAGTTATACAGTAAGCATTCTATGTAGATTTCTCATAATAAAAAGTATGGCATTACTTACAGTTGCTCCTAACCAATCATGAAAATTTTTGGTGATCAACTTATCAAGCTCTCGAGAGTTTAATCATTGATAATGTGCATGAGTTCTCAAATTATTTTTATACTCACTACAAAGCATGATGATAAAGTATTAACAATAACAAAAAATACAATAAATTATGCTTAATGGAATGAATTATTTTCTCATAAAAAAACTTACATGGGAAATGATTTAATTGAGTCATGATGAAAAATAACATATCAATGTACTTGAGCCCAAGATTTATCATCTAACTCCATCATTTCAACTTTGCCTATTGGTTGTCTAAAACTTTCAAAAAAATAACTGTAGGCAAAGTCAATATACTGCATACTAACATTTCTCGATAGTTTATTAAATCTCATTTCAACATCTTTCAAATAACGAGAACAAAATGTCATACACTCTTCTGCTAAATATCCTTCAGTAATAGAACTTTTCAAATAGTGTTTGTTGTGACAATAAGACTTTAACCTCTCCAAAAACCTATGGCATAAAATATTTGTCATATATCTTTTTAACTAGAGTGATATGATCAACACTAACAATTTAATCAAGCTATTAATAAATAATACCTTTTGATAGGATACATCCATCGATAATAAATTGATCCACTGACTTTTGCTTGATATGAAAGGTAGATAACCAAATACATCATAATAGTGAATAAGTTTGGAATAAAAATCTTCTCTAAATGACATAAAATAATTATGGCTCTATCTTCAAGTTTGTCAAGCTCTTCCACATTCAGACATTTACCACATAGAGTTTTAAATATGTTACTTAATTCAATTACCATAGAAGTGACTTGCTTTGACATTAATGAATGTAAAGCAATGGAAAGAAAATCTTGCATCAAAATGTGATAATCATGTGACTTCAACGAAGAAAGTTTTCGCTCTTTTAGCTTCACACATCTCGATATATTTGATGCATAGCCATCCAAAACTTTCACATTTTTCAAAACCTTGCAAAACACATCTTTTTCAACTTTAGAAATCCTAAGATAGGTGAAGGCAATCAATATTTACCATTAAGAAGCAACTTCGGATAAAGGTCAGGGTGAATCCCCTTATCAACTAGGTCAAGTTGACTCTTTAAGTCATCATTTGATCTTTTATTCACATTAAGAATTATCTGATAAAATTTTCGTAAACATTCTTCTCTATGTGTATTAAATCAAGGTAATAACGTAATAAATTATATTCCTAATAAAGTAACTAAAAAAAGATTTTTTTTTCACAACTCAGACTCATGGGGTCGTCTTCTTCATCGTCCTCCTCATCACTTTGAACATCAAGATTACCAACTTAAGTATCAATATCACCAACTTGCGTAATAGAGGCTAGAAACCTTCAAAGATGTGCTTCACTATTTTTCTTGATAGAGTCATTTTTTCATAAATAAAATTGATATATTTTAGCTTTGATAAGATATTAGACCCACTAATTGGTAAAGGCGATTGTCATAACATATATATATGTGGACCTATCGATAGACATGATTAGAGGAGTCACCATCAATCTTTTTTATCTTGGCGTGATTAACCACCTAAAACATATTCTGATATGTGAAAACAGATGTTAGGTTCAAGAGTCGATTACACATAGGAAAGGTTATAGCACCTCTATAACGCTCATCCAAAAGATGGTACCAATTTGATTTCAAATTATTCAAGCTTTGATCATTTTATGGTTTACCAAATAATTTAATATTGAAAATGTATCTTAAAATTGTCTTAATAGTTTGGTAACAATTTAAGATAATTTTTTCACCTCAAGAGTATTCATAGAAACTACTGTCTCATTTTGAAGAAGCTCTGTTGTCAGATTTATTCAAGGATTTTATTCAAGAAAAATTAGTAAGTCTCCCAATAGTTTGGTAGGACTTACTTTGAAACAATGATAAAATTATCTTTTATTCTTCATTATTTTTTTTTGAAAACTAATCTATGAAATTTCCCAATAGTTTGGTGGATTCCATTTAAAAATTAAATCCAGGAAAATTCTCCAATAGTTTGGTAGAATTTATGAATTTATTTTGCAAAGATTTTTATTTGAAAAAGATTTTTTTTTATTGAAAGGATTTTTTTTGTTTTTATAAATACTTTTTTGAAAACTTAAAAAGATTTTTTTATAAATACTTATTTGAAAAAGGTTTTTTAATAATTATTTTTTTAATAGAAATAGTTTTTACAAAATAATAAATTTCTCAAAAATAAAACCAAAAAACTAAAAAATAAAATGAATTAAAGATAAAATAAAATCAAAAAAGAAAAATAAATGGAAAAAGAAAACCTTGCGATCAAGTCAAGTTAATGCGTGGGTCGACATGTAGGTCACGGGTAAAAACGTGGATCCTAGGCTACCAAAACTTAGTTGTTTTGCAGTAGTATAAAAGCAAGCTTTTAGCGTTTTTATCCCAGATGTCTCTGCTCTTTCTCTTTCTAAAACCCCAAACGTTCTCATTTCCCTCTAAAACTTAGCCGAGCTCCCATCGAAAACTAGAAATCTTTGTCAATTTTTGAAAAATCCCACCAAAAAATTCATATTCCACTGGAAATTCATCGAAAAATTCAAACATTCAAACTTCAAACCTAGTTTTCTAGAAAAAAAAAAACCCAAAAATTTCTCATTTTTTAGATTCTCTCCAAAATCTTCCATAACCTAATCTCACACTTTAACAACCTAAAATTAAATGCAGAATCTTTAAATCACACCTAGAAACTCAAATCAATTTTAGAATCCCAGAAACCTAGTACTACCCAAAACACCAGTTCATCCAAATTAACCATGTGCTCTCTAAAATCTACTCTTCTTATGCGTTGTTCTGTGATGTTAGTGCAATTTATAGGCAACCTTAGAGCAAATTTAGGAAATGGTCAGAATCAATCCCAGGCTTGAATCTTGGGATTAAGTTTTGCTCAAACCCTAAATTAGGTCTAGGTTCTTTGCTAATTTCTTAGAAAATTCCTTGATTTGAGCTTTGATTGACCCTTTGACCTAATTCAATTCTCAATTTTAGTTATTCAATAAGTAGTTAGAAAGAAAGGAAAGAAAAATAAAAAAAAATTATAATAATAATAATAATAAAAATAACTCTATTAATCTCAGACACATATGGATGTCTATAGTAGCCCCTCTTTGTACATCTCTATTAGATAAAAATGATGCAAAGACCTAGACACCCATTCTATTTGAGTAAAATCAGTGAACAAAAATGATTGAGACGAAACCATGAGTTAAGAAATAAAGCAATCAGGATCGAGTTGAGATCGAAAATAAATGGCCGAGATGAAATTACAAGTTATAAGAAATGATCTGGATTGAGCCAAGATCATATGACTAGGGCAAAACCACGAGTCTAGAAGATAAATCAACCAAGACCGATCAAGGTAGAAAATAATGATTGGAATGAAACCACGAGTCTGAAAGTGACCAAGACTAAGTCAAAGTAAAAAATGAATGAGTGGGATGATGCCATGGGTTAGAAAATGAGGTTTAAGATTTTCATTCTAAATCCAAAGATTTATAATTTGGGTAGAAGTTGAAAGATCCCAAAATGGCAAGAATCTGAAATTTACAAAAGTTTTCAAATTCACAAGAATGAAAGATTTGCAAGATGCAAAATTTGTAAGGATTTTCATGTTCGTAAGAAAGAAAGATTCGCATGATGCAAGATTCGTAAGGATTTTCAAATTTGCAAGACTCCAAGTTTCATAAAGGTTCTAGATTTGCAAAAATCAAGATTCACAAAGATTTTCAAGTTTGCAAGAAAGAAATATTCGTAAGATGCAAGATTCGTAAGAATTTTTAAATTCACAAGACTCCAAGTTTCATAAAGGTTCTAGATTCACAAAGATGCAAGATTCACAAAAATTTTTAGTTTGTAAGAAAGAAAGATTTGTAAGACTCCAAGTTTCACAAAAGTTTTAGATTTGTAAAGATGCATAACAAAATTGAAAGAGTCAAAAAGATAAAATGACCAAAATTGAGTCAAAGTCGAAGATAAATGGCGAGGATGATGTCGAGGGTTAAAAATGATCTAACCTAAGTTAAGATCGGATAATTGAAATGAAACCACGAGTCATGAAAGATGACTTAGATTGAGCCAAGATCAGATAACTAAGATGAAATCACGAGTCAAAAAAATGAAGTGGCCAGGATCGAGTCGAGGTAAAAAATAAATAATCAAGACGAAATCACAAGTCATAAGAAATGATCTGAACTAAGCCAAGTCGAGTAAATGATAATAGAGTAATGTAGGTGCATGCCCTATCTAAAATGCAAATGTAATGTATATAGTATTGATGTCATGAAATTTTAATTATGGTGACAAAGTTCTCAAAACTTCATCGATTTTTTTAACTTCTCAGTATTAATAATCTCAAAGTAAATTTTGTCAACTGATCCATGTTGTTTTTCTTATCTGGTCACAATTCACAGGTCATGTTAACCAATTTGTCATTGAATTCATCATTAGGTCACCTTGTTTGCCCCTTGTAAATCATTTTCTCATATTTCTTTCATTTATCTCGTCTCGTGTTTCTTTCAAAAATGAAAAACTCTTTATGAAAAATGTCATCATTTACTTGCCATCATTCAAATCAGTGACAGACATGATACATTTCTTTGATTCATTCAAGGAATGTTCATTTAGTGAAGGATAAAAGGAATAGGTTTTTATTGTTGAAAGCTCAAGAACGGCTCAAAGGTGAACAAAGGTAAAATACCGAAAAAAATCCAAAATAATGATTGCCTAGACAATTTTAAACTCCAACTCAGGATCATCCTTAAAAAACATCTTCCATTAATATCTTTAATTTTTAAACTAATCATCATCCTCTTTTCAGGGACCTTCACATGAAATTATTTTTACAAGTTTTCATTTTCACTTAAATCATCATTTCAGGTTTTCAGTTTAAGTCTTCTTTTTTTTCTCATTTGTCTTTTTTTTTGTTCGTTATTTTTTTCCCTTTTTTTTCTTTTTTTTTTCTTTTTTTGTACACCTTTTTCTTTTTTTTATTTTTCTTTTGTTGATACTTTAATCAAAGCTTCACATAATTTAGTGACAAATCTGCCTTAATTCAATTCATGATTCTCTAAATCAAGTATTCATATTTGATCAAAATAAACTTTTAAAGGATGTAATGTAGGCTAAAATAATTGGGTGCCAAAGAAAAGGATAAAATAGGCCCAAATTGTATTTAAAGGGTAATCAAACCAATGATCATTTATTCATGTGGAGCACTTTGATATTTTGCCCCATCAATTTTTTTTTTCATTTTTTTCATTTATCAAGAAAACTTATCATAAAAGGGTTTGCCTCTAAGGATGAACAAATTTTTCAAACTTTGCCCTCATTGTGGGAGTGATTCTTGGTTAGAGTTCCTCAAAAAAAATTTTCAAAAGGCTCAAATGAGGTAGCAAGGGATGATTTTTTCCTTTTTTTTTGAAAGGATAAAAGAAAGATGGCCATTTTTTATTTCAAAGATGAATACTCTCAACGAAGAACATTCATTGACTAAAAGCTTATGAATAATTGCAAGGATCATGTATTGTATCACTTTTAAAATTTTTCTCTAGATTTATCTTTTTATTCAGTTGTCCTAATGAATCAATAATCTTTATCTATCAATCTAATCATCATGAATGATGTTTTCAAAATCAAATCTTGAATTATCGTCATGACTGTCTGAACATTTATTATTCAGAGTAAAAAAAATGGGTAGAGAATAAAGGTGTGAGATGGTAAAAGTAAATGATGGGTATTCACACAACAAAGAGAAAATGTCATGAAAATGCATCAAATCTGTCACTTTTATTAAAATGATGAAAAATAAAATGAAATCCAAACACATAAAAGAGATCCATATTTTCAAAAAATCTTAAGAGGATAATCAGTTTCAATCAACCTTTCTAAAATTATGCCCCTAGATGATTGGGTAAAGAGTCTTTATGGATATTCAGCTTCCCTGATTTATTGAAGGGTATCGAGCTTGCTCTAGTCAAACTTTATACCTTATGCTTCAAAGTATGGCATGTTTCTATAGAGTGACCCATATTCTCATTATGGTAGTCACATTTAGCATTAACATTGTACCATTTAGGATATGGTGGCTTCAATAATTCCAAAAAGACTGGGGATACCAAGGTTATTCTTGATCAATTTAAAAATAGCTTAGTATAGGTTATGAGAATAAGATCAATGCGAGCCTTCTCTTGATTACCCCTGGATCTTCCCAAATTACTCGCTTGATTGTTAGGATTTAAAAATGGTATAGTAATAAGATCAGGCCCATATGTAGGTGCTTAAAGAGCTGATTGAGGAGGACTTGGAACAATATTGTTCACGGTTAAGAGATAAGGTTGGTAAAAAATTTATGCAACACTATTAGCTATTGGATAGTAAGCAAGATGAACATATGATGGATATTAAGCATAACTTCTAGATTGTTGTCCTTTAAAACTCACTAATTTGGCTTTATTCTCTTCTCTTTTAGGCATCCCACCTTCTTTGGCACTATTGGTCTATCTTTTCTTAAGTTTGTCGCTCTTGATGGCATTTTTAATAATCTTCTCTGAGATCATCTTATCAGTAAAGTTCTTTATTACATTCCATATCCTCTTTTCATAATAGGGCAACTTCAAAGTACTTACAAATAAAATCATTGTTTCCTTTTTAGTTAAAGGTAGCTGCACTTGAACAGTAACATCCCATCACTTTTGGGCATACTTCTTGAAAGACTCATATGCTTTTTTCTCCATACCTTATAATGAAAGGCAATCAATAGCCATATCTATAATGTGACAGTATTGGTTGATAAAGGACTGAGTCAAATCTTTCTATAACTTAATGCATGATCTATCCATCTAAATCTACTACCTTGCAGTAGACCCGATTAAGCTATCCTAGAACACATACATAAGTAACTTCTCATTACTGGCATGTGCTACCATCTTATGAAAATATATTATGATATGTATAATAGGGAACTTGGTACCATCATACTTTTCAAATTCTAATACTTTGAATTTCAAAAGATTCACAACATCTGAAACTAGATAAATGTTGGTAGCATCTATGGATCCATAGAAATCAATGCCTTTTACAGCCCACAGTCTTTCCTCAATTATGCTCATGGCTTGATCGGTCTTAAAGTCTTTTGAAGATACAGTTATCTGTAGTTTTTCTTTTTCTTTTATCTCATCCAGAGTAGGTGGTTGAATGAGCTCGACTGTATTTTCAGTAAAAATGAGATTATTATAATTTTAGACATTTCCATGACCGAGTTCATAAGTCATTCCTGGGTAGTTGTAATTCAAAAACATAGTCGATTATGGTTGAAAGCTTGAGGTGATCTGAGTTTGATGTGGGCTAAAACTTTGAGGATATGCTAATTCAGTAGCTTCTTGTGAAGTATCTTCTTCTATTGCCATTTTCTAGAGCTTTTAAGTTTTGCTTAATTTTTCTTCAAGTATCTTCGAGTCTTTTCTATTCTTTCAAGTCGG
The DNA here is from genome assembly GCF_002303985.1 of Durio zibethinus. The sequence goes on from NW_019168048.1 coordinate 6,541,538, forward strand.
TCTACATTGTCTTGTTCCATTTTTCTAGCTCTAGCTTAAGTGTAATACTAGTGTTGATTTATCTTTGAACCTTGATTTCTCATAATTATAGTGCAAATTTAGAATGATGTTTATGGACCTATCAAATTCTACATGAGAATGAATGTAGTAATTGCATGAATGAATGCATATACAATAAAGAAGTTAGTATGTAATCTACAGGTATGTTTATGAATATGCATAAAAAGAAAATAAAGAAGACAAAAAAATCAGTTAGTCATTTCAATAAAAGAATAAACACCATAAAGTAAGTAAAATAATAACATGACCCTAGATTTAGGTTAACTATAAAGGGTGAAAGGACATGGCTCTACTATGGTTAGGCTTTTAAAGTTAGCTATATGTAGTTTGGATTATCTCTAAAAGGTTTCTAAATTGTTCCTTACATCATAGTCTATCATAGACTAGAAGGTACCCCAATCCTCATCCATCATAGGCTATAAGCAAAAATGATTTAATTTGAGTGGGAGTATTTCGCAGGCCCATGCAAAGATATGAAATCTCACGAGGGCATATGTACTTCACTCCCTCATAAGGGTAGAGCTTAAGTGGAGAGCTTATGTTATACATTTACAAGTGAATGACAGATATATATATATATATATATGTGAGTAACTAACAGAATATAAACAATGAAAAGAAAAAAATAAGAAAGAAAAAAAATCTTAAATTCATTAAACAACACTTGGATAATAAGAAATCATTTACTAGCTTGACTCTCTATATCTCCAATGAGTCGCCAAACTATCATAACATATAGATCCGTAGACCTACTGATAGATATGGATTAGAGAAGTAGCCATCAATCTTTTTTGTCTAGGTGTGATTGACCACTTGAAACATATTCTAATCTGTAAAAATAGATGTTAGGTTCAGGAGTCAATTATGCATGAAAAAGGTTGTAGCATCCTCACAACGCCCATCCAGAGGATGGTACCAGTTTGATTTCAAACTATCCAAGCCTTGATCATTTTATGATTTACCAAATAATTTAATATTGAATATGTATCTTAAAATTGTCCTAATAGTTTGGTAGTAATTTAAGATAAATTTCTCATATCAAGAATATTCATAGAGACTAGTGTCTCATTCTGAAGAGGCTCCATCATTGGTTATTAAAGGATTTTATTCAAGAAAAATCAGTAAGTCTCCCAATAGTTTGATAGGACTTACTTCGAAATAATCCTCCAATAGTTTGGAGAATAAAATTATATTTTATTTTTCATTACTATTATTTTTTTGAAAACTGATCTATAGAATTTTTCTAATGGTTTGGTGGATTCCATTTAAAAATTAAATCCATGAAAATTCTTCAATAGTTTGGTAGAATTTATAAATTTATTTTGTAGAGATTTTTATTTGAAAAAGATTTTTTTTACTGAAAGGATTTTTTTGTTTTTATAAATATTTTTTTGAAAACTTAAAAAGATTTTTTATTATTATTTTGAAAACTTATTTGAAAAGATTTTTTTTTTGTTTTTTTTACTTATTTGAAAAATGTTTTTTTCTATAATTGTTATTTTAACAAAAATAGTTTTTACAAAATAATAAATTTCTCAAAAATAAAAGCAAAAAACTAAAAATAAAATGAATTAAAAATAAAAATAAAATAAAAAAATAAAAAAAAATGAAAAAAGGAAACCTTAAGATCGGTTCAGGTTAATACGCGGATCAACGAGTCAGAGTGCAAATTTTGGGGTACCAAAACGTGGTCATTTTGGAGTAGTATAAAAGCAAGCTTTCAACATTTTTATCCCAGATGCCTCTGCTCTCTCTCTTTTAAACCCTAAACGTTTTTCTTTCTCTTTAAAACCTAGCCAAGATCCCACCGAAAACTGGAAATCCTTGTCGATTTTTGGAAAATCCCATCGAAAAATTCATATCTCGTCAAAAAACTCATCGAAAAATTCATATCTCACTAGAAAATTTATCAAAAAATTCAAACATTCAAACTTCAAACCCAGTTTTCTAGAAAAAAAAAACCCAAAAATTTCCTATTTTTTCCAGATCCTCTCCAAAATCTTTCAGGACCTAATCTCACTCCCTAGCAACCTAAAATTAAACCTAGAATCTTCAAATCACACCCAAAAACCTGAAATCGATTTTAGAATCCCAAACCCAAAATTCGAAAAACCTAGTACTTCCCAAAACACCCAGCTCGTCCAAATTAACTGTGCCCTCTAAAATCCACTCCTCTAGTGTGTTGTTCTGTGATGTTAGTGCAATTTATAGACAACCTTAGAACAAATTTAGGCAATAGATAAAATCAATCCCAGGCTTGAATCTTGAAATTAGGTTATGCCCAAACCTAAATTAGGTCTAAGTTCCTTGTTGATTTCTTAGAAAGTTCCTTGATTTGAGCTTTGATTGACCTTTTGACCAAATTCAATTCTTGATTTCAGTTATTCAATCAACAGTTAGGAAGAAAGAAAAGAAAACTAAAATAAGATTACAATAATAATAATAATAATAATAATAATAATAATAAAAATAATCCTATTGACCTCGGTCACATATGGGTGTCTACAATGATCTTTTCAACTCTTCAGTTCCATCAAAGAGATATTTTTAGAATCTAAATCGATGATTATCATCTAACCATCGATGATGTGCTATATAATAGAACTTCCTACCATTAGGTAATCACTTCGAACATGTTTGCGTAACACAACATGGACAAGCATAACGGCCTTTTATGCTCCAACTAAATAAATTTGAATAAGTAAAAAAATTATTGATAGTCCATAATAATGCAACACGCATATTGAAGTTTTTTTTTTATGCATCATAGGTCTTAACTCCTACTCATAATTGCTTTTACTCTTTAATAAGAGGTTGTATGTAGATGTCTATATCATTACCTGAATTTTTTTCTAAAAAATTATCATAGACAAAATAAATGACTATTGCTTCATGGTAATCCATGATGATAAATTGTACGAAATCAATACAATTGGTCAAGTACTATAAGAAGTACTTATCATTTTGAACAGGTTGAATCCATCAGATACTAGTCCAAGCATAACAGTTCGAGGATAAGATGCAAAATCTAGAAACCTAGAATAAAATGATTTTCATACTAAAAAATCTATAAGATACCTCAATGATCCATCATCCATTCCCTTTTCATGATGCCACCTCATTGAATTTACAGTTTTGAAAGACATGAAGAGTCGTTGAAGTCTTGGTATTAATGAAAAATAGCACAAAACCTTTACAAGCTTCTTTTTGACATAGACCTCATCACCATCCTCATTTAACCTTTCATCAGGATTTTTGTCCACCCAATGAAAAACACCACACAAATGATAAGATTTTTAATTTTTTCTATCACCTCAATACAACATGCAATCATTAGGACAATTATGAATTTTCTCATATTCGAAACCCAAATCTTTGATCATCTTTTTTGATTCCTTACAAGATTCAATGATTTTACAAAAAGAAACATTTTTTTCATAAACTCTAATAATAAAATCAAATAGTTTCTCGTCCATTCACATAAGCACTTCAAGTGAAAAAGACGAACACAAAAAGATAACCTTGAATGCTTCGATCCCTTATAAAGTTCTTCATTCATATCCTCAAGCAACCTATAAAACTTTGATGCTTCTCATCTAGGTTGTTGGTCACCTACAAATATCCCATGTTCACCAAATTCATTCATTTCAATATTAGACTGATTAAATCCATTATTTTAGGGAGACAGATTATGAAAATGTTAGTTATGAAAGTTAAAAGCATCTCGCAACATGCCTTTAATGTCATCTGCTATAAAAATATCATGTTGGTGTTGGGAGCCCTTGAAGTTAAAAGAACTTTAATGAAAGACCTTAACAGTACAACCTCTCATTGAAAATACCAATTAACATATCTCGAGATAAATTTAATACAAATTAAATATTCAAAAATAACTTCACTCATTTGCAAATCGTTATTAGCACACTTCACACATGTGCATAATATCGTATTATCTTTACTTATATTTTTAAATGCAAAATTAAGAAAATTTTTCACTCTATCTAGGTACTCTTGAATTAATTTTGACTTTTGTATCTAACTCTTATCCATTTAGTACTTGCTACATTATCAAATCAAATTGATATAAATAATTTATATGAAAACAAACATGTAAAATACTTAAGTTTACAATGTTTTAAACCAAAAATAATAACAAGACCAGTTCTTACAAAAGACTAGAACTCTTTATTATAAAGTATTTTCTTAGCTACCAGATATAAAGCATTTAAAACTCTACTACTAATACAGACATTACCCTAAAGTATTTGTAGTTTGGGTTAAAATAAGGTAAAACTGGTTCAGAGGAAACCTAGAAAAAGAAAAAAATAAAAGGGAAATGGAAATGGATGATAGGTTTCAAATTCGTATTTGAGGAAGGTGGGTTTTGAAGAAAAATTTTAAACCAAAAAGAATATTGCAAATTGCAAAAACTGAAGGAATAGTAGAATGAAGTAAAAGCTAAAGTAAATAATTAAGGAATAGTCAAAATAGGGTTCTAAAAGACAAAGATTGAATGCTAAAAGTTGAAGAAAAAGGAAAGTAAATTGTAGTTGGTTAAAAAAAAATAGTAGATTAATGAAGATGAAACTTGAAGCTAGGGATTGGATGTGTTAAGTTTGGGGGTAATTTTATTGGAGTTTGTAAGATACACATGCATACATATGATAAATAGAGGCATTTTCAACAAATAAATGCCTATAATAATCATCGTAATATTTTTAGACAGGATTATTAAAAGTGTTTTTGGCATAAAATGCCTTCAATAAATAATCTATTGAAAAAATGAACCTTATTATTGAAGGCATTTTCTATGAAAAATGCCTTCAATAATTTCTTCTTAAATTTTTTTTGAAATTATTAAAGGCATCTTTTAGTAAAAATACCTTCAATAATCTATTATTGGAGGCATTTTTGGCAAAAAACTGTCTTCGTTTATTTTTTATTAGTGAATGTAGTTTTCTACCAAAAATGCATTCGATACTCGTCATAAATTTTGACTAGGATATTATTATAAACGTTTTTTTACTATAAACACATTCACTAATTCCCTCAAAATTTTAATAGCTTATTTATTGAAGGCATTTTTTGCATAATATTCTTTCAATAATCCCCTTAAATTTTAATGAGATGATTTTTTAAGGCATTTTTGATTAAAAATGCCTTCAATAATCTCAACTTCAAAATTTAAAAAAAAAATTATTGGAGGTAATTTTTTTTTTATAAAATGCCTTTAATAATCCTCGTGATATTTTTAGCTAAGATTATTGAAAGCATTTGTGGCATAAAATGCCTCAAATAAATAAGATATTAAAAAAATATACCAGATAATTGAGGAGTTTTCTAAAAAAAATGCCTTTAAAATTTTTCTTTTAAAATTTTTTTAGGATTATTAAATGCGTCTTTTAGTAAAAAAAAATGCCTTCAATAATCTTGTCGTAAACTTTTAAAGAGATTATTGAAGGTGTTTTTTACTACAAATACCTTCATTAATTCTTTCAAAAGTTTTGAAGGAATTTATTGAAGGTATTTTTTGCATAATACACCTTCAATAATCTCTTCTATTTTTATCAGGAGAATATTAGTGAATGCAATTTTTTACCAAAAATACATTCAATAATCCACTCAAATTTTTTAAAGAAATTTATTGAAGGTATTTTTTTGCATAATACGCCTTCAATAATTTTCTTAAATTTTAATGAGGAGACTTTTAAAGGCGTTTTTGGCTAACACTGCCTTTAATAATCTCCTCTTCAAAATTTTTAAAGGAAATTATTGAAGGTATTTTTTTTATAAAATGCATTTAATAATCGTCGTAATATTTTTTGATAGAATTATTGAATGTGTTTTCTAAAAAAAATGCTTTCAATAATCCTTTTAATATTTTTGGATAGAATTATTGAAGGTGTTTTCTAAAAAAAATGCTTTCAATAATTTCCTTTAAAAAATTATTTTGGATTATTAAAGGCCTTTTTTTAGTAACAATGACTTTAATGAGCTCGTAGTCAAATTTTAAAGGGATTATTGAAGGTATTTTTGCTAGAAAAATGCCCTCACTTATAATTTTTATATTCATTCTCCTGTCTTAAACTTCAGAATCACAAACTGCTATTATAGAGAATAATTAAAAGCTATATTAATCAACCAAACTAAACCTCGTAAACATTTTTAATTTGACTTTGGTTTCTTTATCTTTATAATAATCATCGACCTTCAACAACTCAACGTCATGCACCTTTTTGTTTACCTGTATGTCCTTATATTTTTATTTATTGTATTATTTATATTCTTCGATAGAGGTATTTTTTTTGTTCCTTGCTATTTACATCTGTATATATGTTTTTATTCATTTCATCGTAACCTTAGTTGTCCAAGTACCTTTCATTACATGTATGAAGTTTTTGTGTAGTTTGGTTTAAATATTGTGGTTTGCTTAATGGTATTGTATGATATTTTTTTACTGAATGGTATCGTTTGGTATTGGCTTACTGAATGGTTTACTAAATGGTGTTTGTAAATGGTTTCCAAAATGGTGTTTCTGAATACACTGTTGATTGATTTGCTAAATGGTGTTTCTGTAGTATGATATTAGTTGTATTTTATTATATACAGTGTGAAATTTAGATAGATAGTTTGGTGTATTTCATATAATTATGATAAAAATTGCATATATTATAGACTCCGAACAACATACTTCTCCTTATATTGAATATGCACAAGACACACTTGTAAGCCAAAAAAGAAAAAAAAAAGGACAAAATAAACAAATTAAAGTGAGTGACACAAAAATTCACGTAGACTTCAATCAAAGTGGCAGCTTGTGTTTGATGGAACTGCCAATTTGGCTACTCATATTAGCACTATCATCCATAGTAGCATTTCAATTATGTACCATAATCGATAAGGAGTTCTTGATGATCTAAAGAATGGTATTAGGAGTCAGTTGTGTTATGTTTATTCAACTATTTTAGAAAATTTGTTAAATGATCGTTTAATTAAAATTCAATGTGTTCATACTAATTATGTTAAATTATTTAAAAACAGTTGGATGTCCCAATTAAGTGTAAAAAGCTTGTATTGCAATCTGTTGGAAAAGTATTCAAAGACTTTAAAAGTAGATTGATAACTGAATATATTTTATCACTGCTGATCAAAGTGATGTATTGGCTATTCTATCTATATCATATGCAGATGTTATAAGTATTAAAGATTGGAAAATTTTTGTTGGAGATCAGCTATCAAAAGATTTCTTAGTAAGTAAACCCATTACAAAAAAAAATTGTTTATAAGATTTTATGCAATATATTGATATCTTTATATATGATTTATGTAATTTCTTTTTGTAGAAAATCAAAGAAAACTAAAAGAACATTTGGGCCAAACAAATATATCACCATCAAACAGCGAGAAAGGGATATGCAAATGTCAAGTATGAGCTTGTAAGTATTCGTACACTTATTTTATACTCATAAATGAATATTTATGAACATTTATTTCATAGATTCTGATTTTTTTATTACAATAATTTATTAGGAATCAGCGAACTCTAGTATCGAAGTTTTCAGATGAGATGTCTAAAACTAAGGACATCTGTGAAAAGATGGATTCCTTGCAGATGAAGCAACTAAAGAATTGGCTAAAAAGATTGTATGTATAACTGTTCAGTAAATCACATATGATTGTTATTGTGGTTATATGCATGACTTTATACTAGCTTGTATAGATTTGTTGTTACAACCATCTTATTATTATTTTTCAAGATGATTATGCTATCAAAGTTAAATCTGATAAATTGGTAACCCAGTATGGCAAAGATCCATTGTCTTTAGCATTAAGAGCTAAAAAAAAGCATAGTCGAGTTCGTGGGGTTGGTAAATTTATGTTGCCATCAAAGTTTTTAATTAATCAATCCAAAACCTCTCAAATGACAAATGTACAATATGAAGCAATCATTGAGCAATAATAGCAATGACTTGATGATCAGGAGTAACACCTTAATGAGCAACAGTAAAGACTCGCTACTTTGGAGGCCATGTTGGCAGCAATGCAATTTAGCATGCTTGTAGGCTAGTCAGGTAGCATTATCCACCTGGGACAAGCTTCCATTGCTAGTCAGACAGGAAACCCAACCTCAACTACCAACCATGAAGTATGATTTTGTTTATAAGTTTAATATTTATTTGTTTATTATATTTATTGATTTAGTTTTAATACTTATATTTCATTATATATTGTAGTAGGATGTCGAAACTCAGAGTATGACCCTTTTTCAGGCTACCATAGATGAGTTATCTAATTATTCACTTGATCATTTATGCAGAGAAAATTGCATAACCATTGAGTCTAAAGATGGGTTATTTAATAAACCATCATTTTCTTACATTGGTGTGATTGAGGTTAAATAATTTTATGAGCTGGATGAAATATCAGCTATTGATATTGTTGCTGATATGAGGTTAGCTTATAAATGCAAATATGCAAACTCAATATGTATTAATCTATATTACAGTGCATTACTAACTAATATTATTGATTGTTATCATGCAACTTCTTATATAAAGAGGTCAAGGTAAAACAAACAACCCATAAATTTAGATTTGCTGACCCTAATTTCATTAGTGAGCAAAGTGACACAATCACTTTTCATGCTAATCATGTGATTGAATGCATGAAAAAATGGGTTGATTATTATTTACATTCGTATAATGCGCGGTAAGTTATATTCATACAAATAATTATTCCAACTTTACCCGAATTTGATATGATGCCTAATCTGAGTATATCATTTTTATTATTTTGTAGTCGTCATTGGCAACTTATTGTGATTGATACCAATTCCTTAACGCCATACTTACTTAATTTCGCTTAACCAACAGCAATGCCTAACCCAGAAATTAAAATTTTTATAAAGAGGTATTACATATTATTATATTATATATCTTCTGTTTCTTTATAAGTAATTTTATTTATGTATTAAGTAATTTTTTTCTTTTTAATTTAGGGTAATATCTGCATTTGATAATAAGGTAAAGATAAAATGGGTGTCATTACCTATAAATGTGAAATTTATTCTTTTATATTGAGTTTGTGTAAATAAATGTTTTTTAAACCCACTAAATTTAATTTCAGATACCTTATCAACCCGGATATAGTGAATGTGGATATTATATCTTTCGTTTTATGAGGGAGATAATTTTATATGATTTTATGACCACACTATTCAAAGTTAGTATAAATTTTATAAAGTTGTTATATCTTTCTAAAAAAAAAAAAAAGCTAACTTATGTTCTCATTTATTAACATTTACTTTTGATTTTTTTTTTAGTGGGAGAGTAAAGAAAGCTTCATAGTAGATGAACTTGATGAAGTTCGTAAAGAGTGATGTGAGTATGTATTATCATTTATTGCTAAACCTTAAGGTTGGACATTGTTGGTTGAGTGCAAATATATGAGGATCATTTGTTATACTGTTTTTAACATGCCATGTTGAATAGATAATTTAAGTTTGTAGATTGAGGTATTAGTTTAATATTATTGGTATATATTTATTTTATATGAATACATATATATTGAGTACGATTATTTGAGAAAAGTATATTTATATGGCAACGTTATCAATTTTAAATTCAGATGTGTGATCAATTTATTGAAATACAACAATGTTCACAATGTAAATTCCAAAATATAATTCATAGTATCACATATATAAACCAAATATTTTTTTGGGTATAAACCTACAACTAACTTCAAATGTTTTATGAGTATAAACCTATAACTGACTTCACATATTTAATTAAACCAAAATTTTTATGGGATTATTGAAGGTGTTTTTAGCAAAAAAATACCTTGAATAATCTTTAATAAAATGTTATTGAAGGCATTTTTTATCAAAACTACCTTCAATAATCCCTCATAAAAATTTATTGAGTAGATTATTGAAGGTGTTTTTGGTCAAAAAATGCTTTGAATAATCCCTTCAAAAACTCAAAAAAGACTAAAGGAAATGATCAAACTTACGATCTTATTGTTAATAATAGTGTGATCCTTAAAATTTGACAGGATATTTATTGAAGGTGTTTTTAACCAAAAATGCCTTCAATAATCCTCTCCAATTTTTTAGCGAAATTATTGAAGGCGTTTCTTGCAAAAAACATCTTTAATAATCACCTACATTTTTTATGAGGGGATTATTTAAAGTATTGTCTACCAAAAACGCCTTTAGTAATTCCCTATCCATTTTTATAACATGATGATTCAAGGTATTTTTTGTCAAAAACACATTCAGTAATCACTCCAATTTTTTAAAGAGGATTATTCAAGGAATTTTAGTCGATAAATGCCGCTAATTTTTGTTTTAGGTGGCATTTATAAGTAAAAACAACGCTATTTGAATATTTAGTGACGTTTTGATAAAAAAAAACACCTTAAGCTTTATAAAAACACGAAAGCTAATGATGTTTGTAAGTGAAACATCGCTATAAAATTGTCACTAATCTTTCATTTTCTTATAGTGTTATTAAAAACTTTTCCATTCTCATGGATCAACCTTATGCAGCAGGCTCATGAAGGAAAATCAAACCGATAGCACATATGAAACTTTAGGTGTTTTGGTTTTTTTTTTTTTTTTAGTCTTATGTCTTTTTTTACTTATTGCAATAGTTTATGTATTCAGTTTTGCATGAAAGGTGATAGTTGTATTAACTAAAACTCATGAATGTTACAAAACATATGCACGAATAAAGAAGCGATAAACATGAAAAAATGGATTGATGCTTAAAGCGCATGCCAGAAGAAGAAGAAAGAAACCATTGCGAACATCTAAACGACACGATTTTGAGTTTGTAGGAAACATACCTTTCAAACCTTTCTTTGGGCTTTAACTTTCCTCTTTGAAGTTTTTTTTCTTTCTTCTTTAGCCTTTCCTTTGTTGCTTTTTATTTATTTTGTTCATACCCCCAAAACTTTTTTCTTTTTTTTTTCAGCAATTTTCTTTTTTTTAGCCATTTATTTTTTTTATCACATCATTCTCCTCTCCACCAGCTTTCCAGCTCCCTTCTCTTTTCATTTCTCTTTTTTTTTCTTTTTTTCTTCTTTATTTAGCTTGTTTTATTTTTTTAGCAACCTCTTTCCCTCATTTTTTTAACGTGATTAGCTTTTTTCCCCAATCTTCTAGCTTTTTCTCTTTTTTTTGATCAAACTCTCCAGCCCCTTTCAAGAATCGACCTTTTTCAAAATATCTATTTTTGGATGAATATAAATCTTTGGATGAAATCTCATCCAAGGGTCAAAGCTTCTCTTTTTTTTTTTCAAGGAATCACGTTTGGCTATTGGATCAAGATCAATAAAAGATCTAATGTTTCATATTATTCACTGTAAATGTTGAATTTTTATATCCTCTAAACACATGAAAAGATCATTTTACCTTTAGTGTAAAGTTTTCAGCATTTAGGTCATTTTCTTATAAATCAATGTTTTCATACTCATTTTTGGAATTTTAAAATATCAAAAGTTATGAAATATTATAAAATTGAAATTTAAAAAGTTTCATAAAAATCCAAGCTTGAAAAAGTTAAATTACGAAAATACCTATATAAAGGTATTTTCATAATTTTACATTTTTAAGGGTATTGTTGTGATTTCAAATGCACAAAAAGTTATGAAATATTATGAAATTAAGATCTGAAAAGTTTCATAAAAATTCAAGCTCGAGAATGTCAAATTACAAAAATGCCTTTATAGGGATATTTTGATAATTTCACACTTTTTGAGGTACAACTTTTCAAATGCACCAAAAATTATGAAATATTATAAAATAAAGATCTAAAAAATTTCATGAAAATCCAAGCTTGAAAAGGTCAAATTATGAAAATATCCCCTAGAAGGCATTTTAATAATTTTGTACTTTCGTAGTGCAATAAAAATTTTTAGTGTTTTAAATATCCTCAAATTTAATTTTAAATCATATTGATTCCTATTAGGTTGTGAATTTTGAGCATTAACCCTGGTTCTATTTATTTTGATCAAGTTTTGTATAATTTTAACAAGAGTTGACTTTAAGGTTTATTTGTTTTATTTATTCTTTATTTTTCATACATCTACATGAAAAAATATTATCCATATGAATGCCATGTGAAAGAATTTGATATTAACCATACATGTCTCATTTTTCTTTATTTATTAAGCTTAAATATCGATGTATGGGCTTTTAAAGAGTTGTAAATGGGCCTGGGTTAACCACACTAAAATATTTTGGACAAAATTCGGTGTCTATATCGAGTTCATTATAACTCAAGTAATCATGATGCTTTCATAATTTACAAAGCTTTTCTTAGACCAAGGCAAGGTCATCTAATGATGAGGTAGTCAGCAAGAGCTTCTTTTGTTTATGTCTTCTTGATCTTTGAAAATGTTTCAGTCTCAGAAAAGTAAGTACTTTGAGTTTCACTGCCAAGCTGATGTGCATGAGCTTGAGGATTTGTGAGCTCAATCCCTTAAAAAATAAAGATACCAATCATTGATGAAACACACATAAACAAGAAATAATGCATGTTTGATTAATGCCTAAGACTTTGAGCAACCTTTTCGTATTAAATGTTACAATTCTAAATTTTAGAAGGATCAAAGTTACATTTAAGATGCAGCTAGTCAACCATGTATTAGGAGATAAAATACATACACCTCTCTCGAGCTAAAAGATAAATCCTCTAAAATTTGTTACCTACCTACACACATACTACTACATATAACATATGCCACATGCTTCAAAATACTAGAACCTTGCCCTTATTTCCTTGATTTTCCACATTTCAAGTACCCTTTCCCATTATTGAAGTCAACAATGTAAAATCACCAACTTAAAAAAAAGTCTCGTCCATATTTTCTTGTAATTTCAACTATGCTTCAAGCAACTTAAACAGCCTTAACCTAAATTTTTTACCCTATTTTAAGTCTTAAATGCTAAACCATTTCTTGCACCTAATAAAGCCATGTAGGCATACTTCTCAAATCTTTTCTATATCAAATGTGTAACCAAAAAAACAATAGAGTAATGACATACCTATTAGGTCATGGTCAAAGTAGAAGAAGCTAAATACTTGCATAGCTGTGAATGCCAAGCTTGAAGTCATTCCAAATGTAGCACCACTACTTCCATAATGCTTTTCCTTAAACCTGAAGGAACGAAAAAATATATATAAACCTGAAGATCAACGTGTAAGGTTAAGTTTGCAAAATAAATACCAAAACTAATGAAAAAAACAATCTGATCAAGGAAAACAACATATGACTTCCAAACTTGTAGTTTTAAAACAAGAAGAGGAAAACTTACTTCTTAGCAACTTTGGTTGCAAGTTTGCTCTGACCAACTGATACACGCAATTTGCCACTCCCAGCCTGACTAAGCATTCCATAACCTTCACCTAGTCTATCACCTAATATCAAAAAGTAAATAAACATTAAGAAAATAGTGGGAAATAGGTTCTTGGTCCTCAAACAAACTATTAAAATATCCACATCGTAGAAAATGCAACAAGAAATTAACTCCTCAAGGGACGTGATTTAAAGCTAGATATTTCATGAACAGAAAAGAAAAAGATAATAGTTAAGCATACATGTATTTACTTAATTAGAGCTTTCACACTTATTGAAGACCTATAACTCTTTTAAGAATCATAACAAAATATAATATTCACAAATTATATTACTTCAAAAAATGGAAAAATCAAAAGTTTTACCTAAAGAGCTCTTCTTAGTTACACCAAATTACATTTTGTTTGCTAGCTTTCTTATGTCTGTTATAGTATACCTGAAAAAAAAAAAAAACACAAACGCACTTATCAAATAATCAAAATCCAAAATATACACACAACTCGCTATAATAAGATTTAAAAAAAATTGCATGTTAAAGTAATAAAAATAACAGAACTACCTCTCCTTCATCTTTTTTAAGCGACAACCACCCCTCTTTTTCTTAGGTTTAGAATCAGGAACAGGAAATGGTTTAGGCTGCTTTACAGAAGGTGGTTCTTGCCACTTTTCAATTTTTTTATGGATCTCTTCTTTTAAAGTTCTTCTAGCATTCCCTGATGGTTCACCTCTAATAGAATCTACATGTGCTACAAACATTACTTTTGAAGCCAAAAGACAGTAAACACAACTCTTTAAAGTAAGGGCTATAGTTTGAAAAATCTCCATCTATTCAATGTAACCAACATAAAATTATGATGTTGTAATAGAAAACCTTGCAAGGGTCTTTTTCTTTGTACCAAGCAATTAAACGTTACAAGCAGGCATCTTAGCTAATGCTGAAAGACCACCAGCAATACCCATGAGTTTAACTGCAATAGCAGTTCCAACAATAGTAGAAAGATATGGTGCAATATATCCCATTCTGCTTTCTACAAAATCAAGAACTTTTTTCTTTATTGTATCCAAAACAAGAGCTCGATCACATGCATCAATAGTTTTTTAAAGAACATTTTCTGGAAGTGGCTTGCCACTAGTAGTTGGTATTGTAATTGAAACAACCTTAATGATGGCTGAAGGCAAAAGTCCTTCTAGATCAACCAAGGTTAAATCCATCTCATTGCCAATCTTTTTCACTACACGAGCATAATCAATCAGATGATGCACAAGTGATTCAAGCTCAGGAAATTTCAGTCGATACTTATCATATAAAAAATTATGGATAATAATAATCTCATTCACAATATCAGTAGATAGAGCATTACAGTTTACAATCAGTTGATACTCAGGATCATCTTCTAGTACCATTCTTTGATTCGATATATAGAACTTTTTTCAAACACATCTTCCACTTTTTGCATTATTGTAAATAGAGCTAAGAATAGAAATAGTCAAGACAAACTCAAGCCCAAGAAGATTTAGCAAATTTTCTTACATACAAAATTAAATCTTTTCTCTATAATAACAGTTTATTACGTAATCAATTATGCTAAATTTAAGAATTCAACGATGAATAAGAAAACAAAAGCAATTCTTAAGACATGAATGAAACTAACATGCATTATGTCAATGTACCTTTGAGTTTTTTACAATTTTGAAACACTATCAAGATCATCGTAGTTAAGGGTTTCAATATCAGGCAGGTCACCATTAATATCTTTTTTCGTGGTTATGATCCTTCTAAGAGATAGATATGAATATCACTATTAATGGTAATCATCACATAAATGATAACTAAATAAAAAGAGAATGGTTTGAATCTCATGACAACATTAGGTTCATTATCCGACAATTTATCAAGGTCTGGAAAAAATAAAACAACTAAAGTTGCCTATAAGTTCACCAATAAAAAAATGAGACAGTGAAATTGTAATTTTTTGATTGAAAACATATATAATATTCCAAAAAAAAATTGAAGTAATCAGAGAAATTGAAAGGCAGAGAGGAAATCATAATGAGAAGAAAACTAACCATCTTGCATTTTGGTGATGAGTCTTCTAGGGTTTAACTCTGGCATGCAGAGAATAAACGAAAACAAATTAGAATTTAAAGTTTCCTAATTAGAAGAATAAGGAACCCTAATCGAAGAAAAAACAATGAAAACGAAATTTTAGAAAGATCGATTGAGAGTGAAAACAAAGTTTCAAAAGAAATTTTAAAGCTTCTGGTTCTATTTTTGTTTCTTTTTTTCTTTTAAAAATCTTTTCTTATTCCTATTTTCATTTATTTCTTGTCGTAGTGTGTAATGAATAGAGCTTTATATGGGCTCATTAGTCATTTTTCGTTTGGGCTGTGGAGAATTGAGTAAAATGGGCTAAGACCTTATGAGGATTTGATTCACTTTTTCCTCGTAGCCCTGCTTGAGCAAGAAGAAAATGGCAGTTCTAGAAAGAATTTTGTATGTTGGGTTAAGATCTTTTACACCATGGTCCATCTTACATAAAATTTCATTATCAATTGTATAAATTCTACAAAATTGATGTTTTATTGTTACTATAGTAATTTTTTTTCAATTTCTTTCATTTTCGAAATTAATCTCTTAGAGAGACATGCAATTTTAAAAATAAAGTTGATATTCCCTCTCCTTTTTTTCTTCTTTCTCCTCCTAACCCCCTTCCCATTATCTTTCTTTTCCTACCCCCTGTTTCCCAATTCTATCTACTTCTTTATTTTCTTAAATTTTCCTTTTTTAAATTTCAAAAATTAAAAAAATAAAATTTGATGTGATATTTTTATATCACATGTCATAATTTTATTGATTATTTTTATCACATATAATAACAGAATTAATGTTAAAGATAATTTACTTAATGAAAATGAAATTAAAATATCTAATTATGAATTTTGAAAATGAAAATCTTATCAAGGGTTAATTTTAAATGACATTGGACCATAAAATCAATCCTAACTATGGTTTAAAGGAATCATAAGCAAATTCAAAGTTCAATAGATCATGAATGGATGGTTTGCAATATGATTTTAGAATCAAAGCATGCTCATCCGTATAGCATATATCATTGGTGTAGACACTAATTTTTATCTGGGTTAATAATTTCATGTTCTAGACTAATTCAGCTTTTGGGCTTATTTTTAAATTTTTATCATATCAATTTAATATTGTTATAAAAATATAATAATTAATAAAAACAAACAAAAAAATAGAAAAAATAGAAAAAAAAAGAAGGCATGGCACCACTACTCCCTAACTACCCAAACCCACTCACCTACCCCTACCAACACATTGCCTTCAGTCACCCAATCCCTTGCCAGCACCGTCCTCAGCCACCCATTCTCCCAAAAGGCCAACACCATAAAGGCACCAGACCTTTCCTAGGCACCAAGATTTTTTCCCTTAGTTAGACCTCAAAACCTCAGCCATTCCTTTTACGCTAGCCCTTTACATAGCCACCTCTATCCCAATGGCCCTATACCAAGTACTTTTAGCTTTCAAACCTACTTTTCCACAGCAAACAAACTACCAAAAAACAAACCCAAAAAAATTAGCCACAAAAAAAAGATAAAACAAAACAAAAATCACAAAGACAGTCTTCCCTATAGGGAGGAACCCAGCGTCGAGCTGTCTACAAAAACAAAAAAAATCATCAATTTTGGGTTTTTTTTAAAAAAGGATTGAAACTGTAAACTTCGATCTACACTGATCGGGGTTGTTCTCGGTGAAAAGAATACTGGATTTGGAAAGATCACAAGGAGGAGATTTTTTGAAAGCTTTCTGGTGCTTTTTAGTCATCGATGATCATTGGCAGCAACCTCAGGTGACGGCTAGGGTGGCAACACGACACCGAACTTTGGCATAACTCGAAGAGATTTTTAAGGCTAATTTTTTTTTCGAAAGAAATGATGAAATGAACCAAAAAAAAGAGTTAACTTTTATATAAAAATAAAGAAGTAAAACAATATCGTTTTGGGCAAAGAAGAGGATTCGACATGCTCGTGACCCAACTCGAGATCAGCGTAACCTGGCCCATCAATCCGCTTCAGCTAGCCCTCAGTCGATTCATACAAATCGTTAGTGAACTGGTTTAAACCGGTCTAAATCGTTGAACAACCGAGCCATCCAGATCGACCTGTTGATCGGCCCGTAATCGATTTGGTTCAAATAAAAAAAATTTTTGATTTGATTTTTATTTTTTCATATATATTATTTATATCATTTTTAGCTTTATTATTGTTATTTATGCATGTTTAAAAACTTTTAGAATTTATTAGAATAAATATTTGTTGTTTTATAATAATAATAATAATAATAATAATAATAATAATAATAATGATAATACCAATAATAATAAAAATGATTTCAAAATTTTTTATTCCTTTTAATATATTTTTAATAACCAAACTGTTAAATAAAAAATAATAATAATAAAATATTTATAAATGATTATAAAATCAATTAGTAATAAAAAAATTTTCCTACATAAATGTTAGGAAATATAAATCGTGTTTTAAATAATGTTAATTCTTCTTAGATGTTGAGAAATTATTATAAAAAATCACTAAATAAATTAACAATATTAATAATAAATTTTCATAAAAAAATTTTTTTAATTAATTTTCAAAAATTATAAAGACCAAACTTGCTTCAAAAATTTATCTAGATGTTGAAGATTTTTAGAGATGTTCGCATTTTCTCTAGACCCTAAATCCTTAAAACCCAAAAATCAAAACCCTAAACCTTTGAAACCCTAAAATTAAAATCTTAAACCTCAAACTCCAAAATTAAAACCCAAATCCTTGAAACCCTAAAATCAAAACCTTAACCTCAAACCCTAAGTCAAACCCTAAACCCTTTAAACCCTAAAATCGAAACCCTAACCCTCTAAACCCTAAAACTAAAACCCTAACCCTCCAAACCCTAAAATCAAATCCCTAAATCCTCCAACCTTAAAATTGACACCTTAAACCCTTCAAACCCTAAAATTAAAACCTTAAACCCTAAAATCGAAACGCTAAACCCCTTTAAACCTTAGAATCAAAATCTCTAAACCATCCAAACCCTAAAAATTTGAAACCCTAAAATCCAAAATCTAAAACCCTAAATTTTAAAATTCAAAACTTAAAACCCTAAATTTGGTACACAATCCCGAATCATCACCTATAAGTCACCAAACTTTAAAATCTTGACCCACATCTATGTTCAAAACTATTCTGAAACTCTAAAGATACATACAAAAATCTCAAGTGGAGTAGTTTATTCTCGAATACCGTCTAGATGATGGGATATTTAGAAAACTTTATTTTATTAAATTTTTCATATGAGTCCTTATTTCATCTTAACAACGAGATTAAAACTAATAAAAAAAGTATAATAATAAAATGGGATCTTAAATATAAATAGTTACACATAAGCTTTACCTAAATGTTAGGGACTCAAGGTGGTCTTATTATATTTAAGAAACCAATTTTAAATTTGCATTTCTTCATCATACACAGCACCTATTGGCTTACATGTGTTTATTTGTTATTATTTACACTTATTTCGCATATTTGTACCTTTAATTTTTGTTTGCTACTTGATAGTACCATCGTTTACTTTCTCACACAAAACGTTAAATAAAAATGTAATTTAAAAAATATGAAATAAAATAAAAATAACATCTCAAGGGGAATAATTCTCGATACTCTGCCTAAATGCTGGAAAAGTCACCAACAATTACCTTCCCTAAGAAATGTTATTTTCATTTTTAATGAATATCATGATAAATATCAGTTAAAAGAGTTATATTTAAAGTTCTGCCTAAATTTTAGAGAATTTTAAGATAATTCTTTAACTTAAAGATTTTTTTGATACTCTTAAATAAAAAATTTTGATAAAATTATTTTTTAAAAATAATAAAATTGAGTTATTATTAAATTTTAAAATAAAACTATTTCATCCAACACCATAAATAGTGCATGATTAATTGGTACCAATTTATGGGCATTACGGGGTGTTAATCCTTTCTCATACGTAATCAACTCTCGGACCCAACTTGATTTTCGTAGACTAAAATTTATCTTTTTAATAAACTTTAAATCCACTTTTATAGTTTTATTAAAAAGATAAATTTTTGGATAACCAATCACACTCTAAAAAATATTGGTGGCGACTCTTCTCATTTTTTTAAATTTTTAAAATTTTAAACATCTGACGATTTCAAAATCATTACGACAATTGATCATAATTAGTTAATCGAAAGATATAAGTCATCAATTGAAAATAGGCTTCTAATAGTTTTTTTTTTTTTGTATGAAAAATTTAAGGATAAATAAGTTATTTAATTTCTCAAGTCAATATAAAATGTCTCATACCTAACAGTCTAAGACAGGTGACTGTAGGTCATGCATTTAAGATGCATCTAACAAGCAACCACCAATAGAACTTGAACTCAAGACTTTTTCATCAAGGAAGACGAGCCTTAACCAATCACTTGTTGATTAATTGAGGTAATTAACTATATCAAGGATCAAATGCGTGTTTAAAATATAAAAAAAAAGAAAAATTATGAGAACAACATTTGACAAAGTAACACTGAGGTATTGACAATTTTGAATTTTTCTCTGCAAATTATGTCTCTTTTACTTTTTTAAAAAAATTTTAATCTACTCTTAAATTCTTTTTACTTTATTATTTATCTTATTGAATTGAATATTACATATATAAATTATCTCAAATTTATAATTTTTAAATATCAATTCTAATAACATATCATTTAATCTAAAAGATAATTAACATATTTCTTTGATCTTACGTTACATTATATAATTTTTTAATTAAAAATAAAATGCTCGTCAAAATATACTATAATAATAATATTGATTAGTATAAAAATAATTAGTAGTACCATTTATATTCTCCCAATCTCACGTTGGCAAAAAAAAATCTCAATGGCACAATTATAAATTCAACCGACCAAAATAAATTACTAAGGGCAAGGTACATAAAGGATGACCGAAGAAGCACGTGGCAGGGGAAAACTAAAACCAATCAACCTATGCTGAGGGCCCATATTATTTGCCGACCAAAACAAAAAAGAAAGAAGAGAGAGACAGCAGTAAGTGGAGGAGGTGAAGGCCAGGCTTTGGTGGGGGACAGTTAGTTTGACTTTTATCACTCTCATGTAAACCTATAAGTTAGGAATATCAACAACAAGTATAGTAACTGCTTGCATTAATTGCATGGCAGACTGATCTTTCGAAAGCTCAAACTTTCACCGAGCTCTAATTTCTTCGAACCTCATCATTTGAAGTGTGACGCAAAATTTACAAAAAGTACGGAACGCAAACAGTACGATGGTCATCAGCTTCCCTCTCTCCCCTTCTCTTTTTAGATTTTGACCAAATCGTTAATTCCTTTCACAAAGAGGGAAAGTATTATGTTCAATTCCGTTGGTCATGAAGGAATTTGTGCCTCTTCTTACGGTAAGAGCCAATTATCACACGTGTAAAGAAAAAATTTGTGCCCTTGAAAAATGAAATTACAGAAAAGGATAACGGATCATAACTTTTTACACTTTATCATTGTTACCATGCTCAAATAAGAAATTATCATTTTTTAACTATTAACAAGGAATTCGTAATTACCATTTTATCTTTACTTTTTTTATAATTTTTTATTTAAAAAAAAAAAAAAAAGAAAAAAAAGGAGACAAAGAAAATGTTAAAAGACACCGACGAGTTGCCTCCTCAAATAAACATCAACTTGATCAACCAAGGTTGTTTCCACTCTTGTCAAATTGAATCTAGCTAGATTGTTATCTGAATCTAATCTAGAGGGCATATCAATTTTTGATGTGATCGAATCTAGTGTTAATAAGTTATATCCAATTTAGACTCAATCAATCAAATAAAATTTTATTTGAAGTAGATCGATTTTGATTTTATCTAATTAATGTTGTTATTATTATCATTTATAATAATAGATGTGATGCTATCAACAATAATTTTTTAAAATCTCTTTTCAATGATTTTTTTTATTTCTCTCTTTAAATTAAAAAAAATTGTTATCCAAATTAAGGATAAAAAGATAATTAAAATTTTCTTATACGCCAATGATTATCAAGTTGTCATTCCTTTCTTAATGAATAATTGCTCCATGATTGAAGAAGATAAAATATTTTCAATCCATTCCCTTATTTTGTAATTCATCCTTAAAACGTTATTGGTTTTTTTAATTAATTAAGGCATTTAAGCATCTCAAGGCTGCCTATGTCGTGCTCCTATTCTCGTTAGTTGATTTCAGTTATGCTTCACTTACCATTGAGCTTCAATTCTCAAGATGTTGCTTTATATATTTAAAGGAAATATTGTTGTTGCTTCTATGGCAGAAAAACAGGTTGGTGCGTGCATGGGATTTCGCTTTTGTTTTGTTTCTTGAAGTTTGCGATCTTTGACTAAATTGGATTAATCTTTCAACTTGCAATTCATATAAGACAATCATGTTTTTTTTTTTTTTTGTTTTATTTATATAATTGTCAACTTGTTTTTCTCTACCATTAAGAAAAAGTTTCTCTTTCTTTTTTTTTTTTTAATTTAATTGTAAATTCATCCTTCGCCCATCCAAAAGTTTTTTTATCATCCCATCCCAAAATTAGGTTATAATTATTATGAATCAATATTATAATATATAATGATATAAATAAATAAAATATTTTATGAATATTTTATGTTTTTATTTATTTATATTTATTTATTAAGCATAATAAATGATTATAAATAATATTTCATATTTCGTTAATTAAAAAATAAATTAAAAATATAATAAAATTTATTTATATTCAATTCATTTATATCTCTAACAATATAAAAAATTTAGTAATTTTTGGTTCTCGTTAAACACAATAATTATTAACTTGTTTCTCTTGACCATTAAAAAAACGTTTCTCTTTCTTTTTTTTTTCATTTAATTGTAAATTCATCTTTTGCCCACAGAAAATAAGGTTTTTTTTTTTTTTTTTATCATTCTGCTAAGATTTTTTAGGTTTGGTGAGAATGGATTTTACTGAAAGTTTAATTGAACTCATTGAATCTACAAAAGAGAAAAAAAAATTAGAAGATATCAAAATTAGCTTTTCGAGACACACACTCTAATATTAAAATTAATATATATATATATATGGGAGTGATCAATTTATAAAAACCAAATTTATATATTTTTTAACTATTGATTTTAACATGTTCAATGGATGAAATTAAATTTTTTTTCACTTGTCTCTCTTATTTTTTGAATTTAGTAAGATTAATTATTAAAAAATGTATAAAAACTTTTAATTTTACATTAATATAAGTTAATTTATATATATATATATATAAATATTCAAAATTACATGCTATAATTGAGGAAATATGTGATAGAGAAGAATTTATAAATCCATAAAATGTTTTTTTTTCCCTTGAAAATTAAAAATGTAATCATTTCATTGCATTAGGTAATACTCGATATTGTATACATCATCTCATCTCGTTATAATTAGATTACTGGACAGGTCAGTAAAGGCAATGTTCCTCAAAAGTAATAATTTTTATTTTTTTTAACATATAAAGTTCCCACCCATATGTTACCATATATGGTAGACAAAATATCAATTACCACCATTATGAAAATCAAATTTTTTTATAAAAAAAAAGACGTTCTGAAATTTTGAAATTTCATATTCAAAATTTATCAAATGTAGAAAATCCAATTTTATGTGGTTTGTTGATTAATTTATCTATTTAATCTATTTTAATTAATTGATTCTTTATATGAAATATAGTATTTGATAAATTTTTTTTATTATTTTATACAAGTAATTCTCTAAAAAATATTTTTACTTTAAAAAATAAAAAATTCGAATTGATTTCTTAATTTGGATGTTACATACATTTAATGAGTCAAATCAATTAAACACAACGATTTATGAAAAAATATTAAATGTTGGTACTATGAATTTGAACAAACATAAATTACAAAAATTAAAGAAGATAAAGTGGTACTTTGTGTGAATGAATATCAGAAAAAAAAATCAAATGATAATCTTATATTTCGTACATTTAAAGATCACAGCTTTATGTAAAAAAAAAATTATAAAATATTAAAGAAGATGATAAGGTTGAAGTTGAAGTCGACAATCCCAAGATCCATGAGGTTCAATCCACATGCAAAATAAAGTAATGCTAAATTTTGTATGGGAACATATAATAAAATTATCTAAAATTTGAAATTAAAATTTATAGTCAAAAGAGCTCAATTGTTTATATAATTATTTTTGTAAAAATATTACTTAATAAATTTAAATTTTAAATTTTGATATTTAAAATTTACAACCGCTTTCATAAAAAAAAAACCCAAAATAATAAAGAATATTGGCATCAGTGTAAAATAATCAGCAAACTAAGGCTTTAGTGCACCGATTCCCTCACCCCCATATGCCTTGATATTCTGCTTCCCTTTACATAAAGAAAAATAAATAAATTAAAGAATAAAAAAATCATTAGTTCAGAACCAACCAAAACCCAAAATAAAAAGAAATAATTTCATCCCAATCCCAAGTTTCCAACCCTAAATATCACTTTTATTTGCAATTTTCAATCATATAATTAAAAAATAATTTCTCTAATTTTTAATATCATTTGTGAGTTATTTTTACACACTGTTGATAAAGTTTTAAGATTAAAAAAGATTATCGTCAAATTCTCACTTTTTTTGGTTAATTTTTTAATATATTTTAAAAATACGTAAAAATCTTTTAATTTGATTAATAAAATTAAAAATAATTTGGAAAAAAAAAAAAAGGAAGACGCCGACAGGCCGACACTGCCTACCCAAAAGACGCGTCGTTTGCAAGCAGATTCTTTGTACTTGTTTATTGTATGACGATATTATAAATCAAAAATTGATTTTATTTTTCCCATATATTCTCATACTATTATTCCTTTTTTTATTCTTCTCTGCCCAAAGCGGCCCAACCCACCCACCCAGCAAGCATTCTGCTTTCTTACGAGTACCATAAAGCAGGACCAAGATTGCGTGGCCTCGTTCTTCTTCAGTGGCATACCTAAGATTTTCTCCGTTTCTCTCTCTCTCTCTCTCTCTCTCTCTTGCTTTTTAGGTCTTTTTGCCTTCTATAACAAAAAAACAGGGTCTCTATGTCAGAAGAGAGCGGTGCCTCTGTGAGTTGTGCGGATTTGCCTGTTAAGAGGCCTAGAGAAGGTGAAGAGAACGGGGTTTCTGCTGCTGCTGCTGCCATGGAAACGGAAGATGATAACAACAACACTTCCAATAACGTTAAGGAAGGTGATGGGATATCCTCCGTTATTCCTGGATGGTTCTCTGAGATTAGCCCAATGTGGCCTGGTACGTTTTTTAACTCTCCAAATACCCCCTTTCTTTTTTCTCCCTCTCTTCTCTTTACGTTATTTGGAGAATGGGATGTAAAAAGGTTTCATTCCTCTGTAACCAAAACATGGCTTTTCTTTTTTACTCTGTATTGTTTCATTTTTTTTTTTTTGTATATTTTCCTTTTCTGATCTGTGGGAATGTTTATATGTATGTAAATTTTTATGGTTAGTGGTATATCTCTGATGATGGGCGACTAAATTTCTGTGCTTGGTGTTTGGCTTCAACTGTTTTAAATAGAAATTTTCTATGGTTGTGTTTATTTGTTCGTATAAAATATTCGTTCCTTCTAAGGGTAATAGTGATTTTGAATTAATGGGTTCGTTTGTTTTTCAGCTGTTTGAATGTCATCAGGTTCGTTTATGATACTTTCAAATCTGTTTTCCCCTTTTTACTATTGCTTCTGACGTTCGTTCTGATTTTTTTCATTTGTTTTCCTTTTAAAAGTCCTCAATCAGTTCCATATTGAGGATGGGATTTTTTTATCAATGTTAAATGTGTGCCACTCGTTTTCACATCTCATGTAACTTGGTTGTCATTGCTACGTGTGTAGTGGGTCTGTATTGTCAATCGTCTATCCTATGAAAACAACTCCATAAAACAAACTTCATTTTTCTATGATAACAGTCATTACTAGTTAACCACCCAGGACAAATATCCTATTATCTTTTAAAAGACCCTTTAAGCTTGGTGGAAACCAACTGGAGTTGCTTATGTTCAATTACTTCTGCGACAATTGTTTTTCTACAATTCCCTTAATGTGGTTTCTTATGTATGTATTTAGCTGACAACTTCATTGAATGTTAGGAGTTTAGGCTTCTTTGCATACACTTGCTTGTTTATGTCATCGTTGTCTCTTTTCGTACTACTTGAAATTTCACTTAGTTGTGGGATTGAATAGGTCTAATAGAGGCAAGACTGCCATTTAACTGAGTTATGGGTCTTCTTAGTGAGCATGCGGATCTCTATGATTTTTTTTTCATGGAGTTTGATCCTGTTCCATATTAGTCTTTGTTAGTTTCCTTAAATTAAGATAGATGTAAGGGAGGAAGTTGCATAATAGTTTTACTGAAAACGTACTTCCTTTTTATTTATTATTTGAAAAGACACATCATTATGTTCCATGAACCACTTTTATACTGAAATATGCAGGAGAGGCACATTCCTTAAAAGTTGAAGAGATCTTATTTCAAGGGAAGTCTGATTACCAGAATGTCATGGTCTTTCAGGTATGTGGTGCTCCAAGGGGAATATAACTTTTTTCTTGTTTCTTTTTTCCTTCTTTAGTTTCTTTCAGACTCATCATGTTTTGAAGCTGAATTGTTTGTGTACCTTTGGCAGTCATCAACGTATGGGAAGGTTCTTGTTTTGGATGGCGTGATTCAGCTCACAGAGAGAGATGAATGTGCATATCAAGAAATGATTACTCACCTTCCTCTTTGCTCCATTCCAAGTCCAAAGAAGGTAATTATCTACTAGATTACTGTAATATTGCATACAACTAACAACTTTGTAGATATCAAAGTCAGTCATTGATCTGGCTCGATGTAATGAGTAGTTTTATAGCTGATTTGCATGTCATAATAAAACGTTTGAAGTGAATTCCTTGCCATGCTTTAGATTCATGAAGACTTCAATATTAAAGTTATTCTCAGTTTTGATATTTAGCTGTAGAGGATGCGTGGAAGGTGCTGGCGAATGATTGAAAAAAATGTTCTGTTTTTCGCTATTGTAGGGAAGGGACCGAATGATGATTACTGAGATCATTGGAAATGATTCCATTGGTTGTTTTGACTTAAGGACTATTGTTAATTTTATTACTTTGTGGTGAATTTCATCTTTTCCTCTTTGCTATAAAGCCTACACTAACTGACATGTTTAAATGTTTTCTCTTCGTCTTTACCTTCTTCCTGAGAGTCTCCCCTGCCTGAAGAACCTATTATATAAAAGAAAACCAATAAAATTTAACAAATATGAACTGCTGATATTTTACGAGCTAGGGAATTGTTTCTTTTTTATAGTTTTTGGGTGGAAGTTGGATTTTTTTTTATTTATCTGCATAATCTTTTTTTTTTTTTTCATTTAATGTGTGGCTTCTGTTGGGTGCTTTTAAGAGTACCCTACCTAAGATGAAATTATTTGACAGGCACTCTTATCATACCTGTTTACTTCTTCAATTCCCATTGATGTGTTTTTTTCTTTTTCACCAGGTTTTGGTTATTGGTGGTGGAGATGGTGGAGTTCTACGGGAAGTTGCTCGTCATTCTTCTGTTGAACAGATTGACATCTGTGAAATTGATAAGATGGTAGTTGATGTGAGTAGTAACATTTAATGTCTTTCTTGCCTTTCACACAGTCTATATAAATTCAAAATGAATTGTAATTGATTGATCAAAAGAGGGTAAAGTTACTTTTAAATTCTGTCTCCCTTAGCACATAGGATTTTTCTGCAAAATGCAAGTTTACTATTTTAGTACTTTTTAGTTGGGCTTCAATAATTTAGGCCAATTGCTAGAAACTTCCAACCATCCTTTAAGGGAGCCTTGTTCTTATTACAATATGCATTTTTGTGTGTGCTAGGTTTCTAAACAATTTTTCCCTGACGTAGCTGTTGGTTATGAGGATCCCCGTGTGACCCTTCATATTGGTGATGGTATGGTCAACTATTTTTCGGTGCTTTTATACTCTATTGCATGATATCAATCATTAATGACCTTTTCCATTTCAGGAGTTGCATTTTTGAAGGCCGTTCCAGAAGGTACTTATGATGCAATTATAGTGGATTCTTCCGACCCAATAGGTAATGCTATTTTTTGAAACTCTGTATTATTTATTTATTTATTTTTTGTTTTGAATGGTTTAGCATCTTTAGATATTTGAGCCATTGTTTGCCATTTCAGGTCCTGCACAAGAGCTCTTTGAGAAGCCCTTTTTCGAGTCAGTGGCAAAGGCTCTTCGTCCAGGTGGAGTGGTCTGTACTCAGGCAGAAAGTATCTGGCTACATATGCACATAATTGAGGATATTGTAGCAAACTGCCGCCAAATCTTCAAAGGCTCTGTTAACTATGCATGGACTACAGTTCCTACATACCCAAGGCATGTACTAATGGCATTTCTTTCATCATGCCCAACTGCTTTCATTTTTTATCATTCTATACGCCCCTGTATTTTTTTTTATATGTGTTCATTGATGTTGTTAATACCCTCAAATTCAATGGACTGTCCTTTTGAATGGAGGTATATCTTATGCACCTGCATTATCGGTGCATTGCTTTGTGTTTGCCTAACTTGTTTAGTGTTGTACGTGTTGCCAAAGCTGCTTATCATGTAACTTTTTATTTCGTTACAGTGGTGTGATTGGTTTCATGCTTTGCTCAACTGAGGGGCCTCCTGTTGACTTCAAGCATCCTGTGAATCCTATAGACACAGATGATAGCTGCTGCAAATCAAAACGACCCCTTAGGTTTTACAACTCTGAGGTGCGGCTCTGCTCTATTCTAAATTCTTTATTGTCGTGTGAGAAAATTTGTGATTCGCCTTTTAACCCCTTTTTCCCTAAGTCTTTATCTTATGTTAAGGCTTCATAATTTGTGATTCACTTATTTGAAACCCTCCCTCTTTTTGCTTGTTCCTGATCTCAGATTCATTCAGCTGCTTTCTGTTTACCATCCTTTGCAAAGAAGGTGATTGATTCAAAACCTTAGGGATGGAAATTTTGAAGATCTTTTTACAAAATTCTAGTTATTGTGGTGCATTAATTTTCACCCTTGCTTGATGATCCAATGTAGTCGTGAACCTTGGATTTAGAAGTTCAATCAATGCTCTTTTATGTCACTTAGGAAGAGAATTTTTAGTATGATTGTTGAAGGATGCTAGTCTACTTGAATTGTACGAATCAACGAAGTCCAGGGATTATGGGTCATTTTAAGTTGATATAAATGGCTCTTTCTGGGAATAATGCATCAGATTTACATCTTTGTGTTCCTGGTATCTTTCTGTTATCTGCTGCTCGAATTCTTGGATGGTTGGCTGAAGAATGATGATGACCTTTGAACTAGGCAGGCTGAGTGTAGTACAGAAGAACGTTCTTATTCGTATATACAGCTTTGATTGGTTTCCCTGTGGTCCATTTTTTTGCGATGATAGAAATAGATCAGACAAACCACCCACTTCATCACATGCCCCATGCAAATCAAGCTAGCCAGTTCTCCAGCCTTTCTCATTGCATCCGCTGTAGTAACATGTTAAACCTTAAACCGACACCCCACGTGAAGACAAGCATCAACAAGAACCCTTGTCTCTCGCTGCCTCTGCATAAATTAGCCGAGAGTCCTAGAGCATCAGCCCCATGTACTTCCTCTAATGTTGAAATCACAATACTCATGTTCCAGATAGCTGTCCATTCTAAAGTATTTCACCAGAAGAGCCATGGCAGCTACTCGAAAAAATGCTGCAGTGAACACGTTATAGAAAAAGTTCCTCACAATAATATAATCGTTCGTCGCTAACCATGTTGATCCGAGTAAAAAACAAGTTGAAACAAATTTAACATATGCAGATGTGACAATGATGCCTTTACACCTCGCTTTGTTGAGAAGTGTTTGTACCATCTAGGGAGTTGTTGGTTTTTCCTTCGTATGTGTTTTTGATGCCTGCCAAATCAACTGTAACAACCGCAGCGCAGAGCTCCAATAGGTGAAGGGGCATCAGATGGAGAAGACTCAGTTGAATCAGTTTATAAAAGAAATAATTTGCCGTTGTTCTAGAATTGCTTGGTATCAGCCAATGATCGAAATACGTTGGGGTTGTCTTAGTAAGTTGGTAGTTTTTTAAGGGATCTTGAGAGCTTTTTGAGTATTTTAAACAACTATATCTTCTGATTCAGCACATTGCTGTGCTTCTCCATCTCGATCCCTTTCATGTTCAATGATTTTATTAAAGGGTTTTATGATTTATATGGAGGTTTTCGGTCACATATTAGGAAATGATATTTCAAGGTCAAACTAAATGGGCATTGTTTACACTTGATCGACTCATCATCATGTCTCACTTACAATTTGGGTACTTGATAATGTCAGAAACTATGACCTTCGTTGTTGTCGGTGCTAGTAAACGATGAACCCCTTTTCCTTTTTGTTTTCCTCTTAAATTTTTCCTTTTCCTTCAATATAAGGTGCTTTATAAATTGAATCTAAGCATAACAAATTGTATATTCAGGTCATTTTATTTTTATAATTTGAATTTAAATATAATAATTTATATATTTATATCATTTTATTTTGAATTAAGTATATATAAAATATAAATATTATAATATTATAATTAAAAATATATTTTTTATTTTTATCAAACTCATAAATTTTTATTAAAATTTTAAATCATACTCGTTAAAATAAATTTTGTAGAGAAGGAAGGGTTGTAGTTGTCCACGTCACATCTTTTCATGTCCTTTCCCTTTTTTTTTTTTTTAATTTTTGATTTGGTTTTTTGGGATTTTTGCTTTTTTTTTTTTTGGGGGGGGGGGGGGGCGGGTGTTATATTCTTTAGTTTAATTGATTTTATGCATGAAAAATAATTAAGACGATTCTAGCAAGATAATACTTATTCATTTTTTAGTTTATCTCGCTCTAATAAGCATATTTATTTTATTTGATATCGTGATTTTTTTAATTTAAAAATTGGATCGGCTTACGACTTGTTTGGGGTGTCTACATATTTAATTTTGCAGGGAATGAGGGAAGGAGAGAGTGTATACGCGACATTCTTCTTCCATTCTTTACTTTTTATCTTTTTCTTTTTGTTTTTATTTTTTATTAAATAAATTTTTTTAAAAAAAGTAATTAAAGTAAAAATGATAAAACAATTTATATTGGTTTTGACTCATAACGATCCAACAATCTAAAAAAAATATAGATTGGTTCAAGGTTGTTTTTTTTTCTTCTTTTTTTTTTGGAAAATGGAATGGAATTGGAGACATATTTAAATTGTTTCACCTCATATCGAGTATTCACTTGATACCTCCTTCCTTTTGTTTTTTCTTTGTTTTCTAAAACCTTTACTTTTTTTGGTTTTAAATATTTTTTTTATTAGATAAATTTTATAATAAAAAAATTAATAAAAATATATATAACAAAATAATTCATATCTGATAGATTTCAATTTGCTTGATCCAATTGGTATGTTTTGTTTTAATTATAGATAATTTGAGTTGAGTTTTTTATACTGAACTCAAGTAAGAGTAAAGTTTTAGATATTACAGCTCGACTTTAATATATATACAAATATATTTTATTATTTATTTAATTTTATATTTATATATGTATTTTATTAAAAAATATTATTTAATATCTTAATTTAATAAATTCACGTAACATCTAATTTGATTTTTTTTGTCATTGTTTTATTTTTTAAAATTTTATTTATTAGATAAATTTTGTAAAGAAACAACTAATGAATCTAAAAATGACAAAATTACTTATATATAATAGATTTCAATTGACAATAATCTAATTTATAATGTTTTTTAAAAATTTGGTTAAAATTTGCTTTATTCAGTAATTTAAGTCAAGTTGAAATTGGATTTATTGTGCTTTACTCACTCTCTACGAGATATACAAAAGAACATATTTAATTTATATTTATATATATATATGTATTATATTAATAAAGATATTATTTAACACCTTAATTTAATAAAAAATTACATTTATATATAATTAAATTATAATTTATTATTAAAAAATAAATACACATATATTTATCAGTATGTTGTTATTCATTAAAACTTAACAAAAAAATTTAATTCTCGAAGACTAGATCTAATTTAATAGTATTTAAAATTATTAGATCCTACGTTCTGTACTTGAACATTTGCCTAATTCAAGTACGGAATATTGACATTGCAACAATATTGCTTAACATATCATCTTGTTATTTAAAATGGTAACTAAGAATTGGTTATTGCACAAGAAGAAATTCTTAGAAACATGACCCCAAGACGATTTCGGGCACACCTACGGGGTGATAGGTTTCGTCTAAAGCATAAATTGCATAAATACAAATGCTAATAAAGACCAATAAGTGGTCGGTTCAATTGGTTAAAGTCATTCTTTTTGATGAAAAAATTTTGGGTTCGAATTTTTTTGATGATTATTTGTTGGAGTTACCTCAAATGCATGACTTACAATCATCTGTTTTAAGTTATTAAATACGACACATCTTATCCTGATTTAAGTGAACACTCTATTTACCTTCAAATTTTTTTTTTTTTTTTGTGTTCCGGATTCCAATTCAGTCACGAACATATGTCAGTACATACAGGCATCAGTATCCAACTCTTGTGCTTGCTTATTCCTGTTATCTCAGCATGGACAATTTGAGAATCCATTTCAAAAACCACCTTTTCAAGTTTCTCGCTCACAGCTATCTGAGTGCCTTCTTCTTCAAGCAAGCACCTTTGATCCACGTGCCTTCTGAATTTCTCACAATAACACCCATGCCAGTAGAACCATCCCTCGGATCATACGTTCCATCAGTATTGATCTTGTATCATCCAGCCTCAGGAGGGAACCATAACTCA
Source organism: Durio zibethinus (assembly GCF_002303985.1). Next base: position 6,574,012 of record NW_019168048.1, read on the forward strand.
GGAATTTCAATACCTGATTAATTGCTTTTTTTAAGTGGACTTCCATAACTAGCAAGCTTGCAGAAACTCTTGAGCAGCTCGTTATGTTCTAGAAATTACATAGCTTACATCCAGTAGACCCGTGCCATATTCCAATCACCTTATTACATCTTTCCTTCCAAATAGACCAACAAGTAAAACGCACCAAACTTCTTGTTTCCAAAGCTCTGATAATTCCCTTTAACTCCTTCAAACACCTCCAAAATCCAACAATCAGAAGTACTGATCTCTGCCAATCAACTCTCAAACCACTGCAAACCTCAAACCAGACACCTTTAGTCCATTCACGGTGAAGCATCATATCCTCTACAAATATGACAAACGGGACTCTTTTGGCATTTTTTCTTCCATCTTTCTTCTTTTTTACTCCATATGCTCCAGTAAACCTTTTGTTTCCGTAGAATGAGGTTTTTTCCGTGTATCTCTATATATGATGCAATCGGAACCCTGACGATGAGCACAAGTTTAAGGAGAATAATTCTCGCCTGAGATTGTGATAGGCACTGATGCTTCTACACAGAACCTTGGCTTCTCCTGACTGTGAGCGTATCATACCACATGATCCATACCACTCTTTGGACGGATCTTTTTGGATTTCCAGGAAGACTATCCAGTGATTATCATAAATGAGGAACGAGGAATTGTAATGAACGGTGTCCCTCCTTGTAGAATTGTTGACATTGTTTATAGAACTTTCCTTGTTAAGAGCATCAACAATCCTGGAACCTGAGACTTAAGTTTGAATAAAACTTGGAAGGGACTAGACTTTCCTTCCCCAAAGATGCATTCATTTGCATTCATTAAATCAAAGAAAGATGTTATCTTGGGACAATGGCTAGTTTCTCGATAAATATGTTGAAGAACAAAGTGCCACTTCTCTTTCATTAACCGATGATAAAAGTGAATGATATGTCCATAGAGATCCCGTAGACTTTGTCAAAGGAAACAGAGATTCGGATGCCATCTTTGCTAGGGATTTAAATAGCAATCGCAGTTACGTTTTCGGTCGCGTCGCGTTTATTACATTTTCGGATATAACGGAGATCATTACGGTTATCGCATTCATGAATTTTTTTTTGCACAATTTATTATAAAATGTAATAATTATAATTATAATTATAAAAACTCTTATTTAATGATTTTAAAAATAGTTTATGACACTATGTTTTTTATTTTCTAAAAAAATTATTCACAATTTTATTTAGATTATAATAAAAAATTCATATTTGGTTTATCTACAAAATTTTTCTTGGCCAAGTTCATATTCAATATTAATTCTAGACAAATCAAATATTAACAAAACATAATATATTAAATACCAAGCATGTATATTTATGATACATTTGTGGTGGGGGATACATTTGTAGTAAATGATACATTTGAGGTGGAAGATATATTTGAGATGGATAATAATCATATAGAGGTGGATAACAATGAGGAGGTTGAAAATTAGGTTGTTTTGGTGGATAGTAATGTCCTTGAGTCGTAGCAGATGATTCACTATACTCAAAATTACTAGAATTTGGTCTCTTACTTGAAGATGAAAAACCTCTAGAAATATCATAGTGGTGCTTCTTGGCTTTTCTTTTTGATCGAGCTATACGTGCACTTTGACCCTCACTAGATTCAGCAAATGGATTTACTTCGTATTTTACCATATTAATGAAAAGTTCACCGGTAACAACAAGCCCAAATTTTCCTCTAAGTAGGCTGTAAGGTTGATTTGCATCCATATTATCACCAAAATTTGCACTATCACCATCACCATCATCATCATCATCATCATCATCATCATCATCATCATCTGGACTTAAACCCCCACCATCATCACTCTGACTTGGTGTTGGACTTAAATTTCAATGAGACACATTCTTTTCTTGAGATTGATGTGATTGTTCAACATTCATTTCATTATTAAAATTATCTGCAGGCAACCAATCAAAGTTTTGACCATCTAACAAAGGATTTTCTTTCTTTTACAACCATTATGTTAATGAATCATCATCTTAAAAAATATGGTCAAGCCTAATAGGATTAAAACTATTATTTATCTTATCAATGCTTATTTTTTTCTAATGTCTCATCCTCAGCCTCATATTGTAATAGGTATATACAAGTTTCTGAAGTCTTTCAAACTTCAATCTATTTCTTGCTTTGGTATGAATATAACTAAATGTGCTTCAATTACGTTCATAATTTAATGCAGATGTTGTTTGACTAAACACTTTGATTGCTAGTTTTTGTAATTCAAGAACACAAGTACCATATATCATTCACCACTCAGTTGTATAAAATTATTTAAATTAAATTTGAATATGCTATATAATTAAATAATATAAATAAATTATAATTATTTAATTTACTATTTACTTGGATTCATTTGTTTCCAAGCTCTTTGTGCCTGTGGAGTATCAAATGTTTTATACTTGTCTTAAAATAATAACAACTACATCTGTCATAACGTCTAGATCCGGGGATCTATCGCTAGACATTGACTTGAAGGAGTCGCCACCAATCTTTTCTATCTAGGTGCGACTAGCCACCTAAAGAATCTATCCTTTTAAGGAACACCTAAGCCTAAGGGTCTTTAAAAGAATAGGTTCAGGTCTATTAACTAGAACAGGGTTCAAGAGTACGGTTACGTGTGAGGAAGGTTATAGCACCCTCACAACGCCCATCGAAAGATGGTACCAGCTTAATTTGTGTTATCCAATAAGCCTTAAAAATTTATCAAGTGATTAATTATTGAAAATTGTTCTCAATTGACTCTAATACTTTTAGCAAAAAATTGAAAAAATTCCTTCACCTCAAGAGTATGCAAGGAGACTACTGTTTCACTTGCAGAGGCTCTATCGTCAGATTATTTAACATTAAAGAAAATTCAAAAAGAAAAAAAAGAAAATAAAAAAAATGATTTAGCTTTAGATATAAATCCTTTTCTCTTAAAAAATTCATTGGTTTTGTACAAGAAAAATTGATACTTTCAACTTTTCTTCGAAAATAATTTTTAGAAAACTTATTTTCAAGAAAAATTGATACTTTCAACTTTTTTTTGAAAATGTTTTTTTAGAAAACTTCTTCAAAAATATTTTTTAGAAAACTTGGTTTCAAGAAAAATTGATACTTTCAACTTTTCCTCAAAAAATTTGTTTTTAGGATTTTTATTTAAAGAAAATCAATAAAATAAAATAAAATAAAATAAGAAATACTAAATAATTCTAATCTAATCAATAAATAATAATAATAAATAAATAAATAAATAAAATAAAAAATAAATGAAAAAAAAAACCTTGGAACGGCTCGGCTCGACTTGGCGGCTCGGCTTAAGGAAGAAAACGGCTCGGAGACTCAGCTCGAACCCAGGTGGAGAAGCGGGTCGCTGGATCGGGTGCGCTACGGGTCGGGTCGCTCAAATGAGAATGTGCGGACTTGGGGTCTTTTTAAGCGTAAAAAGCTCTAACCTCAGTTTTTTCGACAGATTTCTTTTTTTCTCTCTCTTCCCTTCCTTTCCTCCTCTTTCTTTCTATCCGAACCAAGAACTCCGGTTGAATCTCATCGGATTTTGAAAAATATCATCGGAATATGGGTTTTTCGTCGAAAGTTCGTCGAAAAATTGGTTGGTTTCTGAAAATAGTTACCGAAAACTGGGTAGTTGGCCAAAAAATTCAACCGGTGTCGAAAAAGTCATCGAAAAATTCAAACTTTGCTAGAAAATTCAATCAAATTGAAAAGTTTTCAAAAATTTTCAAAAAAGATTCACCTAAAATTCTCAAAAATTTCTAAAAAAAACCCTGAAAATTGCTTTTAACCCTTCTGAAAGTCTTTTTTTTCTTCTCTTATGCTCTTCATCTCTCCCAATGTGTTTTTTTTCTCTCTTCCGTATGCTTCAGCACCTATTTATAGGGATTAATTAGAAGAGTTTCTGATCAATCTCAATTCCCTCTGGGATTTGGATTCAATCTTTGAATCCAAACCCAACTCTGTCAGCCCCAAATTCACGCCAGAATTCCAATTCTGATCTTAATCTCAATCAGGAATCAATCAAGAAAAAAGATAAAATAAAATATATATTAATAGATAAACAGTAATATATGAATAGATAAATAATAATAATAATATATATATATATTAACAAATAAATAATAAAATAAGTTAATAGATAAAAATTGAGAAAAGAAAATAATAAAATAATAAAAAAATTATATATTAGTAAATAATAATAGTAATAATAAATAAATAAATAAGATACAAAAAATAAAAATACAAAATACAAAATAAAAAATAAAAAATAAAATAAAATGGGCTTACCCATTTGGACCAGGCCCAATTGATCCGGGCCTAGACCAAATTAGGTGTTTACAACTGCCCCTCTTTGCACATTTTTTGTGAAACAGAAATTGTGCAAAGACGTAGACACCCATTCAAGACTCAACAATTTTTTTTTTTTAAATTTTGATCAAGGTTCTTCTAAGCAAAGGCTCAACGACTGTGAAAAACATAAACAAAGCTCCTCTAATCAGAGGCTCAACAACTTTGAAAATAAATGGCTCCTCTGAATAGAGGCTCAACGACTTTGAAAAATAAATAAAGCTCTTCTAAACAGAGGCTCAACGACTTTAAAAAATAAATTACTCCTCTAATTAGAGGCTCAATGACTTAAACAATAAACAAAGCTCCTCTAAACAGAGGCTCAACAACTTTGAAAATAAATGGCTCATCTAATCAGAGGCTCAACGACTTAAACAATAAACAAAGCTCCTCTAAATAGAGGCTCAACGAATTTGAAAAATAAATGGCTCATCTAATTAGAGGCTCAACGACTTTTGAAAAGTAAAATGCTCATTGACGATCATGTCCAAAGGAGTTAAAAATCGTGTTTGAAGGAATTTTAAGAGATTATGCCCAAAGGTCTTACAAATCAATCTTGATACCGAAAGATATCCTATTTCAAGGATTAGAAACTTACTTGAAAAGTTTTTTCTCAAATTTGAAAATATCTTCACATCTGTCTTCTTTATGTGAGATTTTGAAATACCCCTGCTTCTTGAATTTATGCATTATATTTTCTTGAATGTAGTATATGCTATGCAATGCGTGTGAAATTCAATGCATGCTATGCAAATGTTGGCTAATTGATTTTTATTCAATTGTGGTACTCAAGTTTCTCAAGCTCTTTTCTTGGGCCTCAAACCCTTGATTCTTTAAAGACCAAGTTACGCTGCTCTTCTAAGATCGAGCTAGTGTAACTCTAAATCATCTCTTCCATTTAATTCTCACATTCTTTCTGTAAGAAATCTCTTTTCAAATTCGATGTCCTTATCAAAAACTGAACATCTTAATTTTACCTTTATCACTCTTGACTTTTTTAATGTAATGTAAAAATCTTTCATGCCATTATTCATTTATCAATCATCATTTCAAACTCAAAAAAATAAGAATGCACTTGTACATTTCTTCCATTGTAGGGTATTAAAAAGAAAAGAATAAGAATGGTTGAGAAACAATCACCAGAAGAGGCACACAAAGAGTGAAATAGAATGTCTTTTATTAGCCAAATGTTGGCAAACTTTGGCCAAGAAAGAATTACAAGGTTAAGCATGGGAAGATAATGCCCAAAAATGAACAATCGGACAATCATGACAACACATCTCAAGGTTTTTATGAAAACTCAACTATCTGATACATTTAACAACTTAGGGTTCCTCCAAATTTGCTAGCCTCCATGCAATGGATTTTCAAATTTGATGCCGTATTCTCCTTATCTAAGCTGTCTTTTCAGGTTTTCAACTTAGATAAACCTCCATATGACTCAAACCGCCCTTTTAGGGTTTTCGCCTTGAGTCCTTCTTTTTCATTCACTTTTTTTTCCCTTTTTTTTTCATCATTTTTTTCATTTTTTTCATTTCATTTTTCTCATTTTTTTCAAGCATAGTATTTCTTCACAGCATCAGAATTTATAGGATGGGGTAAATCATTTCCATCCATCTCAGTCAATATCAGTTGCTCCACTCGAGAAAGCCTGTTTCACTACATACGGTCCTTCCCAATTTGGAGTCTATTTTCTTCTATTATCATGCTGGGTTGAGAGGATTATTTTCAAGACCAACTTTTCTTCTCGAAAGCAACGGGGTCAAATCTTTTTGTCATGAGCCTTCATCATTCTTTTTTGATATAGCTGATCATGACACAATGCAATCAATCTCTTTTCTTCTAAGAAATTTAACTGTTCATAGCGTTCTCGAATCCATTCAGCTTCTTCTAATTCAACTTCTTTTAGAACCCTCAAGGATGGGATCTCCACTTCAACTGGTAATACAGCTTTCATCTCATAAACCAAAGAAAATGGGGTTGCCTCAGTAAAGGTGTGCACTGACGTTCGATATGCATGCAGTACAAATGGTAACTTCTCATGCCAATCTTTATAAGTCTCGATCATCTTCTTAAGAATTCTTTTTATGTTCTTGTTGGCTGCCTCAACTGTTCTATTCATTTTCAAACGGTATGGTGCTAAGTTATGATGCTTGATCTTGTATTGAGCACATATTTCTTGCATTATCTTACTATTTAGATTCTTGACATTGTCTGAAATAATTCTCTCTGAAAGTTCATATCTACAGATGATCTCTCTCTTTATGAACTTGTAAACCACAACTTGTGTTACACTTGCATACGATGCTGCCTCCATCCATTTTGTGAAGTAATCTATCATCACAAAAATAAATCTATGCCTATTAGAAGCCTTTAGGGTGATAGGACCAATGACATCCATACCTCACATTGAGAATGGCCAAGGTGGTGCTATAACATGTAAAACAGATGGCAGAGCATGGATCTTATCACCATATATCTGGCATTTATGGCATTTACGAGCATAGTCAATGTAATCACTCTCCATTGTCAACCAATAGTATCATGCTCGTAAGATTTATCTCACCATCATATGTCCATTAGCATGTGCCCCACATATTCCATCATGTACCTCTTCAATAATTTTTCTTGCTTCAGCCTTACTTACGCATCTTAGTAATACTTGATCACAGCTTCTTTTGCACAGAACATCCTCATCCAGAAAAAAGCTCATAGCCAATCTTCAGATGACCCTTTTATCATTTTCTGTTGCTTGAATTGGGTATTGTTGATCTTTAATATACTATAAGTTATCATAATACCAGGGCTTTTCATCTTTCTTTTCTTCTACATTGGAGCAATGAACTGGCATATCCTTAACATCTAGCCTGATGGGCTGAATGTCAGTATTGTCATTAATTCGAATCATTACGGCTAAAATAGCTAAGGTATCGATAATCAAATTCTCTTCTCGAGGTAAATGGTCAAATTTGATATCTTCAAATTACTTTATCAACTCTAAAATACACTTATGATATGGAATGAATTTTGAATCTCTCGTCTCCCATTCTCCTTTCAACTGATATATAACTAGAGCTGAGTCTTCAAATACTTTTAATGCTTTTAATCTTCTATCTATGGCAGCTTGTAAGCCCATGACACATGCCTCATATTTAGCAATGTTATTTATGCAATTGAAATTTAACCTTGCTGTTACGGGATAATATTATTCTTCTAGAGAGATCAAAATTACCCCAATTTCATGTCTCAAGGTATTGGCCACTCCATCAAAATACATTCTCCAACACTTTTCTTCATGCATATCCTTCTTCAGTTGAGAAATAATCATTAGATCTTCATCAGAGAATTTTAATCTCATTGGTTCATATTTTTTAGTAACACGATCTGCAAGGAACTCAGCTATAGTACTTCCTTTTATTGCCTTTTGGCTTACATATATAATATCATATTCTGAGAGCATTACTTGCCATCTTACAATTCTTCCAAATAAAGAAAGCTTCTCGAAGATGTATTTAATTGGATCCAGTTTTACTATGAGCCATGTGGTATGATAGAGCATATACTATCTGAGTCTTTTGGCAGTCTACGCTAATGCACAATACATTTTCTCCAATGAGGAATACTTAGTTCATATTCTGTGAACTTTTTACTCAGATAGTAAATAGCTCTCTCTTTTTGGCTAAACTCATCTTGTTATCCCAGCACACATCCTATTGAATTTTCACACACTGTCAAATATAGAATTAAAAGTTTTCCTGGAACAGGTGGCACCAATACTAGAAAGTTTGACAAGTATTGCTTAATGTTATCAAAAGTCACTTGACATTCCTCATTCCATTTTTCAGGATTATTCTTATGAAGAAGCTTAAATATAGGATCACATTTATAGGTAAGCTGAGAGATGACTGAGAAATATAATTCAATCTTCCTAAAAAATCTCAAACTTCCTTTGATGTACTTAGAGGTGACAAATTTTGAATGGCCTGTATCTTGTCTGGATCGACTCCAATTCCTCTTTCGCTGACCACAAAGCCTAGTAACTTCCCTGATTTTACCCCAAAGGTGCACATGGCTGAGTTTAACTTGAGCTGGAACCTTTTCAATCTCTCAAATAACTTTTTGAGACTAGTAACATGATCTTCATTCTCACAAGATTTTACAATCATATCAGCTATATACACTTCAATCTCTTTGTGTATCATATCATGGAAGAGTGTTACCATGACTCTTCGATATGTTGTTCCAGTATTTTTTTAACACAAAAGGTATGACTTTGTAATAAAAGGTCCCCACATGGTCACGAAAGTGGTCTTTTCCATATCATCTGTAGTCATTTTTATCTGATTATACCCTAAGAACCCATCCATAAAGGAGAAAATTCAATGCCTAACTGTGTTATCTACTAGTATGTTGATATGAGAAAATGAAAGTTATCCTTTGGACTAGTCTTATTTAAATCACGATAGTCTACACATATTTGTACCTTTTTATCTTTCTTAGAAATTGGTACTATATTGGCTACCCACTCTGGATACTTAGCCACTTGTAGAAAACCTGCATCAAATTATTTCTTCACTTTTTCTTTGATCTTTAGTAGCATTTCAAGCTTTATTTGCCTCAATTTCTGCTGGACTAACTTATATTCTAGCTTTAGGGGCAATTTGTGCTCGACTATCTCCGTGCTCAACCCTGGCATATCTTGGTAAGATCAAGCAAATACATTTATAAATTTTTGAAGTAGATCTGCCAAACGTTGCCTATCTCCTGATAAAAGTGAAGTGCCAATTCTAACATCTTTCTTATTCTCTTCATCTTTCAGATTCACTAAGTCAACTATCTCTTGATGGGGCTTAATTGGCTTATTTTCTTGTTCAATCAATCTCATTAGGTCCGGAGGCATAACATATTCTTCAAAATTCTCTTCATTGTCAAGTTCATCAGTGTTAATTGAATTCTAAAAAATAACCTCTTGATTGTTATCATAATTATCTTCATGTTCATTTAAGGACCTGAAATTGAATGAAATGGGATATGTTGGCAAAATGTGTTTGGAAAAATAGCAATAATGAAGACACAAGAAGAAATGAATGAAAATGCATCATTCCTAATCTTTATTAAAATAATAAAATATAAATGGCCCAAACAAAAAAGATCACCTCAATGCCTTGGGCAATAACTATTGGGATGTACAATTACATTGAATTAGTTTCAAAGGTCAAAGGTATTTCAATGGCACTCCAATTGTTCAGCTCATAATCTAGCAGACAAAGACAGACCCACCCTTCTTGATTAAGCCCTATTTCATCTTCAATAGCGTGAATGGTTAACTGGGCAAAAGCTCTTTTCATGCTTTTTCTTGTATCTAGGTATATGAATCCTCCAGGTCTAAAAGTCTCATACAGGTGTGGGATAATCATTAGTCTTGTTGTTTTACCTGCTGGCTTTCTCTTGATTTCCTATTTTGCTACTTCATAGCCTAGGCCTAGCCTTTCACTATTGTCTACCACTATCAAGGGTTCCCTTATTCCTTGTAAGTTCTTGTCCACCCTAATCCTAGATACCAGCCCTTATTGATGACTTGGCTCATCACTATTCTTAAAAAAATTGATTTTTAAGTCCTTTACCTACAGAATTAACTAGTTTAAAAGATCGATAGAAGCATTTTACTACTTTTTCGATAGCCTTTACATACGGAGCATTTAACGGTTGGGTCACTAGCATGTTTCCTCCCCAACTACCACTACTAATTGACCTTCTACATTAAACTTAATCTTTTAGTGTAAGGTAAAAGGCACAGCACCTGTCATGTGAATCCATGGCCTTTCCAGTAGACAGCTGTAGGATGGAGAGATATCCATCACTTGAAACTTTACATTAAAAGTGCACAACCCAATTTGTAAGAGCATCTTGATATCTCTCAGGACTTCTCTTCTGGTCTCATCAAAAGCTTTCACAATCATTTGACTACCTTTCATATAAGAATAGTCAATGGGTAACCTTGCCAAAGTTGACATAAGCATGACGTTGATAGCAGAGCCATTATCAATAAGGACCTTGGCTATGATATGACTCTTGCACTTGACCGTGATATACAAAGCCTTGGTATTTCTTTTTTCCTCCGAGAGAATCTCATCATCGCTGAATGAAATATAATTCGACATGACTAGATTTTTAGCCAAGTGGTTCACATATTCAACCGATACATTATATGCCACATATGCTTGGTTCAATACTTTCAGCAGGGTATTTCAATGTGATTTTGAATTCAATAACAATGATAGTAATGAGATTCATGCTGGCATCTTATTCAACTGTTCAACAACTGAATATTCAATATGTTTTATCAACTTTAGGAATTCACAAGCCTCTTTTTCTAACACCGATTTCGAACGATCTTTCTTAGGTCTACTTCAAGGTTATTTTATCCCCTACTTTCTCTCTTCTAGCCTTCTTTAATATTTTTAGAGTGTAACATCTTTTACTTCGGGTAATGCCTCATACACCAGTTATATTAGAGGCATCAGCTTTAGAAACATCCCCTTCTTGCCTTGAACTACTGTATCGCAGCTATATTTCTAAGGTACAGCTTTATCATCATTATATGGGAATGGATTCAAAACTTTAAAAGTTACCAGCCTGGGAATGAGTTTATCTAGGATTGATTTTGGCTTATTCCCACAATGAATCGTCACTAACTTTGGAACCAGCTTTGCAGGCTTATCAGTCATGGATACTTCAACACTTTTTAAGTCTTTTCCCTTTTTCGTAGACCTCCATCTGGTATGAATCTAAGAGCTTTTACACCTCTTGGTGAAACTACTCACAAGTTTCGATAGAGTGACCCATTACCCCATTATGATATTTACAACTAGTACCTGCTATATATATTCTATGATAGCTGTGCGGACTTACTGATTGTATCATGTCAGCTTCCACAAAACATCAAACAGCTGACTGAGAGGTGTCTTTATATCTGTCATTTTTTTTAAATGGCACTTCTGTTTTTCACTCAAACCATTCACATTATGATTAAGCAAAGGATTACCACTAACATTTGGTGCAGTCACCCCTCTTATATCAAAGCTAATAATTTCATCCTTGATCAGTCGTTACACTTTGTGTTTCAAGGCAGTATAATTTTCAGTGGAGTGACCAGCGATCCTATAGTGATAGTCACAATGGGCTGTGAGATCATACCACTTAAGGAAAGGTGGTTTGAGGGGCTCTAATTTACTATGAGCAATCAAATGACTATTGTAAAGCTCTCGATATAATTTTATATAGGTCATAGAGATTGGGTCAAATATAGAATTTTCATGAGTGATTCGTTGTTTTCGAGAACCTCTCATTGGGTTGGCTAGACGAGTCTGAGATCTTGAGGGAATGTCAGGATTGTATGTGGCATTCTAAGGTCTAAGAGGAGGTTGATATGTTTGGGGATAAGATGACTATGTGAATGATTGGTATGGGTAAGGGGAAATGTTATTTACAATAGGATAATATTGAAGGTATCCTTGTGGTAAGTAGAGTTGATATAACCCCCAAATTATTGTCTATCAAAGCTCACAGCCTGAGCTTTAGTCTCTTTCTTTCTTTGGGGTTTTTTTGTTGGATGTTTCACCTGCTTTCAACTTGCCATTCTTGATGGCACTCTCAATAATTTCTCCCAAAATTACCATATCAGTAAAATTTTTTATTGCATTCCCTATCATCTTTTCATAATATGAAGGTTTCAAAGTGCTAACAAACAACATTGTAGTCTCTTTCTCAGTTAGAGGAGGTTGTACTTAAGAAGCTATATCCTTCCATCTCTGGATGTATTCCTTAAAAGACTCATTTACCTTTTTTTCCAAGTTCTGTAAAGATAAATGATCAAGAGCTAGATCTATAATATGTCGATATTGACTGATGAAATCATGAGCCATATCGCTCCAAGAATGAATGTAGGTTCTGTCCAGCTAGACATACCACCTGAAAGCAGAGCCTGCAAGGCTATCTTGAAAACCATGCATTAATAGTTTTTCATTATAGGCATGGGCTGCCATCTTCAGACAATACATGGTGATATGGGTTTTTGGGTACTTCGTACCATTATATTTCTCAAATTTTGATACTTTAAATTTTGGTGGAATGACTATATCTGGGACTAAGCATAGCCAGTAGCATCAATATAACCATAAAATCTAATCTTTTCTACCCTCCGTAATCTTTGTTCAAGCATACCAATCTTTAGATCTTCTTGAAACTCCACCACCTTTACTTTTTTTTTCTCTTTCTCTTTCAAGTTATCTAGATCAGGAATCGGTTCTACTATCTTTTCAGTAAAGATAGGATTTACATAGCTATGGTAATGCATTGGATTCGAAGCTGATAATACTCTGAGGTATACAGGATACGTGAACTGTTGTGGCAGAATATCCTATGTGGACTGGGTTTGTTATGGGCCAAAACCTAGAGGATACAAAGGGTCAGCCACTTCTTGTAAGGAGGGCCTTGTTGGCTTGTATTTTTTTTATTCTTTTTTTCTTGTTCAGCTTATTAAGAGCATCTAGAATCTTGCTCAACTCATTCTCAATCTTTTTTTGTACTTTTTCCAGCTTTTTAAATTTGTGAGAGTTTTTCTGCTCTATTTGTCTGGCTCTGACTCTTATGTTGTATAGATGGACAGGATTCTCGCTAGATTGAGCTATCCTTGAACCTTGAATACCATATCTTAGAATTAGCAAATTTATATGACTATCTCATGGTTACTTTGTTAAGTGTAATGAATAAGAATGCAATGAATAAAAATGCATGTATGCAAATAACATTTGCTTTAAAACGGTGTTTAACTAAAAGATTTCATTTATTTCAAAAAAACTTTTGTTGACATTGAGTTTATCATCCTAGAGTTATAACCATAAAATTATTTGATCTATTCATACTGGGCCTTAGCTTCTTCGATGAAGTTTAATAGATGCTGCCTATGCTCTCCTACTGGGGCCACCACTTGTTTCAATGCCTCTGCCTCTTCTATCATCTCTCTTGCCTTGCATATCCTTTTATAAATTTAGGTTGTTAGGGGCTCAATGTATTTCTGTCTTCCTAAGTTCTCTTTTTACCACACCAGGCTTGGTATGATAACTCTCTATGCTCCATAACCAATGCAGCAATATGGTCTTCATGTTCATTCAACTTTTATCTTAACCTGCTTAGGTAGCTATTCAACATGTTATTCTCTGTCTGTACTTGAGTACTTTCTTCTTCCAATTCAACATATTCTTGTTTCAATCTTGCATTTTCTTCAGTCAGCTCAACAATGGTTATCTTTTTAGCCTTTTCTCTCACACATAACCTCTTATGTTCTTGGTGTAGCTCTGCTAAGTCTTCAATAGCTGCATCACATTTTCTACCAATCTTGTAAACTTTGGCTTCATGTCTCTCAGCTCTATCTTTCCACTGATCTTTTTCTTCTCGAAGCTTCTGGATTTCTTGCTTTAACTTATCCTTTTCAGACTCAAATTCTTTTGTCGCAAGCTTTAATTCTAATGGTGTCTCTTTAAGCTTTTCTCCTGTTGGCAATTGAAAGCTTTCATAAGTGAATACGATTTTTTGTAGTCGTCTTGCTCTCCAAGGTAAATACCCTAGGGTGACTTTATTAGTAAACGATCTAGGACTCACTCTTTGAGGATTTTTTCATGCTTTAATCATCTCATTCATCCTCTGAAATGCTTTTGACTCACTGTAAGAGAAATCTAATTGATGAAGTCCATGCGTCATAGAAATGAACAGTTCTACCCTAAACTGTCTTTTCACTAGAAGTGGTACATAATTTGTTGCTCCTCATAAACCCAAAAGTGAGACCACTATATTATCCCCACACTGATACAACATAGGTTCATGATTCATCCACGGGACCAATCATCTTGCTTTGGCACTAGTCAATTTTTGTAAGAAAGCTATCCACTCTTTTTTAGACTTTTGTTCTGACCACCCACTTTCATAAAATTTCTTGATCGAAACTCGATTGTAGACATAAAGCTTCGAGAAAGCACCTTTTCTCCATTCAAAATTACTCTTCATCCATAAGTATAATAACTGTATGCAGCTTATAAAGCGCCTTCCATTCCAACGACAGTAATTCAAAGATTTGATAGTCTCTGCTAATTTACCGTTGAAGGGCTACAATCATTGATCACACTCTCGAAGAAGTTAACCACCGCTATTTCAATATAACCTAAAACCTTTAGAAAGATCACTATTTCGTATTTAGCTAAGGCAAATACATCTAACCCCCATTCTTCATCGACATGTTGTAATAGAAACTCATGAAAGAACTTCCATGGTAGGTAAACCTGTTCTTGTTTTTCTTTGTATGAGAATCCATAACTTTTTTATCTATCCCCATGAGTTGAGCCAAACTCTTACGAAATCCTGACTTGTGTTTTTTGACATATATCTTATCAGGAGCCTTGAGGTGCAAACCCAACAAAGTTGAATATTCTTCGATGGTTGGTGTCATATCAACTTTATTGAAGATGAAACACTTGTATGCAGGATCCTAAAATTATGTTGTAACTCTGATTAGTTGATCATCGACAACTACTACTAGAAGGTGTGCTATATGTCCGTATCTCTGGCAAAATTGCTCTTGTCTTGACGGACTCATCTTTTTCCATATATCAACCAAATCCTTTCAGATTATTTTGTTTGAAGAGGATAGATGCTTCTTGAGACAAGATAGAATCATATCCGATTGGTAAACAATCTCTCATCTTCAGTTGGATCTTTTCTGACTGAACCCTTACTTTATTGTGTGACTCGCAATGAGCTAATACAGATGAAGAACAAACTAGTCATTCTGTGGAGTCCATGAAAAATTTTTGTTGAAGACCGTCTTTCAAGCAAATGTTCTTTATGCAACTTTATGATATGAGCATGAACCAATGCAAAAGAATGAGAGAAAAGGTTAGTATGCCCAGAAAAAAGAAATAAATAAATAACTAAGTAAATTAAAACATCACACAAAATAAGAGGAATGAACCCTATGCTTTTGGTCAATTCTAAAAGGAAAGAATGATGGTTCTATCTATAGGTTAGGCACTCTTAAGGTTCACTATATGTGGTTTGAGGTTAAAGTCTAAAGGTTCTCAAATTACTCCTTACATCATTGTCCATCACAGACTAGTAAGGCACCCTAATCTTCACCTATTAGAGGCTACAAGCGAAAAAGGTTCAATTTGAGTGAGAGTATTTCGCTAACCACTGCGGAGGTATTAAATCTCACGAAAGTAATAGGTACTTTACTCCTTCTTAGAGAGACGGAGCTCGAGTATAGAGCTCATGTTATGCATATGCATATGAATAACATAATTAATAAAGTAAATAAACATGAATGAATAATAAAATATATACAAAAAGGTTCAATTTTATTAGGCTTTTGGATAACACAAATTTATTTATCGGCCTGACTCTCAGACTTTCCAGTGGAGTCACCAAATTGTCATAACATCTAGATCCGAGGATCCATTGCTAGACATTGACTTGAGGAGTCGTCACCAATTTTTTTTATCTAGGTGCGATTGGCCACCTAAAGAATCTATCCTTTTAAGGAACATCTAAGCCTAAGGGTCCCTAAAAGAATAAGTTCAGGTCTACTAATCAGAACAGGGCTCGAGAGTACGGTTACGTGTGAGAAAGGTTATAGCACCCTCACAACGCCCATCGAAAGATGGTACCAGCTTAATTTTGTGTTATCTAATAAGCCTTAAAAATTTACCAAGTGATTAATTATTAGAAATTATTCTCAATTGACTCTAATACTTTTAGCAAAAAATTAAAAAAATTCTCTCACCTCAAGAGTATGCAAGGAGACTACTGTTTCACTTGTAGAGGCTCTATCGTCAGATTATTTAACATTAAAAAAAATTCAAAAAAGAAAAAAATAAAATAAAAAAATGATTTAGCTCCAGATATAAATCCTTTTCTCTTCAAAAATTCATTGCTTTTGTACATGAAAAATTGATACTTTCAACTTTTTCAAAAATGTTTTTCTGAAACTTTAATTTCGAAGAAAATTAATACTTTCAACTTTTTCTCGAAAATATTTTTTAGAAAACTTATTTTCAAGAAAAATTGATACTTTCAACTTTTTCTCAAAATATTTTTTAGAAAACTTATTTTTAAGAAAAATTGATACTTTCAACTTTTCCTCAAAAATATTTTTTTTAGGATTTTTATTTAAAGAAAATCAATAAAATAAAATAAAATAAAAATAAAATAAAATTAAAAATACTAAATAATTTTAATCTAATCAATAAATAATAATAATAATAAATGAAAAAAAAAACCTTGGAACGGCTAGGCTCGGCTTGAGGAAGAAAACGGCTTGGAGACGTGGCTTGGCTTGGCTCGAACCCAGGTGGAGAAGCGGGTCGCTGGATCGGGTGCGCTACAGTCCAATCGCTCAAATGAAAATGCGCGGATCCTGGGGTCTTTTTAAGCTCAAAACAACGTCATTTTAACAGGGTATAAAAGGCTCTAACCTCAATTTTTTGACAGATCTCCCATTCTTTCTCTCTCTCTCTTCCCTTCCTTTCCTCCTCCCTCTCTCTACCTGAACCAAGAATTCCAGTTGAATCTTTTCGAATTCTGGAAAATATCATCAAAATCTAGGTTTTAGTCGAAAGTTCAATGGAAAGTTGGTTGGTTTCTGAAAATAGTTATCGAAAACTGGGTAGTTGACTAAAAAATTCAATCGATGCCAGAAAAGTCACTGAAAAATTCAAACTTTGTTAGAAAATTCAACCTGAATTTGGAAATTTTCCAAAAATTTCCAAAAAAAATTCGCCTAAAATTCTCTAAAATTTCTAACAAAAACCCTAAAATTACTTCTGACCCTGCTGAAAGTCTTTTTTCTCTTTTTTTCTGCTCTTCCTCTCTTTCAGTGTGTTTTTTTGTCTCTCTCCCGTATGCTTCAGCACCTATTTATAGAGATTGATCAGAAGAGTTTCTGATCAATCCCAATTCTTTTTAGGATTTAGATTCAATCTTTGAATCCAAACCCAACTCTGTTAGCCCCAAATTCACGCCAGAATTTCAATTCTGATCCAAATCCCAATCAGGAATCAATCAAGAAAAAAGATAAAATAAAAAATATATATTAATAGATAAATAGTAATATATGAATAGATAAATAATAATAAAATATATATTAACAGATAAATAATAAAATAAGTTAATAGATAAATAATTGACAAAAAGAAAATAATAAAATAAAAAAATTATATATTAGTAAATAATAATAGTAATAATAAATAAATAAATAAGATACAAAAAATAAAAATAAAAAATAAAATAAAATGGGCTTACCCATTTGGACCAGGCCCAATTGATCCAGGCCTGGACCAAATTGGGTGTCTACAACATCGATTGAAAATACAATAATAAATGAAGAAATAAAAAATAATTCAAATTTTAATACATAAAATAAATGTTAAAGTTATAAAATAATATTAAATATTAACCTGATTAATCATTCTGATTTGAGTATCTATCAAAGGTTCTAATCTTTCAATAACTGCTTTTATACCTTCTAATGTTTCTTTAAATATATTTGCAAAACGTTCCACTCCAAATTGAAATTGTGGATTTAGATAGTAACCTAAACATAATTCATAACAATATTATATTAAAGTAATAAAAAATAAATATATAAGCAATTTAAATATAAAAAATAAATATATTTTTTAAATACCATCTATATTCTTGGTTTACTTACCAACTGAATGCAAGTCAGAATGCATAAAACTTCATCTATTATCAATAATCTTTTCATATTCAACAGAATAATGATAATTTTGTTGAATTGCTTATTTAGCTTTATCCATAGCCTTATAAATAAAGCCTCTTGTTGGTTTTTCATCACCATCCATAAGGTACAATACTTTTACTAAAGGCTTATAAATTTTTATTATATTGCTTGTTTTTTTTCAAAATGTTTTTTCCAAAATGATCTTTTTGGCTTTATAAGCAAGTCTTTATTTTTGTTGTCTCTATTTGGATTCTTTAAATTCCTATATATTCATTAATAAATTTTTAGAGTAATATATTTTAAATTAATATTTTAAAAATGATATCATAAAAAGATGCTAGATTTAAATAGTTGTACTAATTACTAAGTACTAACCTTTAAATTAAACATCTCTCTTAAACCTTAATTTTTGCCTCGTTATTTCTTCTAACTGTATGAAATGAGTGGCAAATCAGGTAAGAGCAGGGGAAAATATTTGCTTCCTTTATGTATATTTCTTCATCAAATTAACAGTCCAAATGTGATGGTATATAAAACAAGTCAACTTTTTTTGCATCATCCAAAACATTTACCACATTTTTTCTTGCCAATATCTTCAGGGCACAAGTCCAAACAATAAGCTGAATATGTTGTCCAATATAAATGTTTTTTCTTCTCTATTAGTCTTTTTCCTATGACCTTAAGTGTTGTCTCATTATCAGTGACTATTTGAACAATGTATTTTTCCTCAATTTCTTCCACAACTTCACCTAATAATCTGTAGTAAAAGTTTGCATCTCTACTACGAACACTTGAGACATCTACATATTTTCAAAAAATGGTCATTTTACTACAGTAAACAAGGAAATTAATGATATGTATTTGATTCAAACTATTGGTCTAACCATCACATATCAAAGCAACACCCAATTCACTCCAATGAGCTTTTAATCCATTAACCCATTCATGAACTTGTTGATACTCAAACTCTAAATACACATCTAAGATCTCATAAGGTATTGAAAGTTTTACATGTTGGCTAACTTCTGCTGCCACAGAAATCAAATTATGCAACCATAGAGAATTTGCTAACTTAAAAAGAAAGTCAATCATATATCAAAAATTTTGATACTGATTCGCCTATATTTTTTTTTAATATCTTTAAAAATGAATCACTTACTTTTGGTTGCCTTGAGCTCTTATTTTTAATCAATTTAGGTATAGCTCCCCTTAATGAAAATTCAGACTCATTTGGAGTTGATTTCCTTGTTCGTTCTATAAAATATTCAACAACTAAGCCATGAGAGCTTCATCCCTCTTCATATATGTTACTTCAACCACTAATGCTTTGTCTGAATTCTTGTCTTTTGTGCCACTCATGTTGTGATTGGATACTATCTCGTATAGCTTGTCTAGTAGCGATGTCTTCATCAATAAGTTTTTTATAATCATCTTCCCCTCTTAACTATGATTAAAATTCATTTTTTCTCCTTTTGTTGTCCGCTTTTTTTTATTTGTTTTCTTGGAGTAGTTTCATCATACTTTTTCTTACTATACTTATTAATAATATAGTTTAAAAAAATGGAGAAACTTAGTTGCACATGCTTATGTAATTTTATAATTTTTATTGAAAAATTAATAATACTATTTAAAAAAAATTATAAAAACATAACATACCAGTAACATTGGGGCATGATAAAACATTGTCAGTTTTATGAGCAATGTGTTCCTTGAAACATATTATTTCTTATTTTACAACTTTACCACAAAATTTACATGAAACATTTCCTTTTGTATTTGGTACAAGTGTTCCAAAATACCAACCTATATCATCACTTAGCGTGCCCTTTACTTTTTTACTCGGGAACTCTTCACATGGTGGCATACTTGCTATTTTGTATAAAAATAAAATAAACTTATCTTTAAAAATATTAATATTACTTATTGCATCATTAAAATTTGAATTTACACTAAATTTTTTAATTTTTAGTTTTTAATCTTAAAAGTAATATATCATAAAATGCTAAATTTATTAAGTAATTTAATCTGTTTAATATACTAATTGATATAAATTTTTTATTACAAATAACTTTCAATAATTATATAATAAATACAATCTTCAATAATTACACAAAAATAATAAGAATTAATCTAATATTAAAAAAATTGACAACAATATAAATAACAAAACAACAAAAAAATTATTAAATTTTAGATACAAAATTTTAAATTAAGATATAACATAATCAAAATATAATATTTAATTTTAATTAACTTTCATCTAACTTTTACAAAAAAATTTATCAAAATTTTGTCATCTAAAATCTCTATATATATCATATTAAATTATTAATCCCTTAATTTTTTTTTAATTATAAATCTTCAATCCCTCTAATTAGATTTTATCTAAAAAAATTTCAAAAATTAAAAAATTTCAAACTTAAATTTTAATAAAATTTTCAAAATTATATTTTTTAATTTTTAGTTTTTAATCTTAATAAGAATAATAGATCATAAAACGTTAAATTTATTAAGTAACTTAATCTTTTTGATACACTAATTGATATAAATTTTTTATCATAAATTACTTTCAATAATTATATAATAAATAGAATCTTCAATAATTACACAAAAATAATAAGAATTAATCTAATATCAAAATAATTGACAACAATATAAATACCAAAACAACAAAAAAATTACTAAATTTTAAATACAAAATTATAAATTAATATATAACAAAATTAAAATATAACATTTAATTTTAATTATTTTTCATCTAACTTATACAAAAAAAAAATTATCAAATTTTTCATCTAAAATCTATATATATATATATATATTATATTAAATTATTAACCACTTAATTTTTTTAATTATAAATTTTCAAAACCTCTAATTAAATTTTATCTAAAAAAATTTCAAAAATTAATTATAAAATTAAATAAAAAATTCATCCGCCCCCACTCCCCACTCCATCCCACCCCACTCAATCCTACCCCACCCAATCCCTCATCCACCCACGCACCCCAAATATCCTCCAATTTTGCCTAATCCCAGCAAACCCAAGCACTAAGCTCACTCTCTTCTGTTTGTCTTTTTCATGCTTCTAGAGTCTAGCCCTCTCGAGAATCTTCTTCTTTTCTCTTTTTTTTTTTTCATCTCTCACTTTCTCTCGCATCCCCTCATCAATATTACTTGCCTAGTGCCTACAGAATAGTTCGTTTGTCTCAAACTCTCACAAAGATAGACATCATTTTACAAAAATTTTGCAAAAAAAAAAGGGTAATTTAACTTTCTTTTCTTTCCTTTGATTTTGATTTTTGATTGAGAACTTGAGGCTAATTTAAAATTG
Source organism: Durio zibethinus (assembly GCF_002303985.1). The sequence continues at coordinate 6,595,545 of NW_019168048.1, forward strand.
GGCAATTTATGGATTGAGCTAGGATTGCTACCGAAGTGCTATTTGAATGGTTGATAAATAATTTGTCTATTTTCTAACTTATTTTTAGATTGATTTTGATACTGAAGACCTTAGGTTCTAAGTTTTATTCTATGCTTTTACTTTTACTTTTACTTTTACTTTTGCAAGCTTATTACTTTATTCTAGTAGTGTTTTTTTCTTATAACATGAACTATTGATCCATAAGTAGGAAAAAGAGAATAATGGTAATAACGATCCGTTATTATTGCTATTTTTCATTACATCCTTTTTTGCAATCGTTACACACGTTTTAACTGTGAATGAATTTTTCAATTATATTTTTTCCAATAGCGATGGCTGATGATGACGCTATCGTAATTTTACGATTACTATTTCGCTATTAAACCGTAATTTGATTCCCTGATCTTTGCCTCCTTGAAGCCACTGGAAGTGACACAGGAAGAAGATCTCAAACACAAATAGAAATTCCTGGACTCCAAATTTATCTGCTTCTCCTCTGGCTTTAAACCTGCACATATCAGACAAATTAGGACAAATTCTGACTATTACAAGGGGCATATAAATAGTCACAGCAAGAATATATGCTTTTCATAAATCATGTCAACAAAACTTAACAAGAGAACCTGAGAAACTGGAAAATAAAATCAAGATTAATTCTCATGCAAATTCAAGATAACAGAGAAAACGCTAACTGCAAGAAAAAGAAAGAAACTTACTTTCTAGGCTGAACTCCGAATAGTGAAGCTGAAAAAACTTGGGATTGGTTTCCTCCAACAATGGCCTTCTCTCTCCTTCACGTAAATTTCTATAGCAGCTTTGATCTAATCATTAACCGTATTACCTGACGACATCACCATGTGCACTGGCCCCACGCTTCTCTCTATATTCACATTCAGTAGCAACTTTGTCAGCCTTTGGGATCCATCATTCATTGGAAACCTCAGAGATGGCGGCGTTGTCAACCTTGCTGGGACTACGATAAGGCCTCCTCGCTGGCTAAGGAAGCCTGAATGATGCTGTTGTGGTAAGGTATGTAGCGATCTCTCGGAGGCCGTCAGAACCCTGTTGGAGCTAAGTCTCCGGCTACCTGGAGATCGAGTAACCATGGTGATCACGAATCGAGAGAATACGACTTTGGCTATTGCTGCTATTCGATGTTTTCTCGATTGCAATCATTTTCCCTTTAAATAAATTGGGTTTAGGGTTTAATTTACTTGACTAAAATAATAAAAAATCTTTGAATTATTTTATATTTTTTAAATAAATTTTTATACTTTTATTATATATAAATAATGTTTATATTTTAATTAATATTTAAATAAATTTTTTATTCTTTAAAAAAGGATTTACGTTAAAGATTTATTTAGAATGCAAGTTATCTATAATCTATAATATATCTTATTAAATAAAAATAATTATAATAAATAATATATATAAATAATGAAATATTAGAAAATCTTTGGATTGAAAAAATGGATATTTTTACTTATTATGTTTTTAAATATCATTTCAATTTTTTAAATTTAATAAGATTTATTTAATTGATAAATAAAATAAGAATTCTAAATACATCAAAGAACTAATATTAAAAATTTTTTATTATAACTATTAATAAAATCTATCCAATTTGTAAATGAAAATTTTAATTAGATTTAATTACTTTCATTGAAAAATATTTTTTAAAATATAATAGTATTGAATAATTTATAAATTAATATTATAAAATTTCAATTACTTATATTTCAAATTTTAAGCTTTAAAAATATTTTTTTTACATATAATTATTATTTTAAAATAAATAAAAACACAATTATTCACTTGTATGCATATTATAACGTACTGAACTCTTATAATTTAAGTGATTATGATGTAATCTTTAACAATCATAAATATAAAAATAAAAATTAAATACTAGTATAAATAAAAATATTGATATTAAAAAAATATTAACATAAATGGATATTTTAACATATTATTTTAGTAGTCATTTTAGACATTTTTCATTATAAATTAGTAATCAATGCCTGCTTCACTTGTATTGGTTTTTTGTATTTTATTGAATTAATATTTAATTAAGTTAGAAATTAGAGTAAGTGGATAAAGGTTTCTTAAAATAGTTAGAAAAAAAAAGTTATCGTAATATCAAGTAGAAAATGTTAATTGTTAAATAGAAACGTTAAATAAAAACTGTTAAACAAAAACATTAAATAAAAACTGTAATCAAACATTTAGTACTTTGTAGTGACAAATGATTATTAAAAAGTTTATTCGTAGTCAAGATAGATAATTTCTTAAAAAATATTGTGTGCTACTATAGCAAATAAACAGTAATCACCAATCTTCATGTGGTTATCGGTGACAATTTTTTTTATCCTCTTGAGAATGATTTGTTGTTGCCATTGTAATGTACGGTCTAAGATTTGTTTTCTTTAGAAAGCAATAAAGTGATAAAAGAATGGTTGTCTAGAGATGTTTATGGAAATAGCTTAGAATATGCTTTAGAAATAATGTGATAAGAAATAGTTAGTGGAAATTTTGAATGTATGTTTTGTTCTATTATATTGTAATAGTTTATGTATAATTGCTTACCCAAATTGGATGAGGATTAATGTTTGAGCTGGTCATTAAATAATGTTGGATGAGGATTAATGTTTATGCTGGTCATTAAACAATGAAAAACAGGAGAATCACAATAGTCATCATTTTCATCTTTTGCATAGTAAGATCGAGTATTGTAATGTTAGTCACAAAATATAATGAGTATATTTTAAGTGAATTGAAATCAAATATAATGTATGTGAAATTAAGATTTTACCTTATTTTTGTTGTAGGGCATTTGTTGTTATAGTAGTGGATGATTCACGATGCAAAAATGCTTAAAAAATGTAAGCATTTTATGTGTAAAAGTTAAAATATTTTGATGTGCAAGATGATGTGCATTAACAAATTCATGTCATCCATTTTGGAAATATAATTGCCTGTTCATTTTTGTCAATTCCATTTTGATTGAATTTGGTAGAAAACCCTTTATGTGCACAGTTGTTGGAGTTTGGACCATTGACATGTATAGTTGAGTAAAGTCTTCTAGAAGTTCTTGTAATTATATATGATATTGATATGGGAATGAAAGATTAAAACAAACATGAAAAATATTTTATAATAAATAAGAAAGAAGATCTAGGAAAAGTTTCTAAAAACTTGACTTTGTTCAAAAAAATTTTATTAAAATAAAAAAAAAAGAACACAAAAAAAATTTTTTATTTTCAATTTTTCTATGCTATCTATTTATATTTTTTTATAAGTTTATTTTTAGCCCGATTGATGTTCTAATTGTATAAACTAAAATAGTTTCTTTAATCAACTCAAACCACAAACTCTAACTCTTTTTCTAATGTAGATAATTTTATGCAAAAGTTTAATTCATAGTTGGTATCAATAAGTGTAAATTCTAAATGTTGATATGAATAAGTATAAATCTTCAATTCATGATTGTGAGTGAATATAAATAACAATTTTGGATATGGGTTAACTGAATCTTAAACCTTAAATGAAATATAAAAAGGGAATACAAAAGGATTAATCATTTATGATTAAAAGAAATTGGGTTTTGTTGGAAAGATTTTTACCATGTAATATTGAAAAGTATTTTCATGAGTCAAATGCTTCATGAATTACGATGGTTGTTGAAGATTTCTGGCATTTTTGCTATAAGAAGAGCTATGAGCAGCCATGGGTTTTTTTTAAGATGATTGATTCTAATAGAAAATTTTGTAAGGTTTGTGGCTTGTGGAGTTTTTTATTTGATTTTAGTTGTTTGTGGATAAAAGTTGTTGAATATTATTGGGTCATGATGTTATGGGTTTTAATGAATTTTTTATTTGGGTTTTGTTCTGAATAGGTTTACCAAAGTAGTTAAAGATAATTTTTTTTTTTTGAAAATTTTAATGTAACAGAGTTCATGGTTTGAGTTGAATCAGTAGTCCATGTATATGGGTCTGATAGAGTTTTTGGTCTATGTTGAAAGGGTTATAGTTTGAGTTAATTGAGGGGAGTTGGGTTGTATTTGTGGGATAAAGAGTTTTTTTATTTTAGTATTAGAATTGTAATTTTTTATAATATTTAATTTTTATAAATAGAGTTGCTATAATAATTTGAATGTTTTTTTTTTAAATATGTATATTGTAAAAAAATTGTATTATTTATTTTATATAGTCTGGTAAAAATGATTTTGCTTAGATTTAAAGGTTATAAGTTGTTTGGTTAGATTTAAATTTTCTTAGATTTAAAGGTTAAACCATTTTATGCCTATCTAAAGATAAAAAAAAATGTACAATTTTATTTACTTATTGTAAAGTGAACAATAATACAAATGTTTCAAATAATAAATAGAAGAAATTTAATGTTTCATTCTCATAAATAAATTTGTAACTCCTCTTTACTATTCATAAGAGATGGTTTTCATAATTGTTTCATATTTACCAAAAAAAAAAAAAAACATGTTCTATGTAGAGAAATAAGAGTTGAAAATTTTTTTTAATAAAATCAGAACATTAACAACTATTTAACAAAATAAGATGTTTAACAAAACGATGACATTAAATGAGTAAGTTTACCATTTAACAAAATTTCAACACTGACATTAACATGGTTTCCTAATCAAGAGATGAGGTAGATAAAAACATTAAATTTGTTTGCTTCAATCTTTTAAAATATGCATTGATCTCTAAGATTGAGATAATTGTCAATTGCAAAACAACGCCAGTCACCCAAGAAATTTTTATGTTTTTTTGGTGTGAATATAGCAAACAAACCATTATGTCTATTGGTGATTCATACTAGTGCTAGCATTTTGAGCAAATGATCTTGTTTTTTCTTTTGGAATTGAAAGGATTAAATTCATTCGATAAGTTGGAAGAAAACATTTAGCAAATGGTACATGCTATATGAAAAGAAAGAATGGTATTTATTATAAGTGTAGACAAGATAAGTCAAGTAAGAAAATATAGATATTTGATTATTCAAGGTTTAAATATTAGAATAATAATAATGAAGTTATTGTGATAAGATCATTATGTTAAATAAAAATTGATCAAAGTAATAAAAGTTTATTTGTATAACTTATATGTAACCCTAGAATAACTGATATATTGCAGTAATAAAACAAATTTCTACAAAACTATTTACTTGATGTATGCAAAAAAGTTATATAGGATTTTTTTTACCAAAATATAAAATGTTTGGACATTGGTTGTGGTCATTGTACATTGAAATAGTGGAACATTATCATCCAAATATGAATCTAAACTTGAATTCTCGATTTGAATCAGTTCAAAAGGTTGTTGCTACTGATTGTTTGTTTTTTATCTGTAAGAAAAAATTATGTGCATTTAATTTGTTATTTTAGATATAGTTTATGTGGAGAAGTAAAATATTACCTTTTCTCATTTTGTAGATCAACAATTATTATCAAAGCAACACTCTTATCATAAAAATACACATCAAATATGACATCATGGTTGATCTTGAACATAAAAAAGTATTTCAATTCAACTTTGTAAGAGTGATAAACCTTTGTCATCCATTGTGAAAGTCAACGTTATTATTTACTCATACCATTTTAACTTCAAATGCAGCTGGTATTACACCTCTAAGATAGGTAGTTTTTAAAATTTCGACATCCTTTATATAGTAGTTAACAAATCATTTTGGTAGACACTAGAAGTTTTAATCAAATTTATCATGTTAGTAAAACATAAATTTTAGTTAGTTTAGATTTTCTAAACAAAGTTAAATAGCTTTTTGGGTTTTAAAAGTTATTGTCTTTGCCATGAATGAGCAAAACAAAATTTTAGACCACAAAATGAATTTAATGTCTAAAATAAAGAAAAATGACATGCAAAGTAAATACAATACATAAGTAAATCTAATAAACATAATTAATTTGTGTTTAACTTTTTTGTCGATACAATAAATATAAAAATAAAATATGCTTTTGATACAATAAATATAAAAAAAAATATGCTTGTTTAATTTTGTTTATGTAATATAATCTACTTAAAGTTAATTTAAATAAAACATGCAAAGTGAATACTACGCATAGTTAAAGTAAATGAAAAAATAAATAACAGAGTAAAAAATGAAAAAAAATGAGTTTGAAAAATTATTATATAAAATTGATAAATTTTCAAAAGAAAATTGGATTGAAAGTAATTTTTAGAAATAGAGAATTTAACGCTTTTGTTGTCTATTAGCCCTACTTTTGTTAAAAAATATGTGAAAACCTAAATCTGTAAAATTATTTAAGTTCATCTATTTTTTTATGTCTGCTAACTTCAAAGCCTCCAAATCAAGAATAAAAGTGAAAACTTTTTTTTGTTATTAGAAGATGCATATGATCTCCATGTGTCTGTCATTTGCTTTTAAAAAAAAAAACTATAAGTTTGAGAAAAACTTACAACAAAGTTGCAAGAAAAAGATCTTGTGACCATCACTTTGAAAAATTCTAGGACAATACTTGCTCTTGACAAAGGTGTTTCATTCGATTGATGCTAGTTTGCTATTTTTGAGAGTATTTTCATAGGTTTTTTCTTTTTTGACAATCTAAAAGTTTAAATGGTTAGCCTAATTGTTTGAGGTTTGTAAGAGTAAAAATTTTGTGGTTTTTGTTAATGGGTTAAGGAATTATTAGGCCCTTCAAAATTTGTCCATCGTTTGGATTTATTGTTAACATGTTTTAAAAATTGTTGGGCTAGATTTTTTTTAGAAAAAGCTTAAAAATTGTTTGGTATGTGAAGATTGGGTTAGGGTTTAATATATTTGTTATTATTTTGCAAAGTTTATGAAATTTTGTTAGGTTAAAAAAAATTGGGCTTTACTGCTTGTTTAAAATGGCTAATTAAGATAACTATGAATATGTGGGTTTGTTTAAAATAATTATTAATTGGATTTAATGTTGTATGTATGAGTTTTCAATAGCTAAAATTTTTAATTAGTGATTTGGTTGGGAAATTTTTATGTTTTTATTGAAATGTAAAATTTGACACAAATTTTTTTTAAAACAAATTAGTATTTTGTTTTCTGACAATGAGTGCTTATAGATTTATAAAAGATTTGTTTCATTTTGTTAATTGATTTTTAGCAATTTATTTTGTAAATAGCAATTTGTTTTCTATTTCACACATTCAACAAAACGAAATTTAGATCCTATCTTCACTTTTCATAAGGATGTTCTCAAGGTTTTTGGATTTGAAATATGTTTTCTATTTGGTACATTTAAGTTTTAACCTTAAAGTCTAAATTAAAAATGCTCAACCTGAAATGCAGCCTAAAAAACCTACTACAAATTCACAGCCCATAAATAAATCAACACTTCCAGAGTTTTTGTCTATAAAAATCCTAAAAACTTACAACCAAATACACAATCCAGTTAAAAACTTAAAAAACTCAAATATTAGTACAAGTGTGCCTTTCTTAATCTTTTAGGTAAAGCAAAATTTAAAATATATTTGATCAATTAAATAGACCAAAAAATTATAGAAAACAAATGAAATTTAAACAGTATAAACTGTTAATATAAAACAAAGATGAAGCAAAAGTCAGTTGTCATAGATAGTTATAACTTTTAAGATGGTATTTGGGCATTTTTAACAAAAAAAAAATCAGGCTAAAAAATAGCCAGTAAAAAGAAACTACCATCAACCATCTTGCAATTTTAAGTTACAAAAGTGGCTTAACCACAAAAGTAACATAACTAAAAATTGTTTTATCAAGTTTAGAGAAATTTGTAATCACTAATTATTGTTATATGCAACAACTTAAAATTTTTTTATACCAATTTTCATGAAAATGTAGTGATCACCTAGATTTAAATTATTTTCGATTGCAAATTGACTAAAAAGCTTTGTTTTTCCCTTTGCATATATATTAAACGTTCAATCGTTGTTCACTATTTGGAATAGAAAAGGCAATGATTGATTGGTGGTTTGGCAAATGTTTAGCAAATTGATTTGAAATATGCTATTATTAAAATAAAAATTATCAAAATTAGTTGTAAAAAGAAAATATGATATAACAATGTAAAAAATGATAAGTTACTGTTCATTATCAAAGTATAGGATGTTCGCACATTCATTTTTGTTAACATGCAATTAAGAGTTGCGATGTCATTATCATCATCAGAATTTGTTAAGAGTTGAATTCTTTTTCATCAAGAACTTCACTATTGTAGATAATAAAATTTTCAAAATGTGCATTTCAATCTTCATGGTTGATAGCTTTAGTGTCATTGTTATTGGATGAGCTAGGTTGGTTTCAAGCATTAACGAATTTTGTTTTGATAAAATAAAATATTAAATTAAGGTATTATATAAATATAAAATGTAAGAAACAAAGAAGGTACAAACCATTTCTAGCTAAAATTGTTTCAACGATTGGGAGAACTTTGTCAGAGGTGAATATAGAGACATCAAATGTGTTGTTGACTCTATTGTACTTAAAGATAGTAACATCTCCTAATTTTAGGCAATGAGTGGCTGTAAAAATTCTCCAACTATTGGAGAAATGCATAATATATTGAATAATAGTTAGATGAACTTGAAATGTTTTTAGATGTGTTCCTTTTAGATAAACAGTGTTTAGGATTTGTATACCTTACATGAATTGATGAACGAAAGTTGATGGGAATGGCTAAAGTTTAGTATGAAACAAATAATCTGTTAATTTCTTTTGTATGGACAAATTACATTTATACTTTGTTAGTATAAATAAATAGATTGAAAAAACAGAATTGCTACTTTTAGGCTTAGTTATGAGTCTATTTATACAATATTATATTATGAATAAATGACAATACTAATTTTTGTATAATATCTATAATAACTGCATAGTTAATAAACAATAGCATTAATTCATATTTGTACCGTAAATAAAAATTTCGTATAAATATTATTTTTTTATATAAATAGACAATATGCATAAATTTATTTTGTTATATAAATAAAATAACAGTACTAATTTTTATATAAGATTTGAAATCAATTAGAACTAAAAACAATACTAAAGTGTAAAATAATAAATGGGGTTATATTCTTCAAATTATAAACTAAATTCTAGAAACTATATAAATCCGATGGTTGTTGAATATCATTAAATAAAAAGAGAGAAAATAGCATAAATTTATTTACTTTTTTATTGTGTTTATTTATATTTCAAAGGTATGTACATATTGTATCAGTATAAATCTTTAAACAAAAAAAATTTTAAATAAATAAATAAATTTGTCAAATTTAGGTTATATAAACAAATAAAATAGAAATATTTCCAAATTTTGATTTTTGTTTTAGATTCAACAACATACATAAAAGAAAACAAATTAAAATGGAAAAAGTTATTTTTCCTTGCCATCGAATCCCATGAAACTGTTCATATCAATGTTATATTTAAGAACTAAGCTAAATTGTCTGATGATGCCATCTTGAGTAAGAAAAAATAAATGTTAGAAAAACAACATGAGTGGTTAGAAATTGGGAAAAACTTTTAGGGTTCTTAGATGAGAAAAAATGAATACTTATGTTGGTGTATTATTTGTAAAATGGTGGGCTTTTAATTTGGTTTAAACATATGGAAGTGTTAGGCATGCTTTTAATTTCTCTTAAAGGTATCAAAAGCTTTGGTCTATATTTTTGGAGTTTAACTTATTGAAAGTAACAAATATTTGTAGGCTTTTTATATAAAATAAGTTGAAGATGTGTTTGTGGGTTTATTTATTTAAAATGTACTTAGTATAGAGGAAATGTAGATTGTTTTATAAACTAGGCATTTGGGTTATCGAAATGGAACTATCAAAGAAAAAGAAAAATAGTAAAGACCAAAAAAGAGGAAAAAATCCATAGGGAATTTGCATTCAGTTGTGGAAATTTTTTTTAGCAAAATTTTTTATTTGTTTGGTTTATGAAATTGAATTTTATGTTTTTCTTTTCAGTTTAACTATATGAATTTTGGTTAGCTTTTTGAAAATAGAGATTTTGTTGCTATTATTTGGTTTGAAAAATTATGTTTCTTTGTTCGAATATAAAATTGGACATCAACGAAAATCAAGAATTTTTTTTAAAAAAAAATGAGTTTTTTTTTTTTTTTTGGTTTTTCACAATAAGTGATTGTTGGATTGGTAAAAGCTTATTTTAATCCTATTAACTAGTTTTTGATAGTTTGTTTTAAGATTAATAATATCTTTGCTAATTTTATTGAAATTCTGTAAAGTTTAAAATTTTAAACTTTAATAATTTAGTAAATGTTAATAAAATCTTTTAAATACTCTTTAAATTAGAACAAGATACAAAATAATTGAGCAATGAAATTTTGCAGATAAAAACAAATATGACAATTATGTCCATTAAATAAAAAATGCAAAAATTTTGGATGAACCATAATCTTCTATTTTTATTTAAACATTTGATCAAGCACTTACAAATCTAAATGCAAACATTATAAATGTTACTTCATATTCGAAATGTAATCTTAATCTACGATAGTTGAAATGAAGCTATTTCTTTTTGTTTGTTTTAGTAATAAAATATGAAATATTATAATATATTGGTATATACAATTATATGTTAATTTGTAAAAAATTACTTAATATTTTATGTCATTGAAAAAAATGAAAAAGATAATATAGACCAAATTGTATACATATAAATATAAATAATGTTATGTACCTTACTTCAAATGAAGAACATCAAGTTCCTAAATTCTTGTTCTAAAGCAATTTTTATATTATTCTTAGTAGTTTGAATATCATCCTCATGAGTTGAAACGTGTTTTACATTAAATGTGGCAAATCAGCTTCTCCAACTATATCAACTTTGCAATCTTTAATGAACTATTCAATTAAAAATAATATATAATATGTTAAATTTGTATATAGTATGTAGATGTAAATACATATTATGAAAAGTCATATTAATTGTATAAAAAACTAATTTAATAAACAGTAAAATTTTCTAAAGTAGAAAGTATAGTAATAAAGTAAATAAGTTTTTAATAATTGTATAAATTGTTTCAAACTTACTTGTGGTTTTGTTAGAAATAGTTTTGAGTCTTTTAGTTGAAAATTGCTGCGCTAAAAGTAATCTTGCCATTGGTTTGGGAATAGTATATGCTAACAATATTTGTTTTTCTTTACTCCTAGAGATATCAACCATTGGTTGATAAAATTAATAAGGACTTGTTGGTGGTGTTGTTTCAAAAACAATGTCAACATGGAAGGTTGTGAATCGATAGAAGACATTTCATTCCTTTACTTCAATAAATTGTCAATTTTTTGCATAGTACTTTCTATTTATGTAATTGCCACCTTACCTGTTGTTTGGAGTACAGATGATTCATACATATTTTTTGATAGTAAAACTTCTTACTAAAAAAGTTCATCCATTTGCTTCTCACCAAACTTCATGAAAAGTTATAGAGTTTGATCGATTTCAAAAGAGTCAACTTCCAATTTTTTCTTTAACTTTGAATCATCAAAGTCAAGTAATTTGTATGTAATAATTCCAGTCTTAATAGCTCTAGAAGACAGCAAAACATGTAAGGTTCTTATTTCATTTTTCAATAATTTGATTGGTCTTGAAAGCACCATCTTGTTCATTTGAAAGAGTTGCATCAACTATGTGAATGAGGTTCTAATCAATTCTTCTACTATTTTGCCAAATAGCATCAATGACATTTGTCCAGTTTCATCTTCAATCACAAATTGCACTTTAGGTCTGAATGACAAAAATATATGTTTATTATTATCTATCATATATGTAAATTTTTAAAAAATAGTATATTTTGTTTTCTGTTAAAGATAACTTACAACAAAAAAGAGATTTTTTCACCATGTTGCAAACACCAAAATTTTTTAGCACAAAATTACATGGTATTGACACATTCATTACATATATTATAAAACTAACCATCCGTTGGATTAATATCAACAATCTTAGCTTTTAGGACAAAGACTCTCTGTCAAATAAACAATTGAAAATTTTGATAAATATCAGCAAACGTATTTTTCTTATTTATGATTGCAAAGCCAAAATGGTATACGCAAACTTGTTTAAAAGTGTTCTCAGGAGAAAGATGTTGCTGTTGCAAAACTTGTATATGCACTGAATCAAGCTCATAATTGACAAACATGTACTATCAAATAAATACTATAATTAATAAATCTATATAACATTTACATAACATATCAATCAAAATAATCAGAAAGTTATAATTCTTAAATTACTATTCTCCCAATTGATTTATCTCTAGAATATCAAGATCCACATAAAATTTGATCACAGAATTATATGCCAAGTAAATTTTTCTTGCATACATAAATGAAACAGGAATAAAGAATATGATAAAAAAAAATAATACATGTGTTATTTGATATGAGTTACTTAAAGTAGATTTTAACAAAATAAAAAACCCATGTATTTTTTAACGATCATCCCAATAGAAATTATGATCCGATTTTTTGTTTCTTGAACAAAATCTTATTCTTTAATTTGAAGTGCCATGACACTATAAAGAACAATCTTTAATTGATGGCCACTGTTTTCAAACAGATGATATTATCAAAAACTAAATGACAATGAGTAATGAATACATTATTATACAAAAAAAATATAATAACAAATAGTAAAATATTTCAAATAGTGACAAACCTAATATTTTAAACATATATATCTCTTTAGATAACATTATCAAACTTATGGCTCAATCTAACTTATCTAACATGTCCAATAGATACCAACATCCTAATGAAATCTGTTTCTATAATAAGTTAATAAAGAATAGAAAGAAAATAAATTATTATAATTGTAAATGTTATATAAGAAAAAAAAAAAAACCTATCAAGTCTTTCATGACTAATTGTATCATTAAACTTGTCATATAAAACAAAGTTAAAGTAATATCGAGGATATGAAATCACATTCTCTTGTATTTCTTCAACTTGACTTGCTCTGGTTAGATAAATATTAAAAAATTTAAAAACAACGTTATAATTGTGCTTACAGTTTCTCAATTGGAATCATGTTATGGATTACAAAAAGCCCTCATTTAAGATTGTATCAAAAAAAGGTGCATCAAATCCTTTTATGTAGAAATGCATTGCATTTTCTTACAAAAAATGTTAGATTAAATCAAATGAAAGATATCCATTAATGCTAGAATAGCTGCAATTCTAACAGAATACAAAATATTTTTAATATTCCACTAACCTACGCATCTATTCCTATGAATTCAAAACTAAGAATGTTACTTGGTTCAATAAGATTAACACATTTCCAAAGTTTGAATATTTTGAATTTAACACCTTTTAAAGGTTTGAAAGGATCAAGTTCATTAAAAAATTGATAACTCGTCTTGTAAAATCTGAATACAAAATTAAGATTAGTTGAGATAAAGTATAATATTATGCATAGGAAAAACAAAAAAAAAAAAACCAAGAAAGAAAACATCAATTATAAAATTATAAAATAAATGAAACCGTATGCTCAATATTATTGAAAAATTGACAGCTCATGTTGCCAAATCAAAATGCAAAAATAAGAATAATTGAAAAAAACCACGACATTTCGTATAAAAGAAACAAAAAAGAAACGAAATAACAAAACATCAATCATAGAACATAAAGTAAATAAAATAGCATGTTCAACTTGTAAAGATAAGTCTAAAAAAAATCAATGACAAACAAAAACAATCATTGACTTAAATTTAAATTTTGAAAAACTTCCTTGAAAATAATATTTGTTGTTTCATCGCTTGCTATTCCATGCTCATCATGAATCAAAATCTTCAAATCTTTTCTAGATGTTACTTTTGAAAGAGTTACATATATTTGACTATGTATAAAAATAGGCTTAGGTAAGTAAAGATCAACAATATCTAATGTTTGTTCTTAACTTTTATTAATGGTCATTTCATAATATAATCTCACAGGAAATTGTTTTCTATTTAAAACAAAAAGCCATTTCTAATGTTTAACAATCAAAATAATTTTAGGAATAAAAACATTATCGACCAACATGAGTTCTTGATAATATTTTACTCTTGATGACTTTAGAAGCTAATTGTGTCACTAAAAGTTTAGTACCATTGCATAAACCTGAATATTGGTTTATGTTTCTCAAAAGCATAATTACAATACCACTTTTTAAACATAATTGATAGTTAAGAATACCAAGAAATTTTAAAGAGTTCAAAATCTCATTCTTAGTTTATCATATTTTATACTATAAACATCAAAATACTTTATATATATATATTTCTGGCATTCAGCTGAGCAAAGATTGTTGATCCAAAAAGATTGGGAGCAAGTTTTTAGATCATTATTTATGTTTTATAAATTTATAGAAAATCATATATTAAATAGTCACTATTAGGACCATATCTGTTATTGACACTATCTGTCAACTTTAGCTACCAATGTGTGGTTAAATTGAACATATTTGATTATAATACACTTTATATGTTTTTCTAAATATTTTCTTAAACACTTCTACACCCTCCATTATAGCTTAATAATTCATCTAACTATGGTGGAGTCTTTCTAAAAAAAAGTAGTCAATGAATCATTTCTTCACAACAAAGTGTAAACTTAGGATTTCGTGTTTGTTTTAAGATATCAATCCTTTCTTTATACCAAATGACAGCATCAAAACGAACAAATACACTTAGGGCCACCAAAACTAGAAGGTTCAAAACACGTTCCTTCAAAAAATATTTTAAATATCAGAGAAATGAAAGGAAAACAACAATTAAACTACTTATAAATAAAATACACAAAATGTAATAAAACTTACTTAAATGATTAGTTTGCCTTGTCTCCCTACCATAGACATTCAAATGTTTTACCTCTTTTAAAAAAACTATCATAGAATTACGATCACCTACGCAAATTGAAGAAAAAAGTCAAACTAAATATAAGTCAATCATTACTATAAATATCAATACATATAAAGATCGACATGTTAAATGAACATTACCAGTAGAAGTTGCTAGAGTCAATTCTAAATTTCAAGCACTTCCAGAAGAACTTGCAAAGCCATCATACTCCAATCCAAACTTTCTTTTCTTTGACACATAAGCAATTGAATCTTTCGCAATAATAGACTTGTATGTTTTAACTTCAATGGTTTGTAATTCTCCATTAACATCAATAGAGGAATGCAATAATACATGACACTGATATCCATTTTCTCCATTGGTAACAATAGGAAAATGTTCGGATACATGACTAACAGACTGTGAATCAAGGACTAAAACTAAAGATCTTGTTCTCCTAACATGACCAACAAATGCATTATTTTCATCTCCATTAATATTATCAAAACTAATATCACCATACTCTCTTCTATTATCAACAAATGCATTAATATTACACATTTCATTGAATTATTAATTAAACTTGAATATCTTCTTGTTCTAACCTCAAAGACACGTCTACCATGTTTAGATCCATCAACGTCAAACAAAAAAAAACCTACCCACATGAATATTTTGCTGTCTTCCCAATCTTACAGACCATAACTTTTCTAATCTTTTAATTATATTCTCCCTTTCTCTGCTGATAGAATCCATCACTAAATACAATAACTTAACACTTACAACTTTTAACTAATATAGACACAAAATATCCTCAACTAACGAAATCAAAAACAATAAAAAAGAACGAAACCCAAAATTAACAATTATCATTTCATACTACATTCATAATCAACCAATACACAAAAAAAAAGACAAAACAAATAAACCAAATAAATAAAATCACACACAAAGAAAAAAAAAAAACAAAACAATCCAACTTAAAAGTTACCTCATACTTAAACAACGTAATAGCTTGAACTCAACCTGTAAAAAAATAGCACCTTATAATTAAAAACAATGAAAACAAATCAAATAACAAATTAACTACATAATTGAAAACAAAGATAAAAACACAAAGATGTTTTGATAACTTTTACCTCTACACACATAAATAAATAGATTGATTAATAAATGTCATAATTTAATTATGAATTATCTAAAAAAATTTACACTGATTACACTTTTAATTTTAACTAAAATTCATTCATATAAACTTGACTATTGCATTTTTAAAATACATCCTCAACTTTTATACTTCCTAGTCAAATTCTAGACAACTCCTAAAAGCGAGCTAGGATTCATAAAACTATTCGTAAAATTTAAATCATAAGAAGATATCAATTTTTCTGCCATTTATTTTATCTTACTTAAATGTCAATCTCAGCCACCAAATCCTATCACCTTTTTTTAATTTATAGATCATTACACTTACAAATGAATGAAAACCTCAAACCATGTAAATAACATCTAATAGTAGAACATCACGGAATAAAGTAAAAACAAAGTTGTTGGTAGATACTTCTATTTTAAATCTACCACAAAATAAAGAAAAGAAACTCTTTTTCATAAATCTTATATACCACAGAACAACAAAAAATAACTGTAGACATCAACCATATCAAAAATAGAATAATTAACCCAAAACTCCAACACTCCAAATACACCTATCATGGTCCTCAACGTTATATCATAAAAACTACTTACTGTCTGCATGACTTTAAACTTATCATCTAACAATTGATTTGTTTCTATTTAGAGTCATACAAAATGTACAATTACATGGAGAAAACAGGCATTTACAAACGTTTGGGAACTAATAAAATATACCACATTATCAAATTTAATAATAACAAAAAAATTCTCAAGTTCAGACTAAGCAAGCTATATTTTGCTCAAACCTACATTTAAACAACTTTAAAAACAACTACATATAACTCAGTCTAACAACGACATTAGGCATCCTAAGGAAAATGTATAAACTTTGATATTTTTAATACTTTTCAAGATAACTATATATAGCTATATATCAAATGTAAACTCTGATTTTTTTTCCTTCTTTTTCATAAATCTTATATGGCAAACACCAAATAAAAATAGCTATACACATCAACCATACTAAAAACAAAAAAATGAACTCAAAATTCCAAGTACAACCATAATGGCCCGTAATATCGCATAAGAAAAAACTGCATTCTTTTTGCATCATATTCAGTTTAAAATTGTATAAAACTCACATTCAAAGTTGAAGATTTTATCTTCTTACCATTTATTTTATCTTACTTAAATGTCAATTTCAACTACCGAATCACATCCTCTCTTTTTACCTAATAGATCATTACATTTACAAATGAATGAAAATCTCAAACCATGTAAGTAACCTCTAACAGTATAGCATGACAAAACAAAGGTTACTTTGGAGATCGTTACACTTACAAATAAATGAAAACCTCAGACCATGTAAATAACCTCTAATAGTATAACATGACAAAACAAAGTTGTTAGTAAATACTTCTATATTAAATTTAACACTAAACAAAAAAAAGAAAAGTCTTTTTCATAAATCTTATATGCCACAGAATAACTAAAAATAACTATAGACATCAACCATATTAAAAACAGAATAGCCAACTCAAAACTCCAGATACACTCATCATAGTCCTCACCATAACATCACAAAAACCACTTGGCGCCTACATCACTTTAAACTTACGATTTAGAAGGCAATTCTTTACTATTTATAGTCATACAAAATGCACAATTACATGGAGAAAACTCACATTTACAAATGTCTAAAAACTAATAAAATATACCACATTAACAAGTTCAATACTAATAAAAAATTTTCAGGTTTAGACTAATTAACCCATCTCTTGCTCAAACCCATATTCAAATAACGTTGAAAACAACTAAATATAACTCAGTTTAACAACAACATGAGGCATCCTACGAAAAAAGTATAAACTTTGATATTTTGACACTTTTCAAGACAACTATATATAACTTACTTTCAATACAAAAGTGTAAACTTTGAAAGGATTATCATTAACTAACAAATTTTAGTTAGAATGGGATGATGATCCTATATAACTTTGTCTAACTTCTTGGTTGTAACTTAAAAAACTATTATACATTATCTTTTATCCATCCCTAGCTTTCTTATCCATTTCTTATCTGTTGTAGGGAGTTATTAATTTTCTTATACTTTGATGAACTTGGCTGGTAATGGTCTAGCAACTTCTTGCCAGATCATCTAGGTGATACTTAAGTGAAAATAAAGAATTATGCTTCTGGTGTCATGAATATGATACGGGTGAAGGTACAAAATAATAATTTTTCCATCAAGGATGAAAAGATTGTTGAAAGCCTCCAAAGGAATTGTAGGACTAACTTGATTCTCTTATCAGAGGATGATACAAGTATAAGTCATACAGAATTGATAATTTCTCCAATGAGGTTGGTACCTGTTTGATTAATACATCTATTCTACCTTTAGCTATTTGCTTTATATTTATTAATGTCTGATTTTTTATATTTTGTGATCGTTTTATGTATCAGATACTAACATGTTATTCGTATTTAGATCAATTAGTAATGACAGACTAAGTGAACAAAATATTTAATCTATGTGTCTCCGCTAGTGCTATGCACATGCCAACTTTGCTAAGCCATGTTCAATTTGCTAAATTGCATTCTTTGGTTATATGCTATTAGACCATTTCTTCACAAGATTTTTTATTTTATTTTATTTTGTATTTTGCTTTTCTTGATTAATTATATACATAAACCATATTAAAAACAGAACAATGAACTCAAAATTCCTAATACACCCATAATGGTCCACAATATCACATAACAAAAATTGTTTCCCTTTGCATCATATTCAGCTTAAAATCATACCAAATTCACATCCAAAGTTAATGATTTTAAATAGTATATATCAAACTTTTATACTTCCTAGTTAAACCCTAAACAACTCCTAATATGGTCAAAATCTAATAGTCAGCTCCTTTCTATTTAAAATCATGCAAAATGTATCCAAAGTAAAAAACAGAGTTTAACAAAAAAAAAAAAAAAAAAGAACCCCAGCAATCAACCTATCCCTTAATGAAACTCACATTCAAAGTATTATCAAGACAATTATATATAACTTACTTTAACAACAACATGATGAATACACTTGTCAATAGAAACACGTTAAGAAAGGGAAAAAAAAAGTCAGCACCAAAACAAATGCACCTGTCAACAAAAACATTTTAAAAAAGAAAAAATAACAGTTATGATAACCACAATTCTCAGTAGATAACAACTTAACAAACTCAAATATACAAAAAATAAAACAAAACAACACATAAAATAATTCATATAACCTGAAAATTGAACATCCAAAAAACTTCAATAAACCTTGAGACAAAAAAAAAAGGGAAATCAATCAAATACAAAATCATATCTTCATTAAAATAACATATAAAACAAAATCTGAATTTGAAAATAGAAAAAAATTACAACAGCAATAAAAAGAAGTATCGTCAAAGAAAATAACAACTAAAAACTCATTTTCATCTAATATCAGAACATGCAAAAACAAAACCTTCTAAAAAAAACATATTTACAACATATAAACCTCTTGACCACAAAATCTAAATCTCATTCAACAATCAAACTCCATTGAACAAAATTAAAATTTGTAACACCAAAATCATCACAACAAAACTAAAAAAAAAATCACATGCAATCAAACAATAAATGAAAACAAAATTTTGTGCCCAAAAACAGTTGAAAAAAAAAAGGAATAACAAAAGAAAAATGAAAGGAAAAACTCACATAGCAAAGAAGCATGTCTTTGGCACCACAATAGCTCTCTTTCAACCAGAAATAGAAACAAAAAAAAAAAATTCAAAAATAGAGAGAAACTACACTGTCAATTAAAAAGTGCAAAAAAAAAGACACCTTCAAAGAAAGTTCTTTATCTTCCAACAGATCAAACATAAAAGAGTAATAAAAGAATCAAAAAAAATAAAAAAAAAACCCTACTTTCAGTCATAATGCAGCTACCATAAAAGAGAAAAAAAAAAAAAAAAAACCCTCGTGCCAAACTTAGATCCCTTAAAGGATACTTTTTATATAAGATTATATTGATATATTAATATGATTTATCTAATTTGTAAATGAGAATTCTAATTAATATGTTTTATGATAGATATTAATCTTAATATTATTCAATTTATAAATAAAAATTTTAATTACATTGAATGACTTTCACTAAAAATATTTTTCTTAACGCTAGTAGTATTAAATAATTTATAGATCAATATTACAAAACTTCAATTATTTTATATTTCTTTAAGCTTTAGAAATATTTTTATTTAGTATAATTATTATTTTAAAATAAATATTAACATGTAATGTATAGCGTCTTATAAATAGAGAGAAGTTGAAATGTACAAGTGCAACATATAAGAAAAGCTATCGAGTTTACGATGCTAGTAAACAACTATTCTTGTCTCTCAAATGTATATAATTCATTGTAAAAGTGTTGATGTATCAATCAGGCTGGGTCAATTGTCACTTTGGAAGTCTTGCACAAGGTCCAAATAAGTTTGATATTATTCAAAATAATAGAAAAAATTAAAATTTGTATTTTATATTAACATTTTAATATTTTTAAATAGATTGTAAAATTAAATTTATATAAAAATAATTTTTACTACTAAAATAAGAATTCGAATTAAGTTAAGCTGGAATTTAAAAATCTCTTTTAAAATCTTACACAAGTAAAGCTTAATTTGAAATTTAATAAACAACTTGACTTATGGATAGATTTAATTCATTGATCAATTACTTTTATTTCTGTTTGAGCTATTACTTCAGTGTTCGTTTGAAACAATTCATAATTGTTTTCAATATGCAAGTCAAAAATATTGGAATTAAAAGTTATGATTGTTTAAAATGGTTTTTTTTTTTTTTTTTAAATTTTGTAGCTCAATGCTAGCGGAGGAACCACGAAAGTTATAGAAAATTGTTCAGTTCTGGGATTATTCCTATAGTTTAAGCTAATTTCACATACCCCTGTTAAAAAATATGGGATTGGTGGGATTTTAATATGCTTTTATCCAGGTTAAAAATCCATTACAAGAGACTATAGCTAGATAATTACCAATTTATTATTGATTATATGAGTTGTATTTTACTATTAATTTTTTTGTCTGAAACTCTCTAATATCCGGTAGTCATTTTGAGCTCCAACTAATCCAAAATCAAGCCAAATCAGATCCCATAAGAAAAGCAAACTCTCATAAGTTTATTTTCTCCATTCACAAGACTCAAAATCGAAATCTTACTTAAAGATAACTGAGCTCTTTGCCACTAGAACCACTAGATGTTAATATATTTTACTATATTAATTGCATGGATAAGTTACAGTGTTGTGCCGCTCACCGATCTAATGGCTGGCAGGTCATAAAATTCGCTACAGTTTAGGATCGATCGTGGATCATCTTAGGATGACGGCTTGGGACATAAACTTTTTAAGATCAATATTATTAGGATGGTCTACAGTTCTAAATATTTATTCATCCCTTTTTGACCGAAAATTTGAATCCTTGTATTGATTTTTGGTCCGATTATAAACTCGTGAATTTTAAAAATATATATTAAATTATATTACTTGAAATGAAAATTATTTTTATTTTAGTATATAACTTAATTTTTGTCATTTTTAAGTATCCTACTAATTTTCGTGTTAATTTATTTTCTCATATCATAAATCAATAAAAATGTACATTATAATTTTTGAGCTTAAAGATTTTTTTTTTATAAACTTATAGATGTTTTGTGATTCGAACTTTAAAATATTGAGTTTTAATATAAATTGTAATATTATTTTGGTGAATTTGGAATATATCATTATAATTTTTATTTATGATATTAAGAAATTATTATTTAATTATATATTTTGAAAATTTTAAGACCAATTCTAGACTGTATCAAATTAAGAATCTAATTGAATCGAGTCGAACTGATATAACAAGATACTTAAGTTCAAGTTCGACTTGAAAATTGAAGCTCAAAGCTCAACTCAAGCCCGACCGAATTATATTTTTCAAGTTTGAACTAGACTTGAAGTAATATTCAAATCAAGATCGAGTTAACTCGATTAAACTCAAATCATAATAAAAAATTTTCAAATTTAAGATTAATTAGTTAGATTTATTCGAACAACAATTATTAGCAAATTAAATACAAATAATCAAATTAAAAAATATAAAACAAGAAACATTTGGAGAAATGACTTGCATTTCACAGCAATTTATTTAAGTATACATTGCTAAAGAAAGAATAACGAAACCATCAAATTTTTAAATTCAGCAAGCCTATGGGAATGCTCACTTTTCTCAATAATAATTAATTTTGATTAATAAAAACAAATTTGCAAAAGTTACTAACCTGAATTCCACTTTACAGCTTTGGCTTGAAGGTTCTGCCGAAGACAAAAGAACACCCCGCCCTGAGAACCATAAGAATTATTGCACATGCAATTTGTAGATCTGTAGGAAGAATAAATTGTTCTATGCTTGGTTAGTGTTCCGCACTACTCCCTGAATCAACTATTTGGAATTTTAGTGTTGTTAGAACTCCTTAAAGGAAATGAAATTATCAAAATAAAGCTTCAAATGAAAAAGTTGTTGCAGTAAAAGGTCGAAGGCATATGACAAAGTAAGGATGCTGGAAGGAATGGCTGCTCTGCCGGGATGGGATCGAGATTCGGGAGAGAGAAAGTGAGAAAGGGGGGTGCTGCTATAAATAAGGAGAAGGGGACATAAGATTGAGAGAGCTGATAAGGTTTTCAGTTTAGGTATACATATATTAAGGCTAAAATCATAATTTTCTCATTAAAATAATAAAATATATATTAAAATATAAAAGCTCAAATAGTCTCGCAAGTTACTCGAGTCAGATATTAAAATGTTCGGACTCGACTCATTCAATAAATCAAGTTATTCGAGTTTGAATTTGCTTCGATAATAATCAAGTTGAATTCAAGTTTTTCTTGAATCAAATCCGAACAGCTTGCTAACGGTCAGAATCCAATACTAGACCGACTTTGCATGGGTGGTCAGCAATCCTAGAGAATGATCTACAGTCTAAAATTTTCAGGACATATCCTTTATAAATGGTCCAACTTTGCATGGGTGATGTGCGATCCTCGAATATGATATACAATGATATACGGTCTAAAATTTTCAGGATATATCCCGTATAAATGTTCCGCAATCCCAACTTTAGGAACGCACCATATTCACTCCTAAAATTCATATATTTAAGCTCTCAAATGCACTTGATAGATATTGGTCTATATTCTTTTATTGGTGACGGTAGTCAATATCATTCAGAAAGAAGGAAAATATAAAAGAGGTGCATAAGAATGAGATGTGAATAATAGTCCCAAATGAAGGATTAATTAGGCCTAAATGTTGGAGATGAAATATCTTAAATTAAACACCTCACAATCACGTAACTGTTACAGTTCACTGAAACCAGGTTGGGTCATCAATTATGAAGGGTTTTTTTTTTTTTTTTCTATCAGTCTTAAAATCCTGGTAAGTAGCAAACATTAAAATGGGGTATCAAAAAGTTCTAAAGTTCGTATTTTACTGCAAATTAAAAATGAAACTCAAGCTTTATACCAGGCAAGAGCAATGACGAGTAGATGAAGTGGTGTAGACAGATTGAGGGAAACTGTGAGCACTAAGATCCAGCATGCGAAGTAGCAAAAGGGAGCTGTTTTACACTTTTACCTCAAAAACCAATCTTCCAAAAGCAAAGACATGAATACAAAACCATCAAAATGATGGTAACACAATGAAATTAGAAAGAGACCTCCCAGTTTCATATGCTTAAGACAGGAAGAAAAACAAAACAGCATCCAAAAAACACCCTTTTAATGGAGCAGATGGGATGCAAAACCACATATTGTACCTTCAAACAACCTTATTGTCAAAAAATAAACATATAAAACATAAATCCGCTTACTCACAGAACCTATTAGAACTAAAATATTGCAAAAACATTATCCACGGATGTTATTAATCCAAATTTGTTTAATATAGGTTCTCAGTTTAATCTCAGCAAAGTGAAGTAAGCAAGAAAACAAGGAAAGCAAGAACAAGAAACAAACACTTAAGCTAGCGATTTATATGGCTAAGCCTTGTCGGTCTTCTTCTGTTGATTGTCAGCTTCGGTCTTCTGCTTTGGAACAGGCTGAATTCTCTGGTAAGGAGTCCTAGTCAATGTCTCTCCCCTCAAGGCAGCTACATATCGATCATTGGTATCCTCTTTCCGCTGGAGCTCCCCAAGGTATTCCACTAATCGCTCTAGGTTTACTTTTCCCATCATCTGATTAAAAAAAAATTTAACAACAGCAACCCTTGGTGAAGTACAAAGCCATTATTTCCCAACCTAATTCTTTGAACATTCAGGGACATGAATTTTAACATTTTGCAGTTGGATGAATTAAATTATGTAAAATATTTAATTGATAATTGATCGAACAATTAACCAGGGATCGAACTCCAGAGGTGATTAGAAAAAACAGGGGGAGCTTCCAAGGGATTCGGGGCGGGCCTTTTGGCGGAGATGGGCCTCCAACTGAGGGTTGCGGGAGTTCGTGAGCTGCATGACGCCGTAGCCTATGACACCCGGAACGACGCCGCATATGGCTGCGAAGGCCAAGAAGAACGGCTTCGAATCCCTTGTCCTCCTTACTAGCCACCGCCATGTCTCGCTCTTTTCCCAGAGTATCGACATTTCCCTCTCTCTCTGATCTCTCAACGGCTGGTTCTCTAACAACCAACGCCAGAAGGCCCAGACATTTGCTAATTCCAAAGCCCATATGTGCCTTTTTCTCTTTGTTGGGCCCATAGGTCTTTTCTTTCCCTTTTTTTTTTTATTTGAAATGGAAATTGAGAGATAGAAAATAAGAATAATTTCAAAATAATTTTTAAATTATAGTAAAATATTAAATATGATATTTAAATTTAAAAATTTATGATGTAATATTTAATTATAAATTTATTAATTAATATGATATTTAAAAGATTTTTTTTATATAATATATTATCATTTAAAATTAATCAAGTTAAGAGTTAATATCATATAAACTAATAGATTTATAATTTAAATATTACATTAAAAATTTATAAAATTTAAATATTATATTAAATATTTTACTAAAATTTAAAGATAATTTATAATATTAATCTTAAAAAATAATTTTATAAAGGTTAGTAATAAAATTATAACTTTTCATAATTAGATAATCAAAATGAAAAATAATCAAAATTAAAATGACTAAATGTATAATTTATATAATCTATTTATATCCAATTGACAAAAGTTCACACCGTTCTTCAACTGTAAATAAAAACGTTTCTTAACGAATTAAAATATACTAGTACACCCATAATAAAACTTTTCATGGATTAATAGAATAAACCATGACTCAATTTGGGTCAGAATTAAATAGCAGATAAGGAATATATCACAACCAAATAATTGACCCTACTTTGGAGTAACACATTGATTAATGTCCAATGTCTATATATACATATATATGTATATGTTTAATTTTTATAATTAACTAAATATGATTATATTAATATCAATACATTATTAAAATATAAAAAATAAAAATTATTTAAATTAACCATTATTTTTTAATATGATCTAATTTAAAATTAATTCAATACAATTTTATAAAATATTTTTTCTTAAAAAATATCTCCGAGAAGCAACAATCTAGAATGTGTATATATATACTTATGTTTGGTAGATGGATTCTTAGCTTCGGGATTAATGAGAAGGTGAAAATTCAGATGTAAACGAGCGAATCCCCCTGTACAATCAAGGTAGTATTTTAATTATAATTTTTTTTACTATAATATTATAATTATTTAATCATAATAAAAAATTATATGAAAATTTATCATTTATAGGAGTGGATTTCACATAATATTTTGGTAAATTTTGCATAATTTTAAATTTTAATTAATAAATTATAATATAATTACTGTAGGTGATATGTTTCCTACAATCATATGCAGTATATATCCACATTAATTATATATAATATTATATTATAAAATATATAAATACTTGATAAAATTTGTCCCATAAATGCTTTTGTAGACAAATTATATTTTGACAAATAAGAAATTACCTCAAATGATTTACTTATATGAATGACTTTTAAAATTGTTATCAACATATTCTAATTTGGATAAATTATCTTTTTAAATGAATTTTTTAATAATTTAAATATAAATCTTTTTAAATTTAAAATTTTCAAATATAAAAATATATTATCCTTTTAAATTTAATAATTTTTATTTTTATTTTTAAATTTAAAAATTATAATTTTTGGAGAAGATGGCTTAATAGTAGGGGACTCTCACCGCTGCTTAATATTTGTCTAACGATTACATATTCTCTGAAGTCAAACATTTATCTTTTACTTGCTTTTTTTTTTTTTAATAATACACATGAGAAGTTGTTTTAGTCAAACTTCCAATTTAAATAATATTAGAATTGCAAATAAGTCACTTTTAAATTTAAAAAATAGTAATCAATTTGAAAGTCATATATACAATATCTATGTTAGTTGTCATTGAACTTTCATATAAATAAATGAGTCCTACATCAATTTGTTTTTCAATTTGTAACTTTTCTTTTAAAGATTTATTATTTCTGTGATTTTGTTATTTAAAGATAATATTTTTTTCACTTAATTTTTTTGATACACATCTACTAACATTTTCATATTTTATCCAGCAATTTAATCAAACTCACATAAGAAAAGCACTTTAAATACTTCTTTTATGAATATATTTTGTTCTTTTTTAAAAAAATCATA
Source organism: Durio zibethinus (assembly GCF_002303985.1). Next base: position 6,622,372 of record NW_019168048.1, read on the forward strand.
TGCGTAAGTTTTTTTTTTTTTTTTTATAAATCTTCTTATATTTTTTATTTTTTTTCAACATTTTGATATAACCCTTCTATGCAAATACTTTTGTTATAAGAAGTAAGTAAATTGTATCTTATCATATTTTGCTGTCATTATTAAATAATAAAATTTTCACTCGCTATAAAATTTAGATACAACACGTGTAACTATACATAATTGCTAATTTTTTTTGCGGCATGTTAGTCCTGACTTTGTTGAGGTCATTGTCTAGCTGCTAAATAATAGAAAAATTATAGATCTTATTATTTCTTTTGTTTTGGTTTTTTTTTTTTTTAACAAATGAAAGTGTTACATAATGATTTTTTTACACGTAAGTGTTATTTTTCATAATTTTTAATTAGATGAAAAGTGGATAATGAAAATGAAACAAAGATATAATATAGATTTTACTACTACTACTACTACTATATTTTATTTTTAATTATTTTCTTTTTAATTAAGTTTTGTCTCAAGATATTTTTATAAATCTATCAAGGCTAAAAATTGATATTTTATTTTATTTTTAAATTTACAAACAATAATGAGTACACTATATTTAATCTCTGAGAAAAAAAGTACAAAGTATCTATCATAAAAAAGAAAAAAATTAATTATTTTTATTTTTAAAATTAATAAAATTGATGATATCCTTAAAATACTTTAATTTCATTGTTTTTAAGATTTTTACATAGTAATATGTCATAATCCTACACTTTTATTTACACTAAAAAATGATATTAGATTTTCATCAAAATTGATAAAATGATAATTTCTTTTAAATATATAGTAATTGTTGGTATATGCCCTAAGACCAATTAGATTGGTTATGAGATACATATAATATTATAAATTTTTATTATTATCAAAGGCATTCTTTATCTATGAGATGGTATGCACATTGTTATAACATATAAATTCGTAAATTTATAACTAGATTTAATAATAAGAGTCACCACCAATCTTTTTTTATATAGGTGTGATTGATCACCTAATAAATCTATCATTTTAAGGAACTTTTAAGTTTGACTAAGGGTCCATAAAAATAGGTTCTGACCTTTTGAATAAAACTAGATTCGGGAGTTCGATTACGTGTGTGAAAGATTATAGCACCCTCAAAAAGCCCATTCTAAAATTGTACCATTAAATTTGGAATTATTCTAACAATTATCTTGGTTCTAATGATTTTTATTTTAATGTTTAGATATTACAAATAACTTCTAAGATTTCTTCATCAATCTAAAAGAATTTTTAAAAAATTTTTTCACTTCAATTTTTCATCATTTAGGACAAATTTAGAAATTCTCTTTTTTTTGTTTTTTTATCTTCGAAAAGAAAATAATATGATAATTATTTTTGAAGTTTCATTTAAATTTTTTCATCATTTGGGACAAATTTAAAGATATTTCTCACCTAAAATTTCTTAGGAAATTTACCATTTGAAATTTCTAAGCTTCTCATCCTTGAATAATTGTCAAATATTTTCAACCAAAAACTTTTTATTTGAAAAAGAATACAATTACTTTTATTAAAATTTCATCTAAATTATTTGACCATTTGAGACAAATTTAAAGAAATTTCTCACTTAAAAATTTTTTAAAAATCAACCATTCTTGACTTCATTTTATTAGAGTTAACATATGTTTTTAAAGAAAAATTTATTTAAATTATATGATAAAAAATGCAAAAATATTGAATTTATAAATTATTTATTTTATTAATTTTATTATTAATGAACTTATAAATAAAAAAATTATTGATATCTAATGTTTCTAAGTAAACCAAATGCATCTCTAATTAAACTTTAAATCGCCTTATAGCATGTCACTAACAATATGATATACATAAAAAAAATCTCATGAAATTAATGGTTTTATGACTATTCAAATTATGTACAATAAGACAATGGGCCACCACGTTAAAACCAATATAATTAATAAAAGAATAATAGCAAGCAATTTCTTTATGAGTAGCCTACCTGTGATGACAATCTGAAGGGTTTACTTTTATTAAAAGCTATGTTGCCAGCCCATTGGTAGCATCCAGCCTATGTCATCAACACGTCGCTGAACAGACTTCAAATGCATATTTAATGATAAAACTTTCTAGCATTAGAAAACATGGAAGCAAGTTGCATTATGGATGGCCGTGAAGCATCTTTCAGTAATTGATCAAGCTTTCAAATAAGATGACCAATTGATGATTTAAGGAGGTATTCACAGACAAGAGTGTTGCAGGCTTTGAAGTTGATGAGAAAAGTAAGCATCAGGTATAAAGCTTTGGCTAAAGCTTATGTGTTATTGCTATTGTCGAGATCATTGCTGGATTGAGAGTTTGGGTTTGAGGTGGGTTAGTGATTTTGGTTATTTCTTAGCTTACTGATTTTGATAGTGGGTGATCAATGATGGTGATGAGAATGGCTTTGGATTGCTATTATAATACCTATAGCATGGCTATTGGTAGGGGTTCAATTAGTAGTTTTCCAATCCCCTGGTTTGACAAACCCCGCATAAAAATCTTAAGAGCTTTACACCCTCAAATATTTTGCTCAATTTTCCTCTCTAATTACTGTTGATTTCTTGTGTGTCCTTTTGTTAATGATTAACAAGTCTATTTATAGGTGAGAATTTCAGTCCAAACAATACTTCAACTCATATAAAACTTTTAATAGAGTCTATCTAATAATTGGATTATGATTGAATTTTATTTTTTAAAAAACTTTTATCCAACCAAACAATCCTTTTTCAACTAAGTCAATGCCATTTTTTATTTTTTTACTTAAAAAAACAATAAAATAAATTGTAAACCCTAGACAAAATAGGGTATCTAAAAATAAACAATAAATAAAATAAATAAAATAAATTTTAAATCTCAGACAAAATGTGGTGTCTAAATACATGATTGATATTACTTACTTCTTATAACAAAGTTCTTTGAATAAATATGTTTTGTAAAAGAATTACAATGAGATTGTAATTATGATATCATTATTGCATCAAAGTATTATTTCTAAATTGTTCCTAATCGATGTTTTGTCAAAAAAAGATATTGATAAAAGTTGTTAAGACCAGCACATAGGTTGAAGTTTGGATAAATTTGAGTTAATATATGGATGCGTGTTATAAACCCAAGTTCACAATATGACTTAATATGAGAATGTTATATGATATTCCATATAGTGTCTATAGCTACATTCTCATATAATGGTTGTATAAGTTATCTTTTAACTTGAGATTATTTACAATTTTATATGATGAGTGTTATACTTTGATTTTACTTAGAGTTCTAATCATGAATGCTCTAGTCGAATATAGTTAGGTATAACAGAAAAAATAAAAATACATGAAGTAATAAAGATGAAATTCATCACCTTGTATGATCAAAAGAGTGTCTTAATTAGTTTTGATTGAATTAACTCAAGATATCTTTGGTTAAAGTAAAATAAAGATTTGGAATAGTTCTAAAACTTATTCGAGAGTTAATGTCAAAGCAAGACTTAACATGGTTGAACAAAAATTGAGTTGACATTAAACCATACTCAATGCTCAAGTCGAGATGCTTAGTGACGAAAGGATATTAATTATACATCAAGACCATGGACAGATAAATTGTTAAGCTACATTGACTATTTTTAGCAATTGAGGGTCATGACAATGTAGTTAGCATTGATCATGATCTATAAATATAAGATTGGCTAATTAGAGAATTGTGATAAAGTTAAAATGTTTGATTCATCTAAGTCTAAACATAAGGATTACAATGCTCATGTTTATTACCTACATGCTAAGAAACTTAATTGGTTACACACAATAGAACATGTTGTGAAAGATTAAAATTAGAAAAAATTAAGTTGGACTTGATTTATTGGATTAAAATTCAATACAGAGAAACATATAAAAGTTTAATACTAAGGGGGCGTTTGGTTCAGGGGAATCCATGCATTTTTCTCTGGAATTTTACTGGTTGGGTATTTGATTCCAATGTTTAGTTTAAGGTAATTTGATTCTAAGGGAAAGTGACAGATTTTCAATAGTATTCGAAGTTCCATAATCAAAAACCCATCTCTCTTTGTGGTATTCTAGGATTCTGGGGAGGGAATTGCATTATTTTCAAATTTGATCTGAATAAAAAATTATGAAATAGCTGTTACTATTTTGAAAAGTATGTCTGAAAATGATTGCAAATCAGTTGTAGATTTTTGCTACTAAAAAATTTTTTTTTATATTGCAATTAATGGTGTTTGGCATGAAAAACACCTTAAATAATCCTGTTTAATTTTTTTTAGGATTATTTAAGGTGTTTTCTGGCTAAAAATGTCTTAAATAATCCTATTGGTTAGAAAACTCCTTAAATAATCCAAAAAATAATTGAATAGGATTATGTAAGGCATTTTCTAGCCAAGAACACCTTAAATAATCTCCTAAAAAAATTAAAATAAATTATTTAAAGCATTAGAATGAGGGGTCAAACCTATAACATTATGATTAATAACTGTATACTCTAACCGATTGAGGTACTTTAGTTTTTTTATATTTTATCTCTTAAATATTATAAGTAATAAAATGAATTATTTAAAGTATTTTTAGTTAAAAAAAAGATCTTAAATAATACGATCTAAAAATAGTAAGGTTATTATTTAAGGTATTTTTTTTATCAAAAATACCTTAAATAATCCCCTTTAAAAATTATTAGAGATTATTTAAGGTATTTTTTTTGTTAAAAACACCTTAACTAATACCCTTAAAAAAATTAAAGGGTATTATTTAAGGCATTTTTGACCAAAAATGTGTTAAATAATCCTCTTTAAAAAAAAATATTAGAGATTATTTAAGGTGTTTTTAACCAAAAACACCTTAAATAATCTCCTTTAAAAAAATATTAAAGATTATTTAAGGTATTTTTGGATAAAAAATGCCTTAAATAATCCCCTCATATTTTTTAAATGGCATTTATTTAAAGCACTTTTAGACCAAAAATATCTTAAATAATTCATTTCTAAAAAATAAAAAAGATTATTTAAAGCATTTTCTAATTAGAAACGTCTTAAATAATCTCCAATATTTTTTTATTGATGATATTTTATAAATAAAAATAACAATCAAATAAAATATTTGTTTTCTTTTACTGTAAAAGGTATCATTTGTCATTTAGATATTTATTATTAATAAAAACTAATAAAAAGTTATCATCATATATGTTAAGGAGATTATGGTAATTATTTAAGAATTAATATATGTGGATTCCCTCCAACCAAATGAGTGAATCCCAACACAAGCTGCCCTGAAAATAGAAGAAAACCTTTGGTTTCACACTTTTCCAAGAATTAGCTTTCCCTTGGAATTTAAGATTTTACAATCAAATGCCTCCTAAATGAGATACTGTATGATCGGTTAAGTAAGTAATTCTATTGAGAATAGGACTTTGTCAAGGGTTATTCTATTAAGAATAGAATTAAGTATAAAAAAACCCTAATATCTTAGGGTTTTGACTTACCCATTATCTCTATATAAAGAATTTAAGCCACCCTATTTTTTTAAGCATTTAAAAGAATGGACATCTCATATGTTGAAAACAATTGAGAAAAAAATACAAGGTAATCGACTAATCTCACTAATTAGAGATTTTGATTTTGAAATTTTTATATCCCTTGGAGAAAGTTTTTTGCCTTGTTCGTATAAATTACTATTAGAGACTAAACACTTAAACAATTATTGATCTGCAGCAACCAAGCTTGTGGTTCTTAAAGTGTTCTTAACACCATCATAAGTAAAGTAAGTAAAATTATCTTTACTGATTGTACATATATGTTTGTGTATAATCTTATCAACATGATTTAAGACTAAAAGGAATTAAAATTTTTAAAATTCTATTGCTTTATACTCTATTCTTTGAAGTTCAATTCCCAAGAGTAATATGTCAATATTGTTTTTAAGATTTTTATATAGAAATATATTTCAATAAAAGAAATTTGACCATAAGCAAACTGTGAAATACAATCATTACAAAGTAAAAAAGTACATTAATAAATAAAAATAACAACTGCTATGGTTAGATTAAATTTAAAATAAAATATGTTTAAGTCAAGCAAAGTTTCTGTTTTTGAAACTTTCTATCGTTTTATGGATCAAATGTACCATTTCAATTTTGATTTGCCTGTCACACGAATTCAAAATATTTAATGTAAAGAAAATTTCATATTTATTGAGAGAAATTCAAAAAGTAAGTATAGTTTAATAATTTTGATAATGACTTAGATTATGTTTTGTTCTTAAATATTTGTTTAAAATTTGATACTATTATTTAATTATAATTATAATTATTTAATTTAATTAAATGCTAAATTGATATCACCTAATAAATATAAATATTTGATGAGCCCTACAAATGCTAAAAATCAAGATATTATCGAAACTCTTAAAAAGTAATGCGTACACTTAAATAAGTTATCATTTATATTATTTTAACATATAAATTCATAATTTTTTTAAATATATAATCATAATTTTTTAAAAATATAACTTATTTTTATTTAATATAAACTTGCAGGATAATAAATATTACTGCAGATAATATGATACAAAATTAGAAAATTTAATTTAATTGAATGAAGACTTTTATTTATTTTATCATTTTGTTCTTGTTCAATAATGTTGTTTATTATAAATGATTTCGTTTTTTCAAAAAGCTTATTTTAATTTGACATGTCATTATAAATATATCATTTTATATATGTTATAAATCTAAAAATTTTGATATAACTTTAAAAAAATACTAATTTATTTTTATATACGTAAATTTAAATAAATAAAATTAATTTATGTATTTCACCAAACTTGTTCAACATAAACAAAAGCCTTTTTGTGATCACTGGCATAGATATATAGACCCAACCTAGATCATTAATTTGCTGCAGATCAAATCTTTCTTTTAACTTATATATATAAGTTTTAATTTAAAATATATTTTTAAATATTAAAATATTAATATAAAATAAATTCAATAAATCCAATTCCATTCATAAATATTTTTATTAGGAATTGCCTTCTCTCTGCGGAAACAAATAATATAAAATCTCTTTATATATAACAATTTTCATATTTTAAGAAAACATGTAAGACCAAAGGAGTTACGTATTAGAAACGCAAAGGAATAAGGAGAAGATTATTATTGAATTTCAAAGTCTTGGAATTGAGGTTATAAGATCTTATTCAATTTGTTTTTTGTTTGTTAATTTCATTTCTACTAGAAAAATGACCGGCCTACGCCTGCGTTACAATTTTTTTATTTTTTATGAATATATAAATTATATAATTTTTTATTTAATAATCAAAATTTTTATTTTTATTTTTATTTTAAAAAATATATATAATTTTTTGACAAAAATAAAAAAATAGATGCTTGAATATGTCACTCAATCGTAATTAAATAGGTATTAACTTCTATTTTTTAAGGAAAAAAATTGATAATTTTAATATGATAGGAGAATCATTATAGTAATTTTGTTCAATGATGGTAGGGGAATATTTCTATAATTATGGTTGCAGGAGTATTATAGTAATTTTGGCCAATTATGATAAAAGAAGTGTTTTAGTAATTATGTTAAAAGGGATATTATAATAATTTTAGTTAATTATAGAAAAAGAGGCATCATTGTCGATTTGAATGCATATCATTCAATTGTCAAGCTATTAAAAGGGCATTATGATAATTTCTAAGGGGATCACTTTCATACAAATGTATGGATGTTAAAATTTAATACGTAATTATGAAACAATATAAAAATGTATTTTTGTAATTATAGCACGAAGGTATTAAAGTGTTCTTGTCAAATTATAATATGAGGGGTATTTTTGTAATTATGATAAGAGAGATATGAAATGATGTTAAAAAGGCATTTTAGTTATTATGGTAGTAGGGGCATTATATTAATTTTGATCAATTATGGTAAGAAAAGGGTATTTTAGTAAATATGTTAATAGGGGCATTATGGTCATTTTAGTTAATGATAAAAAAAGAGGCATTACAATTAATTTGGATGCATGTAATTCAATTGATAAGTAATTAAAATGGCATTATGATTATTTTTAAAGGGATTAATTTCATATTATTGTATAAATGTCAAAATTTAATACGTAATTAAGAAGTAATCAAAAGGATATTTTTGTAATAATGCTTAAAGGGTATTATAGTTATTTTGGCCAATCATAATATAAGGGATATTTTCATTGTTATGATAGAAGAGGCATTATATGAAGTAATCGGAAGGGTAATTTTTGTAATTATAATTAGAAGGTATCATAGTAATTTTAGTTAATTATAATATGATGGGTATTTTTGTAATTATGATAAGAGAGCATTTTCATAATTATGCTTAGAGTGTATTATAGTGATTTTGACAAATTATAATATGAGGGGTATTTTTCTAATTATGGTTGAAGGGTATTTTCATAATTATGGTTGTAAAAAATTATAATAACTTTGGCCAATTATGATAATAAAGGTATTTTAGTAATTATGTTAAAAAGGGCATTATAGTCATTTTAGTTAATCACTGAAAAAGGACTATTACAATCAATTTGGATGCATGTAATTCAATTGTCAAGTAATTAAAAAGGCATCATGATCATTTGTAATAGGTATGTAATTCATTTGTCAAATAATTAAAAAGATATTTTAATATTTGTAATGGGATTAATTTCATATTATTGTATGTATGTTAAAATTTATTGTGTAATTACAGAGTAATCAAAAGGGTATTTTCATAGTTATGTTTAGAGAGTATTATAACTATTTTAGCCAATCATAATATTAGAGATATTTTCGTAATTATAGTTGGACAGGCATTATATGAAAAAATAAAAAGGCCATTTTTTATAATTATGAATAGAGGGTGTTATAGTAATTTTAACAAATTATAATATGAGAGGTATTTCGTAATTACGATAAGAGAGGATTTCGTAATTATGGTTAAAAGGTATTTTATTAATTTTAGTAAATCATAATATAAGAGGTATTTTTATAATTATGGTTGAAATGACATTATAGAAATTTCGATAGCTTATGGTAGAAGGGCATTTTCGTTATTATGGTTGTAAGAGTATTATAGTAATTTTGGTTAATTATGGTAAGAAGGATATTTTAATAATTTCGTGAAGAGGGGTATTATAATAATTTGAGCTTTTTTATGTAGAAAAAAAAGGTATTATAGTCAATTTGGATGCATATAGTTAACATGTCAAGTAATTAAAATGACAATATGATCATTTCTAAGGGGATTAATTCATATTATTGTATGAATGTTCAAATTTAATATGTAATTACAAAGCAAGCAAAAAATGGTATTTCATAATTATACTTAAGATGTTATAATAATTTTGGCCAATTATAATATGAGGGGTATCATCATAATTATGATAGGAGGGCATTATAATATTGGCCTTGAATTGATCCTTATTTTGAAATGACAAGACACATTAAAGTTAAATAAACTGATGCAAGATTTTCATTTATAGTACTTATAAATCAAAGATATCAATTGGAAATCATACATTATTTGAGCCTTTTACAAATAATTAATATTTATTTATTGAGTAAGTTGTAAATCCAATTTTTTAATACTTTTATTATATTTTCAGCTAATAAAAATATGAAATTCAAAGCTTAATAACTATTTTTTATTAAGAATAATTCTAAATTATTATAATTATTTTTATTATTTAAATGTAGCAATTATAAAAAAAGCTAGGACTGATTTTGACAATATTGGTTTTGAGAAATAGATTAACTTAAGAAAGTTGTTTTACAATATCACAATTTTCCAACATTGAATTTGTTTTATTTTTCTATATTAATTCACAAAGTTTTAATATTTAAATTTTATATGGTTGGAAAGTTCTTTGAGTCTACTTTCTAATGGATCAAACAAAATCAAAATCCAAATTTTTTAAGAAAAGATTTTGAATTTTTACTAGATACTCTGCAGTTGTCAAAAAAACTGCACAAGGGGTAAATTTGAAAATTCACTATAATTCGTACACAATGAATTAGGTGATGAACTTTATATGGATAGAAAGCCCTTTAAGTCTAGTTTCTAAATCTTCAAACGGTTTGTGATTTGAATTTGTATAACTCAAGTTATAATCAAATTAGTAAGTAAAATACAAAATAAAAAACTACCACTCAGCATGGACAAGATCGATCCCCTCTAGAAGGGATCGATTGGTTTTCAACCAAAATGCCCCAGGACTGAATTTCCAGAAAAGTGATCGATCGCCCCACATCGGTTAGGCAATTTTCAAGTGAAAAATGGTTCAAAACATGAACCAATCGATCCCCTCATAGAAGGGATCGATCGGTTCTTGCCCAGAATGCTCAAACAGCTACTTTTTCATGCTTTCAATGGGCATTTCTTCACTCCAAGCTTCCCCAATGGTTAGTTCATCAATTTCTCTATAAAGAGGGCACTCCAACACATCAAGAAGACAGATGAATCAAGAGAGCAAGAGTCAAGAACAATATTTTCATTCTCTTAAATAATCAAGAGTTTTTAGAGTTTCAAAGTCTATATCTTTGTATTTATTGTATCCAAACTATTTTTTGTTGTTCATTCATCATTCTCTTGTCTATACCTTTGTGTACTTTAACTTAGAAAACACTCAATCTTTGTGAGGTTTTTAGAGTTTGCAAAACACTTCATTTTTTTGTTTTATGAGTTTGTAAGCTTAAAGGGGAGGATAACCCTTAAGAGTATATTGTGTTGAGTTTGTAAAGCTTAGAGAAGCTTAGTTGTAATCTTCAACACTTATAGTGGATTGAACTTCTTGACAAGAAAGGCTAAGGAAGAGGACGTAGGTGCCTAAGGAAGGACCGAACCTCTATAAATCGCGATGTTATTTTCTCTATCTCTATCTCTTATTTACTTTCAATTATTATGTTTAATTGTTTAGCAAATTTTGTACTTATTGAATATTATTTTTGAAAACTTCATTAAAACCAATTCACCCCCTCTTGGTTTATTCTAAATCTTTGAGCTAACATAATAATTATGGCAAATGATGGTATGAGGGTATTTTCATAATTGTGGATGTAAGGGCATTATAGTAACTTTGGCCAATTATGGTAAGAGAGGTATTTGAGTAATTACATTAAGGAGGCATTATAATAATTTTAATTAATCATTGAAAGAAAGGCATTGTAATCAATTTGAATACATATAAATCAATTGTCAAGTAATTAAAAAGGTGTCATGATCATTTTTAAAGAGAATAATTTCATATTATTATATATATGTTAAAATTTAATGTGCAATTATGAAGCAATTAAAATGGTGTTTTCATAATTATGTTTAGAGAATATTACAGTAATCTTAACTAATCACAATATAAGTAGTATTTCCATAATTATGGTTGGAAAGCTATTATATGAAGCAATCAAAAAAATTTTTTTTTTGAGTAATTATGATTAAAGGGTATTATAGTAATTTTATCCAATTATAATGAGTGGCATTTTCATAATTATAGTTAAAAAGGTATTATAATATTTTTAGCAAATTATAATATGATGGGTATTTTCATAATTATAGTAAGGAGCATCATAGTAATTTTAGCAAATGATGGTAGGAGGGCATTTAGGTAATTGTGGTTTTTGAGGCATTATAATAACTTTGGTTAATTATAATAAGAGGCATATTTTAGTAATTGTAGACATACATTTGTGACCAGGGTCAACCAATGTTTATTATTATTATTATTATTATTCTTTTCTTTTCTTAATCTGTGTTGAATCAAACAATCAATTTGTACAGTCAAAGGGCCTCTAATTCAAAACTGAATCAATAAATCAAACTTGCAAAATCCTTGCCTAAATTACGTTGAACAGAATCTAATCGCAAGATTCAAACTTGGATTGATTTTATTCGAAGCCTAAATTGGTGCTAAGACTAGCTATAAATTGGACAAAGGATCATAGAAAAACTCACGAGTTGATTTTTGGGAGGATATATTTTTGGATTTAGGGTTTTTGACAGTGGATTTTTAGGAAAAAATATTTTTGGATTTAAGGTTTCTGACGATTGGGTTTAGGTTGGAATTTTTGGTTTTTGGTATGTAGTTCTGGGATTGAGATTTCGAATTTCTAAATTTAGGTTTGAATTTTTGGGAAATTTCTATAAAAATTTTGGGTTTATATTTAAATTTTTGGGAAATTTTTTGGTTTGGATTGAATATTTGAATTTTTCATTGAATTTTCTAGCGAAGTTTGAAAATTTTGGCTAGATTACAACGACATTTTTCAGAAACCAATGAGTTGCCTAATTTTCTGTGGTTTTTTCTAAGATTTTTTAAAAAGAAAGCAGAGAAAAATTACGGCTAAAAAGAGAAAGGAATAGGGTCGTATAAGGAAAAGTCAATATGGGTCCTTCTATATTGTCCCAATACAACGTTGTTTTCTGAGTGCTTAGGATCCACGTGAACCCATTTAGGATCCATACATCGCTTGTGGATCAACAAGACCCGATAGTAGGTTTTTTTTAATTTTAATTTTAATTTTATTTTTTATTTTATTTTATTGATTTTTTAAATTGAGCAGTTTATTATTTATTAAATATTTTATAAAATTTCTTTTTATTATTTTATTTTCAAAAAATAGCCTAAAAAATTAAAAAAATAAAAAAACTCTCTTTTTAAATAAATTCATGAATCTTTTCAAATTATTAGAGGACCTTTTATAAATTTAAATTTTATAAATTCTACCAAACTATTAGAGAATTTCATAAAAAAAAATTGTTAATAAAGTATTTTATATTTTATCTTACTAAACTATTAGAGGATTGCATCTTATGTTAAATTTTATCAAACTATTGAAAGAGTTAATGAATTTTGCAAAAAATAAAAATTTTATAAAGATTTTTACAATAAATCTCACCAAATTATTGAGAGATTTGTATTAAAGTAAATTTTACCAAACTATTGGACAACTTTATTAATTATTTTTTTAGTAAAATACATTAATAAATATGACGACAGAACCTCTTCAGAGTGAAACTCTAGACTCCATGAATACTTCTAATATGAAAGAATTATTTTAAATTATTATCAAAACTATTAGAGTAATTTTAAGATTAATTTTCAATACTAAATATTTTGATAAATGACAAACATGTTTAAAGCTTGGATAATTTGAAATCAAATTGGTATCATCTTTTAATGGGTGTTGTGAGAGTGCTATAACAATTTTCACGTGTAATCGTACTTTCGAACTTGAAATCTGATTTTGTGGATAAAAATCTACTATTTAAATATACTTAAGTCAATTTTAGGACCCTTTTTTAAATAGGACAAATTCTATCAGGTGGCTAATTATACTTAAACAAAAAGATTTGTGGTGACTTATTTAATTCATGTCTAGTGATAGGTGCAGAGATTTATACATTATAATAGTAATTATGTAAAGAGAGGTATTATAGTAATTTTAGTTAATTATAGAAAAAAGGGCATCAAAGTTAATTTTGACGTATATAATTCAATCGTTAAGTAATTAAAATGGTATTATAATCATTTTTAAGGGGATTAATTTCATATTATTACATGGATATTAAAATTTAATGCTTAATTATGAAATAATTAAAATGATATTTTTGTAAATATAGTTAGAAGTCATTATAGTAATTACAGCTAATTATAGTATAAAGGGTATTTTTGTAATTATCATAATAAGGATATTATAATAATTTTGGCCAATTCTAATAAAGGAAAAAAAAAAACATGACATATAATTAGTATCAAGGATCCATTAAGAAAAAAATAAATCTAAAACTTTTTTATTAAATATTTTAAAAAAATTAAATTCAAGAAAAATAAAAAAACTAAAAAAAGAAAAAAAGTTTTATATAAACTGTTCTTAAATATTAAAAATATTTAAAAATATTTATAATAATAATTTTATAAATTTTAAAAGTATTTATTAAATAATTTTAAGGAAAAGTATAGAAAAAAACAAACTAAAATGCAAAAAATGACACACAATAGCAAAAAAAAAAAAGACTATAAATTGTACATTATTCAAGTGTATTTTAATATAATAAAAAATCTTAATTATTTTTTATTTAAAAAATGAAAAATAAAAAAAGGTCAAAAAAAAGCAAAAAAAATTAATATAAGTGAATCCCACGAATAATAAAATTACAATCTTTACAAATATATATATTTTATAATTTTTAAAAAATTTATTATATTTTAAAGGAAAAAGTAAAAAAATGAAAATAACAAAAAAGAAGAAGAGCCAACCAGAACACGACATGTGGCAAAGTATAAGAATGCACTGTTCACACATGAAAAGAAAAAAAGGGAGATGAAAAACCAGGGGAAAAAAAGGAAAACAATGAGCCAATCAGCCGTTGACACATAACACCATAAGGAAAAAACACTGTTCATCGTACATTAATAAAATTAATTGTATAAATAAATAAGCAATTGGATGTGAATTAACAATGGGATCCTCATATCGGCTTTTTTCTCTTAAGAAATCCATACATGCATGTATCTTTATTCGCTGTATCCCATATATATATATATATATCTCAATATACATAATATAAAAATAAAAAATTTTATATATTTTTTAACAATTGATTTTAATAGATATAAGGAATAAAAAAAACAAGTGAAAGAATACAAAATAATTTTATCTCATCTTTTGAATTTATTAAACTCAACAATTAAAAAATGTAAAATTAAAAAAAATATACTATATAAATTGATCTTTTCTTTTATATTTATATATATAAAACATCCGCCACTTTGTTAAATTCCAACCCCAAAATATTGAAGACCAAGAGTGCATGAAAATAAAAATAACAAATAATTATATAATTTATTGATAGAATGTTAAAATTTAATTTTAGAAATTAAAATTTAAATCTTGATAACAATATATAAAAAAATAGAGATCCCGCTTCACCTTTTTAATCTTTTTTTTTTTAATAAAGGAAATGAAATTACTACTTGTTTTTCTTTTACTTTGCCAAGTTTTGCTTTATCACCTTGCTTTAATTTGTATATAATACAAAGTTAGCATACCCGATATGCAATATATTTAAGTTAAGAGTATTCTTCCAGTAGAACATAAACTTACATGGGGATTCAATAGAGTGGATATATATACTTCAAGCATATTCTTTCCTTAGAAACGACTTTACTTAAACATAGAAGAAAATGTTTAATTTAATAAATATATATTCATGAAATTTACCTCTTAAAATAAAAGTTTTTATCTTTACACAGTTTTAATAGCCGTTAAAATTACCAAGTTAACAAAGTCAATATCATATTAATAAAATCAATAAAGTTCATTAAGAATAATTATAATATTAGTAATTAAATTAAAATTGTTAAATTTAACTTGTGTTGTGACATAATATTTGTAAATTATATTTAAAAAATTAAATTTTAAATTACGTACGTATTTAATAATTGATTTTATCAATCGAAATTATTATGTTAGCAAAATTAACTATCATATCCATAAAATTAACAAA
Source organism: Durio zibethinus (assembly GCF_002303985.1). The sequence goes on from NW_019168048.1 coordinate 6,637,925, forward strand.
AAAAAAAAAATAACAATAATAATTAGATCATATTTTCAAATTCAAAGAATCTAAATTTTTTTATCCATTATATTAAAACAAATTCAATTTCAAATTTCATATAAATAGATAACATATATGTATAATTTGACCATTCTTAAACAATCATCTTCACTTCCCTTTTGTCATTATCATCCCCACTTTGGGCACATGAATAAATCAATTGATTAGAAAGTGAAAAGGTATATCAGGGATGAGAAGATTTATCAGCTTCAAATCAAGATCAATGAAATACTAATCAAATGAAAAAATTCTAATTCTTTTTTTTTATTTAAAAATAAAAAACTTTACCAATTTCTAGACCCTAACCAAACCTGGAATGATTTTCTAATTCTTCCTTTTCCCATTCAAGTTCCCATTACAGAAAAACAGACAAAAAAAAAATGAGGAAAACAAGGGCAATTTTTTTTTTCAAGTATCAATATTTTTCAAACCCTTAATCGCTAATGTAAATTTTATTTGTGACACACCACCAGCCATATTAGCCAATAATAGGTATAGGAATAGGAATATGAGGCACGTAGATGGAAATTGAAAGCATAGTTTTGACTAATAATCACTCAACCTGATAGCTGCTTTGGTCTTTTCACTTTATATAAAGCTCTAATTATATGAACCGACAAAGGCCTTATCAAAAGCTTTGGTGACCAGCTTTCCTTTTTCTTTCCACTTTTTCTCTTATTATGACAACCACAATTTCAATACTCTATTTTTTTTCTTCACTTTTTTCCTTTTGTAAGTCCTCTAAGTAGTGATTTTCTCTTTTCTTCTTTTTCTTTTTCCTTTTTTTTCTTTTTATCTTTTGCTTGCTAAATATTAACCTTAATTTAAAGTCTTTTCCATGCCTTGCATTTCATGTGACCAAAGGATAAAATTATCCTTAAATTATAATTTAATAATCATTTATACTTTAAATATTTTATTATAATTAATTAAATTCTTAATTTTTTTATATCAATTCAATTGAACCTTTAAATAAACAAAATATATTCATGTAACAAAATTTAATCCAAATCATTGAATTACAGCTAATTAAATCATCAAATGGATCTTAAAAAAAAAAAAAAAAGGAAGAAAAAATTATTTTATTTAATTTTCACATATATGAATTTCGTCACATAATAAACTTTCATTTTATTTTATTAATATCACATAACATTTTATCTTTTTTGACAAAAAAAATTAACAATATATAAAAAAAGGTTTAATTGGATGCAAATAAATATTAGAGGGATTGATTAATTATTAAAAAAAGGTTAGGATTTTTTTAATTATAATTCAAGGATTTTTATACCTTTTAGCCATCTCTTAGCATGGCAAGATCTCAATAATTTTTATATGGAATTTGCAAAGTTTTATAATTTAAAATGATTAAATAAAAATTCAAATTAAATTAAAAATTTTGTTACATAGATCAAAAGCATTAAATTTAAAAAATTAAAATTTTTTTTAATTTTTTGAATATATATTTGTACTAAAAATATTTGACAAAATTTTTATTATTAAATAAGTATTATAAAATTTTGATTATAAATGGTATGTTTAATAATTGTTTTTACATATTATTAATATTTTTATTGAACTCTATTAATCTATAAATATTGATTTATTTGATTATTTTTAATAAAAAATTTTCATTTAAGTCTTGCCCATTATCTTCTTATCCTAACAATCTTTCTTGGCAAAGTTGTTACTATCATTTAATTAATAGAGATTAGGTGATCATAAGGCCAAAAAACAACAAAAACAAAAACCAAATTCTTGGAGGGAAAATTGATATTTGTTGTAGAAGTTGCAATATTGTAAAAGTATAAATTTAAATAAATATTACAATTATGATGAAATAGCTCATAATATATATAAAATTAGCGTATGCATGAGAAGAAATTCTCAAACAAACCCAATAAGGTAAATAATTAGCATTGCAATTAGAAAAAAATTAACATAAAATTAGATTAAACCCATAAATCTTATAATTTTGAGGTTTAAAAATTTTTAAGATATGCTTTTTACTGCTAATATAACTTCTCTTTGGTTTTGAAACTTGGAAGCAATGTTTTTCATGGTGAGTGTTTAACCCAACTTATAGAAGAGTTTATTTATAGTAAAAGTAGAAATTATGTGATTAGTTCTCAAAATATTAAGAGTTTTAATTTATGCGAAAAGTAAATTTAAAATTTTAGACAAAACTATAAATTGAAATTTCTTCAAGAAATGTTAATGAAAATTTTTTACATTCTCACTTTGTTTTTAAATAATTAACAAAATTATAAGTATAATTATATTATCTCATATTATTTAATTTAATTTTGTTATTTTTTATTGAATTCATTCATTTTAATTATAATTAACGAAAATATCATTTCATTTTAAAAATTTTTTTCACCTGAAAATTTGTGATTTAATTTATTAATAAAGTTAATTATTTTAAAAATATTATCAAATAATTTTTTAAAAAATTTTATAAAAATTTTATATTAAATTTATCACACTCAATTTTTATTTTTTATTACAATACTTTTAAAACAAATTTATTCCAATAATATTTCTTATAGAAGTTTCAATCAGACCAAACAAGCTTACTCAAAGAACATGAATGTTAGTATGAATTTTTACTAGTACTAAATATTTTCAGGTTAGTTGATTTCTTTTAAAAAAATGGAAGGACAGATTGTTTTGATTGGAAAATGGTGGTGGAAATGGTGTCATCATTCTGGGAAGTGGAGCATCATTGATCACCTAGGTTATCTCCCCTTTCAATGAGGGTTTTCTCCAAGTTTCAAACCTTTGCCTTTTAACAAGTAAAGTTCACTTGGAGCCAGATTACTTTACCACTGAGCCAACACCTCATTGGTAAGGGATAGATTGTTTTGTAACTTAAAAGAGTGTTATAATACTTCTTACTTTTTAGTTCACACTTTAAAGGAAACTTTTCAACACTCAATGAAATACGGTAATTTTTTACACGAGTAGATAGTATTACTTATAATAAAATTTTTAAAATAGTATGATTTAATCGTATATAAATTTTATAAAATAAAAAATATATTTCATATTTAACATATAAATGATATAATAATTTTTATCTTATATATAATATAAAATAAATATGATAAAAATACATCAATTTCTAAAAGTAACAAGAGTTAAACCCAAAGAATAATAATAATAAAAAAAAAACCCATAAAGAAAGCATTTATAAAGCACATTGCCACTTCAACGTATAAATAGGTTAAAACTTATAAAAGGTTTTCAGAATTATAATTAACAAATAAGTAGTTTTAAACCCGTGCTATTCACGGGTAAGCAAACGACTATAATTTTTGTTATATAATATTATTAGTTTAAAAAGAATTATATGAATAAAATATTGGAAGATCTATATTGGCATAATAAATACATATTTATATTTAACATATCCATTTTTTTTATAACGTTCGAAAATTAAAATTTGATTTCTATTAAATACTTAAGCATATTTATGTAATTTCAAAATTTTAAGATCAAGAAAATTGCTATTTTTTTCAATTCAAAAAGTTAATTGTCAAATATTACTTATTTGAAAATTTAAAGTTTTATATTTGTGTTATGTACGAGGCAGGTGTATCTATAATAATTTTGGTAATATAATATTATTTCAAAATTTAATATATAATTTTAGAGAACAATTTAAATTTTATTTTCATGAATACAAAAATATTGATAATAATATTATTATCATTTTATTTACAATTTAATAAATAATCTTGATTTGATTATTAAAAATAAAACTAAAAAGTACAATAAAAAAGTGTGATATGGATTTTTTTTCTCATTCAAAAAGATAATTTCATTTATAAAACTAAAGGATTACAAAACACAAGAATCTCATCAAAGAAAGTTCTAATGCATAAATAGAAAAACAATTACAACAACACCTAATAATACACACAATCTAAATTCTCCAAAAAAGAATAATACACATAACCTAACCCCCTTGGAATTTACTACCCATAGGCATAAAAATAAATTTTTTTCCACTCCCATTTTTGTTAAAAAATCAGCAATATAGTTTGCTACTTTGCTTCCTAAACATGCAAAATCAACAATCAAAGTTTGCTTATAACAATTAAAAACTTTCTGCTCCTTCCAAGGTTGTGAATATGTGTTGAATATTTAAGATATAATTGTCATTTAAATTTAATACCATATACATTCACCTAATTTTAAGTGACATAGAAATAAATTAATTAGATAAAGTTACATGTTTAAAAAAAATCAATGAAAATAAAATTTGATATTAATTGTATGAAAATTTTTGTAATATTAATTTATTCAATTTAGAATTTAATTATACATATGTTTTCTCATAATGGGTGAAGGAGTTGTATTAATATATATTTTATTTTATAAAGGAGTTGAATTTATATTAAAACATAACCATTAGCATTTTTATTTCAATATTGTGTGTGTTTTTGTTATGAATTAATGGTATATTAATATAACATCTTGAAATATCTAACTATCTAAAAATGAAATTGAATCAAGAATGTCTATCTAAAAAAGAAATATAGAAGAATATAGGAAATTGGATCTAAGAGTTTCAATTATAGTTTTAGTTTTTTCAAAATTTTAGGACTTGTTAAATGAAATAAGTGGTAAATTTTGCAAAATTGAGGAATTTGTTTCATTTGTTATAAGATTTTTAAAAATTTCAAATTAACACCTTTTACATCATCTAAAGCTTCATTCACTGAGAGCTTAGAAAATAATATTGTTCATTTTCAATTGAATCCAAGATATATTTAGTCAGGTTATAATCAACTATGTCATTTTAGGTCAATTTGACTTACAATATAATATTTGAAGATCCTTATAATTTGGTCCCAACCAATGTACAGCCGCCCAACACAATAGCATCCAAAATAATCAATGATCCTTGACATCTTATTGTAAAACCTTGCAAATTACAATAATCTTACCAAGTAACCTCCTAAAATAAAAATAAAAAAATCGTTAAGCCTCTGCTAATTAATACCTTACAAAAGAAAATAATTATTTAGCAATATCACATTCAACATATATATATATATATATATATATATAGAAAACATCATAGATTCGCTTTTAAATTATAAATTAGAAAAGAAAAAAAAACTCAAATATATAGTTGATAAAATTGATATTCTAAAAATAAAATCCAACAATTGCTAAAACAAAAAACCAAAAAACAGTAAAACCTTAATAAACTTAAAAAAGAATAGCAAGTAAAACTACAAAATAAATTTTTATAAGATAATAGAGATAAAATTATAGTAAAACAAAGTTGAAGAATGGTCAAATTCAATTTGCTTAATATTCTTTTTGGAAGAACAATTATGTTTATATTATTATCTAGGAACATTATTAAAAATGTACTAAAAACTTACTATTATTAACCATATAATGTAATAAATAATAAAAGACATAAAATTAATGTAGTTTTCTTTTTAAAATTACAAATTCTCAATTCGTACCTAATTTGTTGTCTTTTTTAAAAAATAAAACAAAATCTTCTCTAATTTAATGATGTCATTATTGTCAACTCATTAAATGACTCATTTCTCTTTTTTTATTTGCTACATTAAATTTAATTTATTTTTTCATAAGTAATAAAAAGATAAGGAAATATATTCATAAGTAATTAGCTTTTTATTTAGTTTCATTTTTATATGTATTATTGACTAAATTAATTATAACTTTTCATATAAGTAGTAAAAATATTGGATATTTAAAATGTAATAAATGTAATTAATTTAGTCCAACTTATTATTTTTTAAGTAATAAAAATGTTACTATAAAAAATAATAAAAATATTTTAAATAAACAAAATACATTTATTAGAGAACAATGGTGATTTTTTAAATCCATCTACATATGAAAAATATAAGCTATTCATATTGGGTATTTAACTTGTTTGGGAGAAATGTAAAATAAGGATTTTGACATATTCCAAAATTAGTTTTAATTGATTTGATTATCTTTAAATCATTTTGAAATTAATATAAATACATATTAAACATGTATATATAGCTTAAATGTGGAATAAATAATAGGCCATTGATTAAAAAATTGGAAAGTGGATTTTTTTTACATAAATTTAATTTAAGAGTTGAATATTATAATTGAAAAAAGAGAACATAAAATTATTCTATGATAGCAATTAAAGTTTTATTATCTTTAATATAAATTTAATTGAGAGTGATTTAAAGTAAATAATAAAAAATAAATGTAATTAATTTATTTTTTAAAAAAATAATTCAAATAAAATAAAATATAAGACACATCGATTTTCAAAATTATCCACATATCAATAATATAAATAATTCACATTGAAAATTTTTCCTTTTTTACCAAATGCTTTGACTTTTATATATTTATATAAGATAAGATAGATTTGATCATCTTTTAATTATTTTAAAATCAATATATATACATATTAAACATATATGCATAGCTTAAAAGTTTGAGTAAATAAATAGACCATAGATTAAAAAATTGGAAAGTGAATATTTTTTTTACACAAATGTAATTTAAGAGTTGAATATTATAATTGGAAAAAGAGACACAAAATTATTCTATGATAATGACAATTAAAGTTTTATTACTTTTAATATAAATTTAATTGAAAGTGATTTAAAGTAAATAATAATACAAATAAATGTAATTAATTTAATTTTTTAAAAATAATTCAAATAAAATAAAATATACAGCACATGATGATTTTCAAAATCGTCTACATATTAATAATATAGACCATTTCACATTGAAAATTTTCCTCTTTTACTAATGATTTTGGCTTTTATATATTTATATAAGATGTAAGGTACAAGTAAAACCTCAATAAACTTACAAAATAATAGCAAATAAGACTACCAAATAAATTTTTTATAAGATAATAGAGATAAAATTATAGTAACACAAAGTTGGAGAATAGTCAAATTCTATTTGCTTAATTTTTTTTGGAAGAACATTTATATTTATATTACTATCAAGAAATATTATTGTAAATGTACTAAAAAGTTACTATTATTAACCCTATAATGTAATAAGCAAAAAAAAACATGGAATTAATGCAGTTCTTTTTTCAAAATTACAAATTTTGAATTCTTGCCTAATATGCTATCATTTTTAAAAAAGAAAACAAAATCTTCTCTAATTTAATGATATCATTATTGTCAACTTGTTAAATGGCTCATTTCTCTTTTCTTAGTTACAACTTTAAATTTAATTTAATTTTATTTTTCATAAGTAATAAGAAAATAAGGAAATATATTCATGAGTAATTAGCTTTTTATTTAGTTTCTTTTTTATCTGTGTTATTGACTAAATTAATTGTGACTTATTCATATAAGGTAAAAATATCGGATATTTAAAATGTAATAAATGTAATTAATTTAGTTTAACTAATTATTTTTTAAATAATAAAAGTGTTACTATAAAAAATAATAAAAATATTTTAAATAAACAAAATACATTTGTTAGAGAACAAATGGTGATTTTTTAAATCCATCCACATGTTAAAAGTATAAACTATTCATATTAGACTATTTCATATTTTATCAAAGGCTTTTGCTTCTATATATTTATATAAGATATTATGTATTTAACTTATTTAGGAGAAATGGAAAATAAGGATTTTGATATATTCCAAAATTAATTGTAATTGATTTGATCACTTTTTAATCATTTTAAAATTAATATATATATACATATTAAACGTATATACATAGTTTAAAAAGTGGAGTAAATAAATAGGCCATAGATAAAAAAATTGAAAAGTGAATTTTTTTTACATAAATATAATTTAAGAGTTAAATATTATAATTGAAAAAAGAGAACACAAGATTATTCTATGATAGCAATTAAATTTTTATTACCTTTAATATGAATTTAATTTAGAGTGACTTAAAATAAATAATAATATAAAATAAATGTAATTAATTTAATTTTTTAAAAATAATTCAAATAAAATAAAATGCAAGACACATAGCAATTTTCAAAATTGTCCACATATCAATAATATAAACCATCCACATTGGAAATTTTTTTTTTTACTAAAAGTTTTGGGTTTTTTATATTTATATAAGAATATATCTATATATAAGATATTATGTATTTAACTTGTTTGGGAGAAATGAAAAATAAGGATTTCGATATATTTCAAAATTAATTTTAATTGATTTGATATTTTTTAAAACATTTTAAAATTAATATTTATATATATATATACACACATATTAAATGTGTATACATAACTTAAAAGGTGAAGTAAATAAATAGGTTATAGATTACAAAATTGAAAAGTGAATTTTTTTTACATAAATATAATTTAAGAGTTGAATATTATAATTGAAAAAAGAAACTATAAAATTATTCTATAATGGCAATTAAAGTTTTATTTTTTTAATATGAATTTAATTGAAAGTGATTTAAGATAAATAATAATAATAAATATCATTATTTTAATTTTTAAAAATAATTTAAATAAAATAAAATATAAAACAAATGATGATTTTCAAAATTGTTCACATGTTAATAATATAAGCCATTCAAATTACAAATTTTCTTTTTTTACCAAAGGTTTTGACTTTTATATATTTATATAAAATAAGATTGATTTAATCATCTTTTAATCGTTTTAAAATTAATATATATACATGTTAAATATGTATAAATAACTTAAAAGATTGAGTAAATAAATAGGCCATATATTAAAAAATTGAAAAGTGAATAATTTTTTTTACATAAATGTAATTTAAGAGTTGAATATTATAATTGAAAAAATAAATAAAAAATTATTCTATGATGATGACAATTAAAGTTTTATTACTTTTAATGTGAATTAATTGAGAGTTATTTAATGTAAATAATTAAAAAAATAAATGTAATTAATTTAATTTTTTAAAAATAATTCAAATAAAATAACATATGGAATACATGATAATTTTCAAAATCATTCATATATCAATAATATAAATCATTCACGTTAAAAACTTTAACTTCTATATATTTATATCAAATAAAATAATATTTTCTGAATAATATATAAATTTATATTTGATTATACTGTTACAATAATGAAATAGTATAATAAAATACTATAAAATCTATACAGTAACAACTCATCATATATATATATATATATATATATGGTAAAAGAAAATTAAAATTCCCACCGAAGCGTTTCTCTCTCCAAAGTAAAAGCCAAACTTTGTCTTCCCTCTCCAAAAGTCTCACACGTTAAAGAATTCATACCAACAGTCCTTGTTTTTCATTTTTTTAATCACTACAAGTTTTACTATCAAGTGTGTTATACTTGTTATTCACTTCTGGCTTTTGGCTTTTGGAGGTTGTCGTTCTTGCTGCTGTCTCCATTGCTGGTTGTTCAACTGCTGTCTACATACATATATACAACTGTCAATATAAAAGAATAAAGCTTTAGTTTTAATCTTCGTATTCTTATTTTAATAAAGTTTTTGGCTTTGTCTGTCTGTATATACTTGGGGAGGCTATTCTAGCAAATGGGTATTCCTTGAATCTCTTCACCCATGGATCTGGATACTGGTGTTTACCAAAACTATGTTAAGGTAAGGTGGTTTTGTTTAGCAAATTTGTCTTAATTCCCCCCCCCCTTTTTTTTTTATAGAAAATCCATTTCTGTTTTTATGATAAAGTTTTAAGTTTTGAAAGCAAATGTTGAATGATCAAAGTGAAAAATCATTCAAGGATTTAAAAGTGGCATTAATTTCAGGATTCTAATTGGATTGTTTATATTTTATGTTGTTATAGAAGGAATCATGGAGAACAGTATTGACTTTGGCATACCAAAGCCTAGGAGTTGTCTATGGGGATTTAAGCACTTCTCCTTTATATGTTTACAAAAGCACATTTGAGGAAGATATTCAACACTCTGAAACAAATGAAGAAATATATGGTGTTTTGTCTTTCGTTTTCTGGACTCTCACTTTGGTGCCTATGCTCAAATATGTGTTTATAGTGCTTAGAGCTGATGATAATGGTGAAGGAGGGACTTTTGCCTTGTATTCATTGTTGTGTCGGCACGCCCGAGTCAACTCACTGCCCAATTGCCAATTGGCAGATGAAGAGCTGATTGAGTACAAAAAGGATGACATTGGATTGGCACCAGAATCAAGTTTTAGGTCAAGGTTGAAATCCTCTTTAGAGAAGTATAGAGTGTTGCAAAGGTCCTTGCTTGTTCTTGCTTTGATTGGGACCTGTATGGTGATTGGGGACGGTATCCTCACGCCAGCTATTTCTGGTAATTATGGGCTTTTCCCCTTGATTTCTTGTGGTAATTGTGTCATGAACTGGATTGGTTGATTGTTGGGGTTTTGCCTGCAGTTTTCTCTGCGGTTTCAGGGCTGGAGCTTTCAATGTCAAAAGAGCATCACAAATGTAAGATCCTTTCTCCTTAGACTTAGTATGTCTGCACTCAACTGTAGCTTCTAAATATCTTCGGGGTGAGTACCAGAGAAGACAAATAATGATTGAAAGTAAAATTTTCCCTCCTGAAATTCTGCTTTTAGGCAAAGTTTTCTGGTACTTTTCTAGATAAATAATCTATGATGCAAATCCCTGTTAATGAGTTGCTGGATTTCAGCACAAAATGAGATTTTAGGTCCTTTTGATTGCTTCAGTAATTCTTAAAATTTAGGATGGTTGTCTAGGCTTTTCCAAGTTTCCATTATTTGTCTCTTGGCCATATGTTCTTCAACAACCTAATGATCCGGCACATTATTTCTATGACCTCAATTATCATAGTTCCCAATCTTGGTCCCTCATATCCCAAAACAAGTACCGTGCTGTGGAACCATGGGTTTTATCTTTCACCTCAAGTTGGGTTAGACTTATCAATCAACATGCTAAACTGGGGCATGTACAGTTGCATAGTCTGCTCAAACTAATAGATTGAATTTCTTTAGTGATAATTCTGCTTGCCTACTCCGGTCAGTTGAAATTTTCAGTTTAGATCAAGCTAATGGTCCATCTTTGTGTATTGGATGACTAAGCATGTTTTACCTGTCATATTCAGTTGTCAGGAGTGCAAACTTAGGCATCCAGTTTCTTAACATGCTGTTACTTTGCAAGTTACAGTTGCAAAACTTAATAATTCAAGTTTTCATAAAAGAAAACTTATCCGAAGCTTGTACAATTTGAACTTTTTTGCTGATGGGACCCTTGGTTTCAGGTTGACACTAAACAAGGACTCATGGTCTTTGCAGTGGTTTTAGTTGCTGCAACTAATGTTTAGTTGTATGTTTTTCTTTTTGGAACTTCAGATAAGCTATTATTATACTCCTACAAATACTAGCATGACTAATGCTGCTTTTACAGCTTTGGTCTCATTTGTTAAGTGAGATGATGCTATATTCAGAGTAAGATGTTATATTGAAGTTGTCAGTATTGATGCTTCTATTGGTGAAAGGTGACCATTGCTCTCATTGAAATGTTTTTGGAAATTTGTCTTAAGAAAAGTTTTGACCATGATTACTAACTGTAACTTTACTCTAAGTACTTTGCTTCCATCTGAGTCATTCTTTATTTGATCCATGAGTCTTTATAGCATCTTCTCCTTTTTATATGTCATCCGTCTAGCATTATACTGCCTCTTATTAGGTTCAACAATTTTTGCAGATGTGGAGGTTCCAGCCGCATGCATTGTACTGATAGGCTTGTTTTCCCTACAACATTATGGCACACACAGGGTTGGATTTTTGTTTGCACCTGTGGTTCTAATATGGCTTCTTTGCATCAGTGCCATTGGCTTCTATAATATCATTCGCTGGAATCCTCATGTGTATCAAGCACTCTCTCCATATTACATGTACAAATTTTTGAGGAAAACACGGAGAGGAGGTTGGATGTCCCTGGGTGGTATTTTATTGTGTATAACAGGTAAGGGTATGCATGTGTGTGTGACTGTGAGTGTGTCAGATGATATGATTGTTTTTTGCTGTCATTTTAGAATAAGGAGGTTGATTGTTAAGTTTATTTACATTTTCATGTTTTAGGCTCAGAAGCTATGTTTGCTGATCTTGGACATTTTTCACAATTGTCAATAAAGGTATATATCCTTGAAAGCTTAATTCATGGTTGAGGATTTCTTCATTAAACTAAATTGGCATGGTTAGAGTTGTGTTGTCAGGAAGACCTGATTGTTTTGTCTCATGGACTTTTGAACAAATTTTTGTTGCAAGTTGTTTGAACTGCTGAATTATGATTTTGGTTGGCAATGCCATCTTAATTCCTTTTTAATTTATGGGGTGGTTTTGACCATTCAGGAGAAAACTACACATCTTCTAGGAACACATGCATGCATTTTAGTTTGCAACTGGCAATTCTTAAAGTGTAAATTACAACATTGTTAGTAATTTGATGAAAATTTGGGCTTGGAAAACATTTACTTTCGTGCAAAAAAACTTTTGAGAGTTGCATGCTTGCCATTTCTTATTCAGCATTGAATTATGCTATGAATAACAGCTTTTATCCATTGGGAATTCCCATTTCTGCAGATTGCTTTCACCTCTTTGGTTTATCCATCCTTGATTCTTGCATACATGGGGCAAGCTGCCTATCTATCTCAGCATCATGTTATCAAAAGTGATTATCGAATTGGATTCTATGTATCTGTACCAGGTAGGTACCTTGAGCTGTCTCCTTGAAGACTAAGATTTGGATGATAGGTGAGTTTTCAGCTAACTGGAAGTATCCAATGTTATTGCTTCAGAGAAGTTAAGATGGCCAGTTCTGGTTATAGCCATACTAGCTGCAGTAGTGGGAAGCCAAGCTATCATAACTGGAACATTCTCAATCATCAAACAGTGCTCTTCTCTTGGTTGCTTCCCAAGAGTCAAAATAGTCCACACATCATCAAAAATCCAAGGTCAGATCTACATTCCGGAGATTAACTGGCTCCTGATGGTATTATGCTTGGCAGTTACTGTTGGCTTTAGAGACACAAGGCGTATGGGTAATGCATCAGGTATGACAATGCTCCCTTGGCTTGCTCTTGCAACTCTTAACATAAATGCCTTCAATTGGTTGTATAACTTGGGACTTGGGAGCATCTCGCATCTTAGCTTCATATTCTTGCCTGAACCATGTCTTTATATATTGAAACTGGCAAACATATGGTGTTATTAGGACCAACTAAAATTGGGCTTAAATGGGAGATTGCTCCTTTATATTATGACTATCAAATCGTAGATTGCATTTTGTAGGTACCAGTTATTCCTAAGCAATGGTTTGGTTCGAGTAAAAGAGATTTTGATCACATGAGGGATCAAGGTTCTGATATATTAGCTAGCTTCATTTTCCAATGGATTACTTATTTTCTTTTGTGTACATAATTTGTTTTGGCTTGTGAATGGTCTTGTTTAGGAAGCTTCTCACACCAATTACTTGACAGTGCTATTCCATTTTTATTCATCCATGAAAAATATGCTGGACGTGTATTTGGTTCTCAGAAATTAGTTACCTGTGGGTTAAAAGCCTAATCCCCATCCAAACTCCACTAACCCCAAAAATGCTAAGAAATGATAATAGTTGCTTGCTTCTATACTTGTGCAATGTAGTCAGGGATGTTTCCATTTGCAGCCATATCTGTGGATTTGACATCATGCCATTGCCTAGATAGGAGACTGAAAGAGGAAAAACGAACTGATTCACTTCTACCTAAATCTCAGGAGATTCTATATGAATTGATTTGATATAATTAAAATTTGCCAGAAAGTTTGGCTCAATATAATTGGTGTTTGAGGCATACAAGACATAAGAGTAGAAAGTCAGTTGTTTTTTGTCTCTGCATTTATTATTTTATTTCGAGAAACCATGTTTCATATCTAATATCTGCCTTTCCTTGAAAATGTATTCTGAATTTCAATATGAAACAGAAATTGGATACTTTTTGTCTCTGAGTTTTAACTAGTAGTTTTGACTCTTCATTTTTCTTGTGGAACAGGTTTGGCTGTTATAACTGTGATGCTGGTCACTACTTGCCTAATGTCGTTGGTAATTGTGTTATGCTGGCAAAAGAGTGTGTTCTTCGCTATAGGCTTTGTTTTCTTTTTTGGCACAATTGAAGCACTCTACTTCACAGCTTCCCTCATCAAGTTCCTTGAAGGGGCCTGGGTTCCAATTGCCCTTGCATTTATCTTCCTGATAGTCATGTGTGTTTGGCACTATGGCACACTGAAAAAGTACGAGTTTGATGTTCAAAACAAGGTCTCCATTGACTGGTTACTTAGCTTGGGTCCCAGTCTAGGCATAGTACGGGTTCGTGGGATTGGACTTATACACACAGATCTTGTATCTGGAATTCCTGCAATATTCTCCCACTTTGTCACTAACCTTCCGGCCTTCCACCAGGTCCTAGTCTTTCTTTGCATCAAGTCTGTCCCAGTTCCTCATGTTAGACCTGAGGAGCGGTTTCTGGTGGGTCATATTGGCCCTAGGGAGTTCAGGCTCTACAGGTGCATTGTACGATACGGGTATCGTGATGTTCATAAAGATGACATGGAGTTTGAGAAAGATCTTGTTTGCAGCATAGCAGAGTTAATTCGCTCAGAAAATGTTTCCCCTGGCAATGTTAATGAAGATCTGGTGAAGGATGATGATAAAATGACAGTTGTTGGATCATGTTCTAGCCATATAGACGGGATTCAAATGAGTGAGGATGATGCAAACAACATAGAGGCAGCTGGCCCATCAGAGTTGAAGGAGATAAGGTCGCCACCTGTAATTAAACCAAGAAAAAGAGTACGGTTCATCGTACCAGAGAGCCCGCAGATAGACTCTGGAACAAGGGAAGAGTTAAAGGAACTTATGGAAGCCAGGGAAGCTGGGATAGCTTGCATTCTAGGGCACTCATACGTTAAAGCGAAGCAAGGATCTAGCCTGGTAAAAAAACTTGTAATCAACTTCGGGTATGAATTCTTGAGAAGAAACAGCCGACCGCCTACCTATGCGCTAAGCGTACCCCATGCATCTACGTTGGAGGTGGGGATGATATACCATGTTTAACATTTATTCTTCTTTCTGATGGGATACCATGTTTAATTTTGATTAGAGGTCCCAACGGGTTAGAACCGGTTTTTATTTATCTTGAATTCAATATAATTTTATATAATAAATACTTGAACTCGGTATGATATTAAAATATTATTTTTTGTCTAATCGCTTGATTCGAATATATATAAAATTATAATTGACTTGAAATTAATAAAATATTATTTTTAATATATAATATTATTTTTAAATATAAATATAAAAATAAATAAATGTAAAATATAAATATAAAATTAAATAAAAAATAAAAAATATTATATATATAAGGTTGAGGCAGCTTTGTTTAAAATTTCATTTTAAAGAAAAAAATAATCTGATTTAATTCAAAATTCGATTAAAAAAATGATTTTATAAGTTCGACTATCATGGATTTGGGTTGAATATCCAGCCTTTATTTTGATCACGTAGAAATAGTATAAATGTATCATATACATTCTTAAAATGCTGTGCGATAGATGGAAAGCCATCATGGTTAACGGTGGATGAAAGAGCTATCCAGCAGTTTTGGTTGATTTTCTTCTGGTTTAGGCACATGTTTTTCCTAATGCATGATTGGATTCAAAATTTACCCCTTCTTTCTCACAGAAAAATAAATCTAGTTGTTGTAATTAAACAAAAATATTTAATGGAATTTCTTCATTTAGTTTGAAAAAAATTAAATAAAAATTCTTTTTGTATCATTTTATTCATTTAACCCCATCTCTAAACTCAAGCATATGATTGGGCTCGATTACAAGAATAACTGTCATTTATGGATTACAGTGTTTGGGCCCATTCAATTAGCATCCACCGTTAGCTTTTCTCAAGACGAACGTAGCTCATCGTCAATAAGGCCCCATGCCTGCATAAGGCTTTTGTCATGTGCCGACCACTTGAAGAGGACGAGCTCCGTTCCAGCACGCCACTTTTCTCCTATTTACTAGTAAGCGCATATATTTTTTTAGGCAAAAAATATATATTTTTATTACCCTCTCCAAATTAAATATTATTATGTATATAATATAAAACAACTCATTGGTTGAATGAGATATTTTTAGAAGTGAAAAATATTCTTGATCCATTGCATGAAAATGATCATTATATCGATATAAGTAGGTAGGCATGTAAATGAACAAAATTTTCAATAAATCATTCATTCTTTGTTAATTTATGTTTATTTATTGAACTTAATAAGTGATTTTAAATAATATTTTTATCTTCATTTATTAAATTTATTACTAGTGTAATGCATAAATTATTTTTTATTTATTTAAATATGTGTAAAAATATAAATTAATACTATTTAATCTCTTACATGTTTAAAATATATATAAATTATATATAATATAATTAAACCATCAAATCATAATAAAATTAAAGTTTTTAATTAAAATTTTGATAAATTTTAAAACATACTATAAACAATAATCATAATAAAATTAAATATCCAAATAATTTTTAAATCCACAGATAATGATTTTATGTTTATATGATTAATATATCTAATATAAATATATCAATTTATCATAATAATTTGAAATAAAAGCATTAAATTCAATTAATGTGTTCAATTAAAATAAATATTTTTATATTAAAGTGTATTTTTTTTCCTTTCCTTTAATTAAAAAATGATAATAGACTACAAATACTTGACCAAAAAAAGGAATTCAAACTATTCAACATTTCTAGTTAAATTTACAAAAAAAAAAAAAAAAAAAAAACTATTATATACTAAAAAAAAAAATATATCAAATTAAAAGTACTTGAAGAGGGAAAATAGGAAACAAATGCATTATTTCATGCTAAAAGATTTGATAGTTAATTTATAAAAAAAAAAAATCAGTGGTTTATTACTACTTTTTTATTTTCATATTCAATAATTACTATAAAGTTTGTAAAGTTTAGAATAAGGTTATCTTGATTCTAACTTAAATTATTTTTTTACTGTCTTTTTTTATGTATAAATATATATATATACCTCCTATATATAAAGAATATGCAATGTGACATAATTTTAATGATTTTGATCTCAAAGCAACTCACAATAGTTCTAAAATTCTGAACTTGTATACGAAAACTTTTCTTCTAATTGTTGAAAGTAGATTAATAATAGACAATTAAGCAATAGATCAAGATTTTTTTTTTTTCACAAAAAATATATCAAGATTTAAAAATACTTGATAAAAATCATTAAAGTAGCAATACAATGTAATTAAAAGTTACTAATTAAACCAACAAAAAGAGAGAAACTAACTTAGAAAACAAAAGCATGATGTATTTTAAAATATAAGAACATGAAATGGCATAAATAAAAATTTTAAATTAAAAAAATGAATTTATATATGTATCTAAATTAAAAAAATAAATTTAAATTCAAATCAATATTTATTGTAGAGACTATATCAGAAGAGAGTTAGGAAACAAATATAACTATGAAAAAAAAAAAAGGAAAGAGAAGGAAACAAATGGGTTTTCATATTACTTAAAATTTCAATCTTATATAACTGTTAGATTATATATGTATTTTTTGCCGAGAAGTAGATAATATGACAAAAAGTATGATAGGAATGAAAAAAAATAAGAAAAAAAAAAGGAAAAAGTGGGTTTTAACATTAAGTAAAATTTTAACCTCGTATAACTATTGAGTTATATAGAAAGCCTATTTCTGTACCAATCTTTTTCCTTCAAAACAATTGAATAAAAATTTAATTAAATCATAAAAAAATTTGACATATGTTCACTATTATAATTGTGATATAAATATTGAAAAGAATGAGAATATAAAATTATTATTATTTTTTAAGAAGAAAAATATACATAATCGAATAATAAATTGGCTCATAATATTTGTGTACATTAATTTATGTGATTTTAAAGAAATTTTTGAAAAAATATATGAAAATAAAAAAATAGTCAATGTGTGTCAAAAGAAAATTAATTGATAATAAATATTATTTAATAAAAACAAAATCATAAAGGTAATAATACCTTTCAAAAAGGTTACAAATTGAATGAAAAAACTCTACACCTCATACTATTTATAAATGTTGGATGATAATTAGGATGTTTAAATTTTAAATTAATGATAAATATCTTTTGAATTTAAATAAATAATATATATATATATAATAAATGATATTTGTGTTTTGAATTTAAAAAGATTAAAGACTAAAAGATTATAAAAAAAGTTGCCAAAGTAAAAGTATCCCTTTGAGATATTTAAATTTAAAAAGGGACATTTCTAGGTGAAATCTTAATAAAATAAAATTAGTTTTTTTAAGTTTTACATTTTTATTACAACTTATTGAGGTTTTTTTTATTTTTGAGAAACAATCATAGAGAGTTAATCATAGATAATTTGAGTGAGATTTTATTTCTGAAAATTTTGATATTTGGATTTGAATAATGCATAATAGGTATTGTCCATATGTCAAAAAAGAGATGTCCATTTAAGCATTTACGTGGTAAATCTTATTAGATATTCTTATATGTTGTAATATAATATATACTAGCCTACTAACTGTACAATGTACAGATTATTTTTATTTTATTTAAATGTGAATAAAAATATAAATTATTATTATGTAATCACTTACATGTTCAAAATATATGCAAAATATAAATAGTATATTTTGAACATGTAAAAAATTGACAAAATTTAAAATATATGATCAATAATATTAGAGAAAGAAAAAAATATCCAAAAGATATTGTAAATAACATTATTAAATTCACCAACAAAATATTAAAATAAAAACTAAAAGTCTTATGACTTCATATTAACTTTGTTCAATTTGCATAATCTCTATCTTCTCATTTTTATACACCTACAAATTTATGTAGTTTTAAGATAAGTTTGACTTATTTAATAGAAATAATAAATTTAAATGTTTAAATAGTGTACATGGTAGTTTACTCATATGTAGTATCTTCAACATCTATTTATGTTATTGTCATCTAACACCAAACATTGATGTGATGAAATTGTGATGTCATTAATAATTAACTAAAGTATTCAATTTGTGACAAAAATTTATTAGAAAAAATTCATCACAAATAAAATTTAAATTGGTGATAAAATTATAATGTCACATAAAATAAAAAATGTCATAAAAAATAATTAACTAAAGTGTTTAATTTGTGATAAAAATTAATAACATTACCTAAAATCTATCAAAAAAATTTGTCATAAATAAAAATTTAAATTGATGATAAAATTATAATGTCATATAAGATAAAAAAATGTCATAAAAAATTTCCCATTAAATAAATTTGAAGGTAAAAGTTTATGACATTCATGTTATCATCATATAACACTATAAATTGACGTGACGAAATTGCAATGTCATTAATAGTTAACTAAAGTATTCAATCTATTACAAAAATTAATAACGTTTCATAAAATCTATCAGAAAACATTCGTCATAAATAAAATTTTAAAGTCACTTAAAATATAAAAATGTCACAAAATTTTTTTTTACCAAATAAAATTGATAGTAAAAGTTTGTGACATTTATATTATTGTCATATAATACCATAAAATAAAGGTGATGGAATTGCAATATCATTAATAGTTAAATAAAGTGTTACATTTATGACAAAATTTGATAATGTCACCTAAAATCTATTAGAAAATTTTGTCACAAATAAAATTTTAAATTAGTGACAAAATTTAAATGTTACCTAAAATAAAAAACGTCACAAAAAATTTTCACCAAATAAATTTGGCGGTAAAAGTCTGTAACATTTATATTATTATCATATAACACCATACATTGATGTGACAAAATTTTAATGTCATTAATAGTTAACTAAAGTGTTCAATTTGTGACAAAAATTAATAATGTCACCTAAAATCTATAAAAAAAAATTCATCACAAATAAAATTTTAAATTGGTGACAAAATTATAACATTGCATAAAATAAAAAACATCACAAAAATATTTCCTACCAAATAAATTTGACGGTAAAATTTGGCGACAAGATTCTGTTGACGTTATCATGTGACGATTTTATATATTGTCATATAAAATATCAAAACAATATAAAAAGGTGACGAAATATATTTTTCGTCACCTTTTACATACTTTGCATAACAAAATATAATACGTCACTTAGAAAAAATGTCACTAATTGCCAAATTTGTTGTAGTGTGAGATGTATAATAATTGTCAAATAGAGATTGGATATGCATATATTATGGATAAGCACCAATATGAGCTTTACCATCAGCATTAATTAGAAAACTATGCAAATGGCTTTTATCCACAAAGAATAATATTTGATATTAGAACCTTAAAATCAAACAGATTCTAGAAATTAGTCAACCAAAGCATCAACATCAAAAGGCTTACTTGCATTTCAAGTACCTGAACAATTTTATAGTAAACCAAGAACTTTCAAAGATAGCTTGAGATTAGTTCTACTGCTATATATACACCTATAGGTTCTTTTTCTATTTCAATAGCACTATCATCTTTTAATGAAAAAACTAGCAGGTGTTTTACAAGAAATCATTCAACAGCATAAGAGTAATAACATGCAACTAGGTATATTAATAAAACAAAATACAATTATTGAGCAAGACATCTTAGAATCTAATAGCCAAACAATCAACATTATGTTTCATAAGCACCTACTCCAAGAACTTGAATTGTGTAATTAGAAACATCTTACATAGACTTTATAATGCCTATCAACCAAGCTTCATGCTTGAGTGTCTACCACTAGAAGATGTGTGATAATTGTGCCACTTGTACTTAATGTAGTATGAGTAGAATTAGTTTAGATTGAGAATATGTCCATGAACCCTTAACAAGCCATCCGTGGTTGGAGGAGTAAGGGCTTCAAGCTCTTTTTTTTTTTGCAAAAACCATGACCTTATGTGAAAAAAAAAAGATAACTTTCCATTACGTGAAAAATGAGTTGGTTAATCACATCCATCAATGTATAATTTGATGATTTTATATACAACTTTGGTCATAAATTGAAGATATTAGCCACTACATGGAAGGTGGAGAGTGGTTGCTATCCAACTACTAAAAACCTTTGTTCTTCAATGATAAAGCAAAATAAAAAGGGATAGTCTGAGAATTGATATTAGTGGGTAGCTTCCTCTTTTTGTTTTCCTTAACCTTATGTTTCCCCTTCATTGAAAATGTGAAATGAAATGTAAAAATTTGACGAAAATGAAAAGTTATGTCAGAGTTTGACTAAGGACTTGATAAAGATAATGGTTCTTCAAAACAAATAGCAAAAACAAATTATCAATGGCCACCATTTAACAAGCATAGATGAAGAGAAAAAGATAAGTAGAGAAAAGAAAAGAAAATTCTTGAATACCTAGAGAAGCCAATGATGATGTGATGATGAAGGGAGAGAAACGATAATCGAAACAGTAACGAAAACATGGAGACACACCGATGATGAAGAGAATGATAGATCAATCCGATGATGGTTGGGGATTTATGGTCAAGATAGAGAAAATGGTAGGGATTTGGGGTTAGGGAAATAATAAGGGAATCAAGGATTTTAGTTTTAATGAATTTATCGATGGAATTTCCATCAGTAAAAATTTTTTCTTTTTTTTTGCAAATTAATTTATATTTATTAATTTAGTTTTTAATACCAACAAAATAATCCGTCGGTGATTATCATGTCAACTTTTGTCAATCTCACCTAATTTTTACTTACTAAATACAGACGAAAATTGTCTCCGTTGGTGTTCCATTGATATTCTGTTGGTGAATATCGCATTATTTTATAATTATGGTCCATCAATAATCTATTGGTATTTATTGATGGATTTATTCCATTAGTAAAATTCCATTGGTGATACTCTAAATTCTGGCAGTGTCGCTAATAAATTGTTTAAAACCATTAGCTACAATCCTTCAAATACTTCAAAAAGAACTATATGATAATCTAATCTAAAAGCAAAGGAAAATGCAATCATAAATATGAGATAAAGTGCATGTCAAACAATCATTCCAAAGTTTGCATTTGTTAGCCCTATAGTAAACCATAAATCAATCTTATGTATTAATTTTTTTTTGTTTCAATAACTTTTAATAAATGTGTGTGTGTATTTAATAATGACAAAACTTGCATGATAGATGAAGGAAAATAAAGTATTAAAAATAAAGTATCCTAAGAAGTACTATAGTAAATCTATAATTCAAAGTAATTATGAATAATTAATAGTATAACCAATACATGTAAAATACAATAATATACAAATACAGGTTTTAATTAATAGTAAGAAAAGATAGAAAGCATAAATTAAAAAAAAATTATAAACATCAAAACCAATTATAACCTAGAATAATCAAACAAATATTGTTTTTGTTTAATCAAAACCAACAATAATAGTTAGAAAATAATAATAAAAAAATATTAGAATAAATAACTATTAAAAATCAAAGAAAATACAGTAATAAGTAAAAGTAAAAGACATAATCTTCAAAAGTACTTCAAATCTAATTGAGCAATTACCTTGAACAATTACTATTAAAGGCTAGTCCTATCACCAAATAAATAAATAAATAATATTAGATAAGTTTTATTTGAAAATAAGTTAAAAACTCAAAAAATATCTCATAGTGAAATTAGAAAAAGGATGAAGGTAGGAACTATTAAGAAGTAAAATATAATCTTCAAAATGACCTCAAATTTAACTAAGCAATTAGTTGAAACAATCATTGTCAATGCCTATTCTTGTCACTAAAACAAAAAATAGAAATATTAATTAGATATATTCTATTTAAAAATAAGTTTAAAAAACACAAAAAAATCTCAAAATTCATTAATGATATTTTTAACAAAAAGTAGAGGGATATTGGTATTTCACTAGCTAGGATGATATTGCAACAGGTAGGACGGAGCGAAAGGCCCTTTTTGCACGCTTCAAAACCTTCCTTAACATGTTTTGCAAGAACCTCATCAACAAATCAACGTTGCTTTCTATTTTATCATCTTCATTGCTTTCCTCTTTCTCTACTAAATCATTGAAGTAAGGTCCATTAATCCTTTATATTCTTTCACTAGTTAAACCATCAAATTGAAAAAAAAAAAACACAACAGTTAGTGGTAAATTGGTATCTTATTAAAATGAATAATGGGAGTTTTTTTATTGATAAAGCTACCCAATTACGAAAAAAAGGATGAAATAGGAGGTTTGGGGTTGAAGGATTTGTAAAAGAAGGAATGAGTTGCCAATGGAAAAAGTGGGGGAGTTCTTGGTTGGAGTTTTTCAAAATTTTCACAAAAAACTAAAAAGATAGCTGTTAATCTATAAATTCATGACAAACAAACAACCAAAACTTGTATTTAAAATCAAATGATCAAAACTCACATCACAATGGGAGATAAGATGAAAAAAAAAAAGAGAAAAAGAAGAGAGAAAAGGAAATGCACATGACTTTTAAAATATAAAAAAAAATAGTAACAAAATTTTTTATAGAAATAATAGAAATCTTAATTTTACATGCAATGAGAACACCGAAAAGAAATATTGAAAACTTATAAACCTATAAAAGAAAACACTAAAAAAAGAGCTAAACCAAAATATCTAAATGGCAAAATTATCCAATGGCAAAAGTTGATCATCCCACTTTCTTTCTTCATAGGTCTATTAGAGATAAACCCAAAGATCTGATGAAAAAAAAAAAAAAAAAAAGGTAAAGGAAAGAACAAAAAGGGAAAGGTAAATTTTGAAAAAAAAAAAAAGATAAAGAGCAATGGAATAAAACTTGGGTGGTTATGAGAAAAGGGTATTTTATTAGTATTTTTTTTCTTTTCAAGTATTTTTAATCTTTTCTTTCCTAGTTTTCTATAATCTATTTTTTCCCTTGTTACAACTATTAAGAACTCTTACCACGTAGTATTTAGAAAATAATAGATGGTAATCAATTTATCTATTCTACAAAAATGACAATCAATAGATTTTTCCAATATAAATGACAAATTTGGACAACTATTGCTTTCTTAAGTATCCAAAGACTCTTTTAATATTGGGAAGTATTGATGTCATTTAATGGTGACAATCAATTTGACATTGAAATCACTACAAACATAAATTCTCCAGTTGTGCATGGAAACTTCTAAAGATAAAAAGAAATAATTAAAAACAAAACAATAAAAAAGGGAATCCAAGCAGAAAAAAAGCTAGATGACATGCCTAGAATCCTTTAAGGATTCTTTTAATCGAAAGGTTATAGATAGGTACTTTGCAAGGTGCTTTCATTAGTGTTAAAGAAAGTTGTTAAAACCTTGGTGCACTTAGTTTTTGGAGCTTGGCTTAAAGATAGCATTGCATGTTTAATATGTGTTTTATGAGCTTGGCTAGGCTAGGCATGGTGTTTGATTATTTTTTCACCTAAATAAACACACATACATGTTTATTCTCATGCTAGGTCATAGAATGTTGATTATAAATGTCTTTTTTTTTTTTGAGAAGTTAGACTCATAATCAAATATTACATTCATATAATCAACTAATTACTGAATAATCAACTAATAAACTATAACTTAACTAAACAACTAAACTCACACATAGTGGGACTTGAACCTAGACCCTAAGGTTTTAGGGCCTCATCTTTGCTACTAAATCAATGTGTCATTGGTGATTATAAATGTCATTTTATAGAGGGACTTCCTCTTGAAATGAAATTTCTATTGCATTTGAAGTTTACAACTTATGCAAATTTTGTAAACTCCTTAAATTGTTGTTTGTGTACCAATAACAAATATGTAACTTTGTTGAAGAAAATGAATTTGAAAGAAAAACTTTCGGTAAGGCACTTTCTAGAAGCTTTCTTAAGGACAATAGTTCCCCCACTAGGTGTAAATGGTTACTAGAAATGTTGTCTTTAGGTTACAATACCAAATGAAGAAAAATTGATTGCACTTTAACTTTTTTTTTTATTTCTCATGAACCATGAACCAAAAAAAAAGTGCAAAAAGAATAGATCTTGATTTGATCTTGAAAATATGTAAAAGCATATTGAAAATAAGTGTTAAGAAAGTATATATAAGCCCTAAAAGACATCTCTAATATCTTTCCATGAATGGGTATCTTTTGAATGAAGTAATACAACCTTTAGAATAAAAGATCATATCCAATGGATTTGTTTTTTATTTTTTACAATGAGCAGTCAACTGCTTGACAAGGGCTGTTGACTATATTAGGTTTTTTTTTCATCCAAAATGTGGGTGTTCAAATTCTCGACATTGAGCATTCGAATGTTCGCTTTTCTAACTTCAATTTTTGTCATTCTAGGAAAAGATAGTTGATTGCCCCTTAAGGGCAGTCAATTATTTTCTCAAACAAAATGTAAAAATTCGAATGCCTTTGATCATAACGTATAGATCCGTAGATCTGCCACTAGATATGAATTAGAGGAGTCACCATAATCTTTTTTGATTAGGTGTGATTGGCCATCTAAAACATATTATGGTCTACGAAAATAGATGTTAGGTTCGGGAGTCGATTATGCATGAAGAAGGTTATAATACCCCCACAACGCTCATCTAAAATATGGTACCAATTTAATTTCAAATTATCCAAGCCTTGATCATTTTTATGATTTACCAAATAATTTAATATTGAAAATTAATCTTAAAATCATCCCAATAGTTTGATAACAATTTAAGATAATTTTCTCACCTCATGAGTATTCATAGAGACTAGTGTCCCATTTTGAACAGACTCCATTGTCGGATTTATTAGTTTACTTTATACCAAAAAAATTAGTAGTCTCCCAATAGTTTGGTAGGACTTACTTTGAAGCAGATCTCCCAATAGTTCAATGAGATTTTATTACCAAAAGATTTGTAAAAATTTTTAAGAATTTCATTAAGTTTCCCAATAGTTTGGTAGAACTTAATTTATGAAGCAATCCTCCAATAATAAAGGATAAAAATTATTTTTTTTTATTTTTTGAAAATTGATTTGTGGAATTTCCCATTAGTTTGATAGATTCCATTTTAAAAATTAAATCCATGAAAATTTTTGAATAGTTTGGTTGAATTCATGAATTTATTTTGTAAGAATTTTATTTAAAGAAAAGATTTTTTATTATTTCTTTTAAACTTGTTTGGAAAAGGTTTTTTATTTATTTCATAAATAAGTACAAAATAAAATCATAATAATAAGTAATGTATTTTTTTCAATTTAAAATAAGAAATAATAAAAGTAAATAAAAATAAACAAAATAGGAAAAATAGAATCAAAATAGAAAATGAAGTGGAAAAAAGAAAGAAAATACCTGTGATCGAGTAGGGTTATGCATGGTAAAACACACAGATCTGGATGTCTCAAATTTTAGGCTTTTATTAGTTCAGTATGCCTCTCTTTCTAAAATGGTTATTCTTCTGTCTTCTCTCTAACTGATTTCCAGAAATTGATAAATAAATCCTAAAAGCCGATGGTTATTTTCCAGAAACCCAACAAATCGTATAGAAAGTTAAACCCAAAAATCCATAAAATGTAAAACCTTACAGAAATTCAAACCCAAAAACACCAAATCCCAATTCTAGATAATCTAAACAAACCAAACCCAGAACTTAAAACCTCTTGGTTGCTAAATAAATTTTTCTCTTTTTCTCTTAAGAGTTTTTGCATAATCTTTTTTTCTCTCCCTAGTTGCTTTGATCATAGATTTATATTGGAATTCATGCTCAATCAATTCCCCTTAAATCTATAATTGTATTTGATTTCCATTTTAATGAGAATTGATTCTGAAATCAAATCCTAAAATCTCTCCCTATAATTTAATGTGAATTGATTATGGAATTAAATCCTGACAATCTTTCCACATCATTTTTAATGCCAATTGATTCTGAAATTAAATCCCAAAAATCTCTCTATTATGGTTAAAGCCTAATTTCAAAAAAATATTTTCGAACAAAATAGGGTCTCTACAGTTACCCTGCTTTGTACGTTCCTGTTAGATAAATATGGTGCAAAGACTTAGACACCCATTTTTTTCTAACCCAAAAGTCAAATCAGTGAGTAAAACTGATCGGGACTGAACCATAAATCTAGAGATAAAAAGACCAGGACTGAGTCGAAGTTGAGAATAAATGGCTAAGATGAAACCACAAGTTATAAGAAATGATCTAGACTAAGCCAAGATCAGTGACTAGGATGAAACCACGAGTCAAAAATTAAGCGACCATGATCGAGTTGAGGTCGAGAATGACCGAGACAAAACCATGAATCATAAAATAATTTGGACTTAGCCAAGATCAAGTGATTGAGATGAAACCATGAGTCAAAAAATAAAGTGACCAGGACTGAGTCGAGATCAAAATAAATGATCGAGATGAAACCACGAATCATAAAATGATTTGGACTAAGTCAAGATTAGGTGACTGAGACAAAACTATGAGTCAAAAAATGAAGTTACCAAGATCGAGTCGAGGTCAAAATAAATGACCGGGATGAAATCATGAATCATAAAATGATCTAAACTAAGCTAAGATCAGTTGATCGAGATGAAACCATGAGTCAAAATGAAGTGACCAAGACCAAGTCAAGGTAAAAAATAAATGATTGAAACAAAATCACGAGTCATAAGAAATGAACTAGACTGAGCCAAGATCAAGTGACCGGAACGAAGTCACGAGTCAAAATGAAGTAACCAAGATCGAGTTGAGATCGAAAATAAATGATCAGGATGAAACCATGAGTTATAAGAAATGATCTGGACTAAGCTAAGATCAAGTGATCGAGATGAAACCCTGAGTCAAAATGAAGTGATCGAGATCGAGTTGAGGTAAAAAATAAACGACTGGGATAGAACCATAGGTCGAATAAAGTTTAAAATTTCACTCTAAATCTAAAGATTCACAATTTGGACAGAAGTTGAAAAGATCCTAATATGCCAAGTTTAACAAAATCACGAGGATTCAAGATCTACAAAGGTTTTTAGACTTACAAGAATGGAAGATTCGTAAGATTCCAAGTTTCACAAAGATTTTCAGATTTACAGGAAAGAAAAATTCGTAAGGTTTTAAGTTTCGTAAAAGTTCTAGATTGGCAAAGATTCTAAATTCATAAAAAAGAAAAATTCATAAGATTCTAAGTTTCGTAAAGGTTCAAAAAACCAGGTTCGCAAGGATTTTCATGCTCACAAAAAAGATTCACAATTTTAAGTTTCGCAAAGGTTCTATATTCACAAAGATGAAAGATTCACAAGGGTTTTTAGGTTCATAAAAAAGAAAGATTCACAAAGTTTCAAGTTTCACAAAGGTTCTAGATTCGCAAAGATTTCATAACAAAATTGAAAGAGTCAAAAGGATAAAGTGACCAAGACTGAGCCAAAGTCAAAGATGACTGACCAGGATGATATCGTAAGTCAAAAAATGATCTGACCTAAGTTAAGATCGGATAACTAGAGCAATACTATGAGTCATGAAAGATGATTTAGACTCAGCCAAGATCAAATGAGTGATAATAGAGTAATGCAAATGCATGTCCTATGCAAATATAATGTATGTAGAGTTGATGTCATGAAATTTTAATTGTGGTGAAAAGGTTCTCAAGATGCCACTAGTCATTCTTAGCTTTTCAGTATTAATAGTCTCAAAGCAAATTTTGTCAATTGATCCATGTCATTTTTCTCATCCGGTCACAACTCACAAGTTGTGTCAATCAATCTATCACTGAATTCATCATTAGGTTACCCTGTTTGCCCATTTCTAAATCATTTTCTCATGCTTCTTTTCATTTATCTCATCTTTGAATTCTTTCAAAAGAATGGAAAACTCTTTATAAAAAATGTCATTCATTTATTTGTCAACATTCAAATCAGTGATAGACATGATGCATTTTCTTAGTTCATTCAGGGATCTTTATTATTGAAAAAACAGAAGGTATGGTCAAGAATAACTTAAGGGTGAACAAAGGTAAAATGCTATGATTTATTCAAATAGGACATTAATCCAAAATAATGAGTGCTTAAAAAATTTTGAACTCAAACTCGGGATTATCCTTCAAAAACACATTCTATTAATATCTTTAATCTTTGAGCTAATCATCATCCTTATTCAGAAGACCTTTATATGAAGTTTTTTTTTTTTTTAAGTTTTCATCTTCACTTAAATTATCCTTTTAAGTTTTAATTTAAGTATTCTTTTTTTCTCATTTGTCTCTTTTTTTTTCTTTTTAATTTTTTTTTTAGTTTTTTTCTTTTTGTACATTTTTTTCTCATTTTTTTCTTTTTCTCCTTTGCTGACACTTTGATCAAAGCTTTACATAATCTAATGACAAACCTATCCCAATTTAATTCATGATTATCCAAATGAAGTATTCATATTTGATCAAAATGAGCTTTTAAGGGACGTAACGTAGGCTAAGATAAAGGCTGCCAAAGAAAAAAGATAAAATAATCTCAAATTGCATTTAAAGGGTAATCAAACTAAGGATAATTTTTTCATGTGGGGTACTTTGACATTTTACCCCATCAATTTTTTTTCTTCTTTTTTTCTTTTAGCTTTTTTTTTTTTTTGGTAAAGCACATTGGCACTTTGCTCCATTAATTTTTTTTTTGTTCTTTTTTATAGATGTTGGCATTTTGTCCCCATTAATTTCTCTTTCATTTTACATTTGTCATTTGTAAAAAAACTTAAGCACAAAAGGGCTTTGCCTTCTAAGAATAAACAAATCTTTCAAACTTTACCCCCTAGTGTGGGGATGATCTTTGGTTAGGATTTCTCAAAAAAATTTCAACATACTCAAATAAGGTAGCAAAGGATAATTTTATTTTTTGAAGGATAAAAAAAGATGATCATTTCTCATTTCAAACATGAATACTCTTAATAAAGAACATTCATTGATTAAGAGCAGACTTGTGAACAATTGCAAGGATCATATATTGCATCATTTTTGAAATTTTTTTCTAGATTTGTCCTTTTATTCAATAGTCCCAACAATATTAAATTTATCAATCAAAACATCATGAATGGTGTTTTTAAAGTCAAATCTTAAATTCTCGTCATGATTGTCTAAACATTCATTATTTGGAAAAAAATAGGTACAGAAAAAAGGGTATGAGATGGTAAAAGTAAATGATGGGAATTCGCAAAAAAATAAAAAATGTCATGAAAATGCATCAAGCATGTCAATTTATTAAAATGATGAAAAATAAGATGAAATCCAAGTACATAAAAAAAGATCCATATTTTTAAAAGATTCAAGATGATAGGTAATTCCCATCAACCTCTCAAAATTATGCCCTTGGATGATTGGACGACAGGTTATTGCTGACATTGGATACTATGATTCCACTGGTATCAAAATTTATCAACCCTCATTTAATCAAACTTTGTACCATACATTTCAAAGGGATACAATTTTCAGTGGAATGTCTTATCACCCCAAAATGATAGTCACAGTGAGCAGTGGAGTCATACCATTTAAGATATGAAAGTTCAAGTTATTTTGTAAGAATGGAGACAATCAAGTGATTCTTATAAAGCTCTTGGTATATTTCGGTATAGCTCATGAGGATAGGATCAAACGTAGGCTTTTTTCTATTTCATGATTTTTGTGCACCATTCATTGGGGTAATGAGATAAATGAAAGGCCTAAAAAGGAATGGATTAGAGGGTCATGGAGTTAACTGGTGGAATACAACAGAAACATGACTTGTAGGAGAATGATATGTGGATAGATTGGCTGAGGGTAGCTTTTGAATTGCTACTTATCGAAACTCACAACTTGAATCTCATTTTTTTTTCTTTGGTATCTTTTTAGCAGAAGACTCTTCTTCTTCCAATTTGTTATTTTAGTTGCATTTTTAATGATCTCTTCTAAAATCACCATGTCGGTAAAATTCTTAGTCACATTCCCTATCATCTTCTCATAGTAGGGCGATTTGAGAGTGCTTACAAATAACATTATTATTTTTTTCTCTATTAGGGGAGGCTAAACCTGAATGACAACATCTCACCACCTTTGAGCATATTTTTTGAAAGACTCAGATAATTTTTTTCTTCATACCTTGTAATAAAAGGTGATTATGAGCCATGTCTATGATGTGATGGTATTGGTTGATGAAGGATCAAGTCAAATTTTCCATGACTTAATGCGAGTCCTATCCAATTGGACATACCACCTTGTAGCAGACTCGATTAAGCTATCATAGAATACATGCATTAGCAATTTCTCATTGCTAGCATGTGCTGCCATCTTACGATAGTACATTATGATTTACGTAATAAGGCACTTAGTATTGTTATACTTCTCAAATTTTAGTACCTTGAATTTTAAAGGAATCATAATATCTGAAACTAGGTAAAGGTTGGCAGCATCCATGGATCCATAGAAATCAATGCCTTTTACAGCTCGTAATCTTTCCTCAATCATACTCATAGCTTAATCGATCTTAGAGTCTTCTAGGGGTACAGCTGTCTGCAGTTTTTTTTTCTCTTTAGTCTCATCTATTTTGGGAATTTGGATTAGCTCATCCATTTTTTCAATGAAGACAAGATTGGTATAGCTCTGAACATTCCCTTGATTGAAATTTAAGAACGTGGTATGTTGTTGATGAAAGCTTGAAATGGTCTGAGTCTAATGTGGATCGAAACTTGAAAGATATAGTGGCTCAGTATCTTCATGTAAAATGTTTTTTTCTAATACATTTCCTCTATTTCCTTTTTCTAGGGCCTTCGAGATTTTGCTTAATTTTTCTTCAAGTATCTCCTAAGCATTTTCTATTCTTTCGAGTCAGTCTACATTATCTTACTTTATTTTTCTGGTTCTAGCTCGAGTGTAATACTGGTGTTGATATATCTTTGAACCTTGATTTCTCACAAATATGGTGTAAATTTAGAATGATGTTTATAGATCTATCAAATTATGCATGAGAATGAATGCAGTGATGCATAAATACATGCATATATAAAAAAAGGGTTGGTAAGCATAATATGTAATCTGCATGTATGTTTATGGATATGCATAAAAAGAAAAGAAATAAAAAAAGATAAGAAAATCAGTTAGACATCTCCAAATAAAAAACAATAAAGAATAAATACTACAAAGCAAGTAAAATAACATCATAAGCCTAGATTTATGTTAACTATAAAGAGTGGAAAGACATGGATCTATCTATGGTTGGGCTCTTAAAGTTAACTAAATACGGTTTGGGTTAATTCTAAAAGGTTTCCAAATTGTTCTTTACATCATGGTTCATCATAGACTAGTAAGGCACCCTAATTCTTACCCATTATAAGCTTTAAATAGAAAATGATTCAATTTGAGTGGGAGTGTTTTGCAAGCCCATACAAAAACATGAAATCTCATGAGGGCATAGGTACTTCACTCTCTCCTAGGGGTAGTGCCTGAGTGGAAAGCTTATATTATGCACTTGCAAATGAATGACAGACATTTACAATAAATAGATAATTAGGCAAATATAAGCAATGAAAAATAAGCAAGTATACATAATGAAAAGGAAAATAAATAATAAAGCAGATATAAGCAATAAAAGGGAATAAAATAATTTCAAACTTATTAAGCAAGGCTTAGATAATAAGAAATCATTTACTAGCTTGACTCTCAATATCCTCAGTGGAGTTGCCCACCTGTCATAACATATAGATCCGTTGACCTACTGCTAGACATAGAATAAAGGAATCGCCACCAATCTTTTTTGATTATGTGTGATTGGCCACCTGAAACATATTCTGGTCTGTGAAAATAGATATTAGGTTTAGGAGTCAGTTACGCATGAGGAATGTTGTAGCACCTCCACAATGCCCGTCCAAAATATGATACCCGTTTGATTTCAATTTATCCAAGCCTTGATCTTTTTTATGATTTACCAAATAATTTAATATTGAAAATTAATCTTAAAATTGTCCTGATAGTTTGGTAGTAATTTAAGATAATTTTTTCACCTCAGAAGTATTCATAGAAACTAGTGTCCTATTTTGAAGGGACTCCATTGTCGGATTTATTAGTTTACTTTATACTAGAAAAATTAGTAAAATCTCTTAATAATTTGGTAGGAGTTACTTTGAAACAGATTTCCTAATAGTTCGGTGAGATTTTATTACCAAAAGATTTGAAAAAAGTTTTAAGAATTTCATTAAGTTTTCCAATAGTTTGGTATGACTTAATTTATGAAACAATCCTTCAATAGTTTAAAGGATAAAAATTATTTTTTTATTTTTTTATTTTTTGAAAATGATTTGTGAAATTTTTCAATAGTTTGGTGGATTCCATTTTAAAAATTAAATCCATGAAAATTCTCCAATAGTTTGGTAGAATTCATGAATTTATTTTGTAAGGATTTTTATTTAAAAACAAAGATTTTTTATTTATTCTTTTAAACTTATTTGAAAAAGGTTTTTTATTTATTTCATAAATAAGTACAAAAGAAAATCATAATAATAAGTAATGTATTTTTTTCAATTTAAAATAAGAAATAATAAAAGTAAATAAAAATAAAAAATAGGAAAAATAGAATTAAAATAGAAAATAGATTGGGAAAAGGAAAGAAAATACCTATGATCGGATACGGTTATGCATCGTAAAACATACAGATTTGGATGTCTCAAATTTTAAGCTTTTATTATTTCAGTATGCCTCTTTCTAAAATGACTATTCTTCTGTCTTCTCTCTAACTAATTTTCAGAAATTGACAAATAAATCTCAAAAGTTGACAGAGAATTTCTAGGAACCCAACAAATTGTGTAGAAAGCTAAACCCAAGAATCCCTAAAATGCAAAACCCTATAGAAATTCAAACCCAAAAACACTAAATCCCAATTCTAGAAAATCTAAACAAACCAAACCTAGAACTTAAAACTTCTTGGTTGCTAAACAAATTTTTCTCTTTTTCTCTCAAGAGTTTTTGCATAATCTTTTTTTATTTCCCCATTTTCTTTTATCAGAGATTTATATAGGAATTCATGCTCAATCAATTCCCTTTAAATCTATGATTTTATTTGATTTCCATTTTAATGAGAATTGATTTTAAAATCAAATCCCAAAATCTCTTCCTATCAATTTAATGTGAATTGATTATGTAATTAAATCCTAACAATCTCTCCACATCATTTTTAGTGCCAATTGATTTTGAAATTAAATCTCAAAAATCTCTCCATTATGGTTGAAACCTAATTCCAAAAAAATATTCTCGGATAAAATGAAGTGTCTACACCTTCTTTTGGGAAGTCGATTGCTCACCTTTTAAGATAGGGAAATCGACTACATTTCAAAGGCAGTCAGCTTCCTATACCTATTTTTTACTTAAAATGTCAATTGCTTAAAAGTAATTGCTAGGGCAGTCAATTGCTCTTATTTAGCAGTTGATAGGGCAGTATATTGCTCCCTTATTACTTTATTCTAATGTTTTTTCTATACTTTCAAAATGTTAGTTTTCAATACACATGCATACTCAATGATTGTAAAACTTTGGTTTTACTTTAATAAGCCTTTAAAAAACATATCTTTGGCAATATATACAAAAATCTCTCACTTATTACCAAAAAATATATGTACATGCAAAAAAAATGCAATTGGGTTTTTACACAAGGTATATGTCTAAAGGTGGGCTAAGGCTTGAACCTTTAGATTGAATATGAGACATGATGAAACATATTTATACCTTATATTGGTTTGAGAGATCCTTTAAAGGTAGTGCAATTCATTACATGGGCCTTAGCTAAATCCTATGTTAGCAAGTACTTTAGGATAAACCAAAAATCCATAGGAGGCAACCTCTCACTTTTTTACTTGCATAAAAAGACTTATCTAGTGTGTTTCTACAAGCTCTTTTTTTACTTTACACTTTACTCAAAAGTCTATTATAGACTTATGTCCAACCATCTTGTTATGAAACAACAATGCATCTAGATATAAGATTTTATAGTGGAATATGACCCTCAATTTTAAGAATGATGCATTAGGAATTGCATATATCTCATATATGAATTTCTTGGATAATTTAAAGTTGAAAGCCCTTAACCGAACTTGGCAATTTATATTTTTATGTCATGTTTGATACGTGTAATGACACAAATTATTAAAATACAAAAATAACACGAATTATAAAATGTGTTTAAATTCTAAACACGAACACGACACATTTAATATACGTGCTACACGCGACATGAGAAAACGATTAAAACGTATCAATTAATTCATTTAAACACGATACGAATAAATATGAATAATACAAATATATATAAATAGACACAACTAACATAAATATATATGAATAGACACGACTAACACGAATATATACAAGAACACAACTAAAATAGTAAATAACTATAAGCTATGCATCATTTACAACTTAATAAATTTGGCATATTAATGATATAAAAAAGTACTTACATATTAAAAAAATTAATACTCATTTAATATGTATTTAATATATATTTTACTTTTAATTTATATTACATAACTATATTAATTTTTAGTATCAAATTCAAAATGATAAACTATTAAAGATTAAAGAATAAAATAATAATGTCTAGGACTAATAGAAATATTTATATTGTATTTATATTATTAATATAAAAAAATAATTTTTATAATAATTATTAAATGAGTATCATAATTAAATGTTTTAAAATAATTTTTATATGAAATTAAATAGCTAATTAAGTATCATAATTAAAAGACTAAAAATTAAAATAATCTTTATATGTTTATATTAAATTAAAATAAATATAAAAAATGTGTTAAACGTGTTAAACATATTAGATGTGTACTTGTATGAAAAGATTAAATTAAACGTGTTATTTGTGTCATATCATGTGTTTAGATGAGTCAATACATATACGACATGAATTGTGTCATGTCAAAATTCATGTCGACAAGAATAAACACGAAATATATTTTTTAAAAAACACATGATTTTTTTCGTATCGTTTTTATGTTATATCACCGCATTATATCTAAAATTGCTAGATCTACCCTTAACTCTTATACATAATGTTTTTCTATGAGAAAATTATCATTTTTTTTGGAAAAATCAATCTCTTAAGTGGCAAGACTGAGATAGAGTAGGAATCAATCAAGATAACCTTTTACTAACTGGTGCCAATCCTATACCCCTCATAATATTTTATCCCAAATCAAGGTTTTAGTTTGTTTGGATCCTTTAACAAAAAAATTCTTACTTATAACACATGATTGTTAGACAAGTGATTGCTTCTTTGATTCTCTCAATGAAAGGTATACTTTCAGGAAAACTTTTAAAACCAAAGTAAGTCTTTAGTGGCATAAGACATATCACTGAGCATAGGTTTATGCATGACAATGCCTCTTAAGATTGTTTCTTATAGTAGTCTTTTTTTTTTTTTGGAATCACAATTTCATCTTCACCATCTGAAGTGATTTCATCACTTAAGATAAATAATTAATCACTTGTGAATTTTGAACGTATTTTATCTAAATTTCAAAATTGGCATACTTTGCAATAGAAAGATTTTGATTTTAGGCGATTTGTATATTTGTGTCATGTAAAATATTGAAATTTATGTATTTGCATTATATTTTATACAAAAATTATGTGTCATAATTTGTGTTGACATGAAAACATAAAATACATTTTTTTTTATTTTGTTAAACCTAAATATAGCTATTACTAAAAATTTAAACTGTGTTATTTTCCTGCCCCTTTTTCATATTATGTTCATGTAGTGTCACCATGTCATGTTTTAGATTGCTAGGTTTTTAGCCCTTTCATAAGTTTTACGTTGTCATTTATCTTGAGTACTTTCCTTGTAATTTGATAAATTTAATTCATCATCCATACCATTATTAAGATAGCTCCTCTATGCATCCACTTGATGTATTTCAAGTGTAACCTATAATATAACTCTTATAAAAAGTTTTTAAACATAAAAGAGTAAATTTCAAGTAGTCCCCATCTTTCTTTATATTATAACCTTTTGGTTTTAATTTATTTCCCTTTAAATTTATCATTCACTATTTGGTTTGAATTTAGACAATTTCAAACCTAAACTTGTGTCTCAACAAGTTTGTAGAAAAATTTTATTGCAACATTTATAGGCACACTTAAATAAGTGACTCATTACATGTTACTCTTAAGGTTAACCTTTACTAATGTTCATCACTTCTTATTTTCACAGAGTCAATTTCTAGTGAATATTAGAAACTTGTCATCTCACTTGTCACCTTATTACTTTGTTTTCCAAATTAATTGCTTTTTTCAAATGATACATTTTAGTCAATGGTTCATTATTAAGTACACATTTTGTATGGACTTTTCCTTGAACCTCTTGCTAATCTTTAACTTAAGATTATGTAAAAAGTTAGTATCACATATCTCATATAATAAAGTAATCATATATTAAAACTCATGAATAAAAAAGTGTATAAATATCAAGTTTATAAAAAACTTAGTCATGCAACAATTCATGACATTAATCACCAATATATCATTTATCACTCATATTGTATTTTCAAAATTTATGAGACAATAAAACATAATGTATATCTCAAATTTAACAACTCAAATTTAATCATGTATCAATAATATCATAACCATGATTAAACTATAATCACCAAAGTCAATTATATTTTAAAATCATGCATGTTCACCTCAAACAACTATAATTATTAAAATAAATTTTAGAACATTTCCTAAGTCACAATGACTAACAAGATAAGAATTTCATAAGTTCATGTATGCATCATTTAAAGATATGTAAGACTTATGAATTCATATCAAGTCTCATGGTAATTTAGAACATGCTTTATTTTATCAATTAACAATGCAAGAAAATGCAATAATCTTAAACAATGTGTCATATAACAAAATCACTCAATAATTTATAACTTAACTTTAATAACATCATTATTAGACATATTTCATTCAATAAATCTCTAATATCTCAAAATTTAACAAACAAATTTTGTATTTTTTATACAAATAGAGTGGAATATCAATGTCATTTTTCTTTGATGGTCATTCACACACCAAATCATAATTGTTGTGACTTTTCACACAATTTTTTTCATAGGTTATTTCCAACCTTTCTTTTCATTTTTCTTAAACACTATGCTTGATCAATATCATGTCATAGTAAAATGAAAAATTAAACAATGACAATTAAACATAACAATTTTTATATCCATTCTTTAAAAAATTTCAGTTCATGTTTAAAGCAAAGATCAAATCACAAACATGCATTTAAAAATTTAATCATATATGTAGACACCCTATTCTATTTGAAAAATATTTTGGAATTGAAGCCGGCCTTTTACCGTAAACTAGGCCTTGATCGAAAAGCTTTGAGCCCAAAAATTTTAACTTTAGTTTTAATTTTTGGTTTCAATTTTAATCTTAATGTTGATTTTGGTTTTTAATTTAGGTTTTTATTCAAAAGAGTCAAAAGTTAAAAAAAAGTCAAAAAAAAAAAAAAGTAAAAACAAAAACAAAAACAAAAAAAAATGGGAATTTTGGGATTTGATTCAGCCTCGGATTTGATTCTTGAGGCTTAATGATTGAATATTTTGGAATATTTGGATCCTAATCTTCATGAAAGAGGAAAAATCACATAAAATCAAGTCATAGAAAATCAAATCAATAAAATCCTTGAATCGATTTGATTCAATTTCCAAATTGAAAGGGATTCAATCCTTATGAACAAAAGCAATCACAAGCACACTAGAGGGAAGAAAACACATAAATCATAAAAGGGGAATAAGCAAAAACAAATTAAAGGAATCAAAGTGTCTTGGGTTTGTGTTCTTGGTGTTCCTAAAATTGGCTCATGGGAATTTGATTTATAGGTTTGGATTCTAGGTTTTTTTTTTTTTAATTTGGTTTTCTAATTTGATTTTAGTTGTTTTAAGTTCTTTGGGCTTTGGGTAAATCGTTTTGATTCTAAAATTGTTAGATTTTTTCTAGAAATTTGTGTTTAATTTTTGGTCCTTTGGCTTGGATTTTGGATTCTAAGATCGATTTGAATTATGAGGAATTTTTGGGGAATTTGCTTGAATTTTTGGGTTTAATTGAATTTTCTGATGAGCTTTTGAATTTTTCGGCCAAAATCATGGTGGTCAGAGGTTTGGATGATGGTTGAATTATGAAATTTCTTGGGTTCTAGGTTTTTTCTAGATTTGGTTTGAATATCTTGGTGATTGTTTAAAGTTTTCAGCACCAATTTCTAAAATTTTGGTTATCCGATTGAAGTTATTGATTGAAGACTTAGAGAGAAAAAAAAGAAGAAATCTAGCTAAAGAGAAAGGGAGTCAAGGTATTCTGAGAAAAAAAAGAAATTTTTTGCTTTTATTCTCAAGCCAAACAACATTGTTTTTGCAAGGCTTAGGATTCGCATGAATCCACTGACCTGCACTTCGACTTGTTTGAAGACCCGAACCAATCATAAAGTTTTGTTTATCTTTTTCCTTTTATTTTTGTTTTTGATTTTCATTTATTTTTCTAATTTTTCTATTTTTCAGTTTTTGTTATTTTGTTATTTAATTTTTTTATATTTTTATATTTTTGTTTTTTTTTATATTATTTAGTGAGCGATTGAATTTAAGAATGAAGAAAAGAAAAAGAAAATTAGTTTATTTTTGCATGATGTTTTTATTTTAGCATGAGTTTAATATATTTGCATGACTTTTTTTTAATTATTTGCATGATTGACTTGCATGCATGATATCTAATTGCATGTTTTTTATATTTATTGTGTGATTTATTAAATATATTTTGCATAATTATATGATTATATTTAATTGCATGATAATTAATATATTTACATGATATTTATATTATTTGCATGATAATTTTTTGTTTATTTTAATTAGATTTTTTTTTTCAAATTAAAAAAAAATGGACTTTTTCACGAAAAATAAATCTTCAATCCTACCAAACTATTGGAGGATTTAAATCTTAAATTAAGTCTTACCAAATTATTAGAAGACTTAATGAATTTTCTTGAAACAAATAATTTTTTAATCCTACCAACATATTGAAGGATAATCTTTGACAAAAAATCTTACTAACATATTAGAAGATATTTCATAAAATAAATTATTTTTATAAAAATAGATTGTGAATTTTCGATGATGGAATTACTAAAAACGTTACAAATAGCAATCTCTATGTAAATTCTTAGGTATAAAAATCTTTTCTAAATTTTACCAATATATTGGAGAATTTATATAAGAATTTTCAATACCAAGGTTCTAAATCTTGTTATCACAAATAAAATTTTTTTACGAAAATTAAATGAATCTGACGATGGAACCTCTTTAGAATGGGACACTACTCTTCATGAATATTCTTGGATGAGAAAATTATCTTAAATTGTTACCAAATTATTAGAGCAATTTCAGGATCAATTTTCAATAATTTAATTATTTGAAAATTTTATAAAAATGTTTTAAGGCTTGAATAACTTGAAATTAAACTAGTATCATCCTTTGGATTAGCGCTATGAGGGTGTTATAACTTTTCTCACATGTAACCACATTCTTGAACTTAAGTTTTAGTTTCTTAGACTAGAATCTACCTTTTATAGATACCTGAATCAAGTTTGAGATTTTTCTTTAAAGTGGGATAGATTCAGTTAGGTGACAATCACACCTAAATAAAAAAAAGATTTGTAGCGATTCCTAAAGTCTATGTCTAGCGATAGATCAATGGATCTATACATTAAGACAATATAGATATATATTTATCTATACTATCATCAAATGAAATGTTAGAAATATTTTCAAAATAATGAAAATATTGATTAAGTAAAATTGACTTAATCAAAAAAGAAATCATGTTAAGTTATTTAACTTAGTAATGGTTCCAAAGATATAAACCTAAAAGACTTGAAAGAATTATATTGAGAAGGTTTTACATGAAGGCAGTTAACTGTCATGCTTAGAGTCAACTATCTTAAGCTTTTAAGAAGAGCAGACGACTTCCTAAGTTGACTGCTTTGGCAAACAAACACTAAACAAAGTTTTTGTATAAAATAACAACCAACTATCTTCATAGAGCAATTGATTGCTATGATTGCAAGTGGGTGGAATTGGTTTCTAAACCTAAAGGAGTCAACTACCAAAGCATAAGAGTTTTCTAGAAAAATGGTCTATGTGAAAAGTAGTTGAATGCCATAGTAAAGAAGTCGACTGCCTTATAAGAGGCCAAATATGGAACCTTTCTAGAAGTTAAAAAGAATCGACTATTATATGAAGAAGTTAATTGTCTATGCATAAGATGCTTTCTGCCATATGAAAGGGGTCCATTGCTATTATGAGAAATTGGTTGCTTTGATCTTAAAAGCATTATGGAATCTATATTTACAAAAGGCTAGTCATTGCTCTACGTGAAATATTATAATTTTTAGAAACATGAAAAGTTATCTCTTTTTTTGAAAAGTTTCATTATTCAAATGAACAAATATATTTGTAATCTTCCAAAGAAACATTCATAACTAAAAGGAAATGATATTTGATTTAAGCAACATAATTAAAAAGTCACAACCTTAGGATTAAAACTCTATAAATAGAGAATGTGAATTCATTTGATATGGTCAAAAGATTTTTTCTGCTTATCTTTTCTCCTATTTTTTCTCTATAGAAGGCTAGCTTTTTTAGCATTGTTTGCTGTAGAAATGGTTTGGTTTTTCTAGTAAAAGCAAACCAAATATAGGTTTTATTATATCTTGAGGATATTTGATTCAACCTTTCTTGCATACCATAATGGGTAGAGATAAAATAAACCTTAAAGGAAGTGGCATTTGTAACACACCTTGAAGCCATTATCATTTATGATTGAAGGTTCCATAGTTCTACAAGAAATACAACTAGAAGACTACAAAAAGATCACAAGTTCTACTACAAGCAAATTTTATATTATATTCTAAGCCTTGTATTTATCTAACATGAAGTAGAATAAATAAATGCATACTTTGATAAAATGAAGTAGATTTCTCAATTTAGAGCATTTAACACTCTGCTTCTTTGCTTTTTAAATCTTCCTTACCATGTTGAAATTCAAAACTTGTAAAAGCAATAACTTGAAAATCATTATGTTTCAAGAAGTGGACCAGGACCATGATATTAATCTTTCACCATCTCTATGATTGTTCTTTAAGAATAAACTTTTATGAATTTTGGTTCATCATCAAGAACATCCTTTGTTCCTTGCATAGAACTTTCTTCATTTGGTGAACGTGAGACTTGAATGCTAAAGTTGTCATGGTAAAATTATTGTCCTTAAATTATTATATTTAGGGTTGGAAACTTATACAATTTTGTAAACTCCTTAAATTGTTGTGTGTTCACCAATAACAAATATGCAACTTTGTTGAAAAAATGAATTTGAAAGAAGAACTTTAGGCGAGGCACTTCCATGAAGCTTTCTTACGGACAATAGTTCTCCCACTAGGTGAAATAGTTACTAGAAATGTTGTCCATAAGATACAATGCCCAATAAAGAAGAATTGATTGCATTTCAACTTTTCTTTGATCTTTCTTAGGCCATGAACCAGAAAAAAGAGTGCAAAGAGAAGGAATCTTGATTTGATGTTGAAAAAATGTAAAAGTATATTGAAAATAAGTGTTTAGGAAGTATATATATAAGCCGTAAAAGACATCTCTATTTTCCTTCCACGAATAGGTATCTTTTGCATAAAGTAATACAACTTTTACAATGAAATAACATGTCTAATAAACTTGTTTTTTTTTTTTTTTTCTAGGATGTACAATTGACTTTTTTACAAGGGCAGTCAACTGCCTTAGGCCTTTTTTTTTTTTTTTTGTTTAGAATGTGGGTATTTGAATTCCTAACATTAAGCATTTGAATGCTCACTTTTTAACTTCAATTTTTGTCATTCTAGAACATGACAATCGATTATCCTTGAAAGGAAGTCAATTGCTTTTTCAAACAGAATACAAAAATTTGAATGCCTTTTTCTAAGAAGTCAATTGATCATTTTTCTGAGTAGGGAAGTTGATTGCTCTTCAAGGGCATCAACTGCCCATGCCTATTTTCTATTAGAACGTCAATTGCTTAGGTGTAGTTGCTAAGCTAGTCAGCTGCTCCCTCATTACTTCATTTTAATGTTTTTTCTATACTTTCAAAAACATTATTTTTCAATATACATGCATATTAAATGATTGTAAAACTATGTTTTTACTTTAATAAACCTTTAAAAATTATATTTTTGATAACATATACAACAATTCCATCATACCTTTGGTAATATTGTTTCGTAAAATGGTGATATGAATGGTGAAATTGAAGGAAATGAAAAACATCCATTTTCCCAAGCTAAAAAGAAATAGATAAAATGTTAGGTGGCATCTTATCTAGGTAAATAAGTTTAAAACAACACGTACCGATGATTAAAGATTTTAAAGCACCCCATTATTGGAAAAAAAAAACCCCTAATTAAAAAATAAAGATAAGTTATATACTTGCATCACATAAAATATTAATAATTTATGTATTTATATTATATTTTATATAAAAATTATATATTATAATTTATGTCAATAAAAAAAATATAAAATATATATTTTTTATTGTTATTAAACTTGCTTATAATTTTTATTAAAATTTTAACTTAAATAACTTTTAT
The DNA here is from genome assembly GCF_002303985.1 of Durio zibethinus. The sequence continues at coordinate 6,681,631 of NW_019168048.1, forward strand.
ATTTTTATTGATATTATTTTTATACCATGCTGTATCCTAAATTAGTTTATAAATTAAAGGGCACAAACAATTCGGGGACCAGCAATAAATTTGGTAAATAAGCAGGAAGCACGAGAGCCAAGATTCTAAATTTTAAAGTGGGTAATAAGATAATGCCAATGCTTCTCCAAAATCCAAAATTGCCAGCTAGGAAACTCAGTTGGCGTGCTGTCTGGGGTCATATTCTCTCTCTCTCTCTCTCTTCAAAGTCTTTTTTTTTTTTTTTTTGAGGTTTGTAAGAAAATTAAATAATAAACGAGGAAAAGAAAAGATGTATATATATAAAAAAAAGACATCTATTACATTACAATAATAATAAAAAATTAATTTTTGTGGGAACCAATGCGGAGCACAGAAAGGGCAAGCTTTTACTTAGAGATAAGAATGATCAAATCGGATTTAATTTGATTTTTTTAATAATATATAAAATTATAAATTTTAAAATTTTGATTTGAATTTAAATTAAATTTTTATATGATTTAATTTGACTCATATCGAATTTTATCAATTTAATTTGATTTATTAATTTATTAATTTTTATTTTTTATATATTATTTAATATAATTTTTAATATATTTAAATAAATTTAAATATAAATAATTATTTTAATTTATAAAAATTAATAAAAATATATAATTTAATTCAATTCAATTTTTTTTATTTTTATCTAAAATTTAATTCAAATTTAATATATATTTAAATTCAAATTTAATCTAAATTAAATAAAAAAATCAATGCAAATCGAATATTATAATTTTAAATTAATTTTATCTTTTCTCAATTTTTTTCTTTCACCTATCTTTTGTCATTTATTACCCCACAATTCATCCCATTCATTTGGTAGTTCTAACTTCTGACTATTAGTTACCCATACCATTAATTGTATTTACAGCAATACCCTCTCCGGTTGAAATTGGACCAAGAATATTCCTTTTCTTGTCAAGTAAAATTTCATATATGATCGTAGATTGATGTTTGGATAACTTGATATATTATTATTGATATATTATTAAAGTTGATATTGAGAGATTACGAGTTAAAAAATTTTTATATGTAATGTTATTTTAAGTTAAATAAGTATAAGAATGAAGAGATTAAGGATAAATTAAAAATTTAAAAGAAATTCATTTGTAGCTATAATATATTTAACTTTTAGTTTAAAAATACATTAAATAAGAATTTACCATAAATGATATGACTTTTGATATGGTAGTAAATTACCATTTTTCAAATACCAATAATCGTATACAATACATCTTTAACTAAGATCTTGAAACCAAATCCTAATTAGAAATGCACAAAGGATAATTTCTTTTTACCAATCACTAGAATAGGTAGGGCTTGTTTGGATTTGGTGTTTATGACAAAAAAATTATTAACATTTAGGTGCCTAGCCTTAATCTATTCGCATTTGACCTAAGTTTTGTTGATTAGTTTAATAAAAAAAATTAAAGTCATATTTCATGTATAAAATGATAAATAGAATAGGATAAGAATAATTTTATATTATATTTATTTTGTATCTAAAGAATAAATAGAATTATAAGGGAGATTAATCATTCTCTTGATATAGAATGATTCAATTCTCCCAAAATAAAAAAATTATTTTTAAATCATGAGATTGATCTTATACATCTTATTATACTTTTAAAAATTTTATTAATAATTTAAATTGTATAAACTTTGATAAAGGATAATATAAGATGATGGGAATAGCCGCTGAACATGAGTACTTCATAAGGTAAACTTATTAAATGTCTTGAATATTTAGCTAGTAATGAATCTAAATGCCCTAAAATAAACTGAGGAATTTTCCTCTCTTCTGCAGATGGAGTAAAGACTCCGAATGGGAAACCAGCCCTGTGGGTGCTGACCTTGAATGGAAAAAGATTGCGGAACCTGTTATGAGACAGTATAGAGAGGCAACTAATGGCTCCAGCATAGAGACAAAGGAGAATGCTTTGGTGTGGCACCATCAAGATGCAGACCCTTACATTGGATCATGCCAAGCCAAGTAATTGTTGGATCATCTGGAAAATGTTCTTGCAAATGAACCAGCAGTTGTTAAGAGAGGCCAGCATATTAGAAGTTAAGCCGCAGGTATGACAAAACTGAGTTTCTCCTAAATGATGGCACCTGTCTTTTTCCCTTTCATAGTTACGTATGTAGTATAATTGAATCAAGCTTAATCATCAATGTTCTTTATCATTCAGGGAGTAAGCAAAGGTCTGGTTGCAGAAAAGGTTCTGTTGAGAATGGTCAATGTTGGGAAGCCACCTGATGTTGTGATGTGTGTTGGTGATGATAAATCCGATGAAGATATGTTTCAGAGCATATTAACAACAGTTTCTAATCCATCCTTGCCTGTGGCTCCAGAAATCTTTGCATGCACTGTTGGGCGAAAGCCTAGCAAAGCTAAGTATTACCTTGATGATACTGCTGACGTTTTGAAATTGCTTCAAGGCCTTGCAACTGCTACAATTTCAAAGCCTAGGTGCAGTCCTGCTTGACATAAATAGGGTGGCTGGCACAAATTTATTAGCTCGACACATTGGAGTGATCGATTTGCTTCAAGGGATTCCATTAAATAAGGGAAACCTCGATCATAACTATTCTGATGCAATTTTGGTACTTGCCAGATACGGTTCTAATGTGATACCAACTCTTGAAATGGTTTGCTTGGCTGACAGCTGAATGGCGGATAAAACGCGACAGAGGACCTGACAATGTTTATTCTTATATATGATGATATCAATCATGCATTTTCTGGTGCCAATAAAAACTCAATGGGATCAGTTCTCACTTGTTTTTAGTGGTTTTACCGATTAGAGGCACCATTAAATTGTATATATACAGTGCTTTCCAATACAAAATGCCAATTTGATTTCAGTCACACTTGGTCTGCTTGTACATGTCATGAGACAAATGCTCCATCCAGGGTTTGCAGTTTCTTTGTCCATTGCTAAAAATGAAAAATTGAAAATCAACTGAAAATTTGTCACAAGTTTCAATAATAAAAAAGGAAACATAAAGAAGGAAGAAAAAAAAGTGAAAAACTAGACAAATGAATAAAATAATATGAATTAATTTAAGTTTTGCCTTTGAGAAATTGTAGAAGAATAAAAAGATTTTAGTTCATGTTTTCTTAAGAAGAAAGGTTCTTTTGGTTCGTATGGAAGAAAGAATAGAAGTTTTACACTTTAAGCCTTTGAATATTTCATTTAGTGGTAAGGGTATTTATTTCTTTCTAAAAAGTTGGAATTCAAAAATTTTTATCTAATTAAAAAAATAAAATATGATTATTACTTCTTAAGCTAATTATATATATATATATATTATATAAAAATACTATTTTATATCTTCAATTTTTTTATTTAATAATTTACAAACTTCAAAAAAATATGTAAAAAGAGAGTTCAAACTTCGTTATCCCATCTCTTATCCCATCTAAATAGGAAAAAAAAAAAACCCGAAATATTGTATGAGAAATCTTGACATAAATGCTTATGTGAAAATTTATCTTCTCTACACATAAGACAATATTTAAATTATATTATTTATAGAATAACTTTGAGGAACCTTAACATAAATGCTCATGTAATAATTTATCTTCCAGACACATATGACAATATTTAAATTATGTTATTTATCAAATAATTATATTTATTTTTAAATTTAAAATTAAAGTCTAAAAATTTGATTCATTTCATTATAAAAAAAAAAAAGATATTACCGATGAAATTTTTTATCATTATAAGCTTAAATTCCTTCGATAATATATTCACTAACAAAATTTACCAACAAAATTTTGTCTATAATAAGTGAGTTAGTAATAGTATTCTATCGGTAAATTTAAAATTTTATCAGTAATCACTGATAGAAAATTCTATCGATAATATAATTCTATCGGTAAATATTCCATTGGCAATTATGTGGGTACTTCGTTGGTAAATATTTTGTTGGTAATCTGTCGATAAATGGTTGGTAATCCATCAATTAATACTAATTTTTGTCGATATTTCATTGATAATTCGTTGGTATTCCATCAATATTCTGCTGTTAAGCCATTGGTAATTGCTAATTTCCATTGATAAGTGGCTGGTAATTTGTTAGTTAATACTAATTTATGTCGCTATTCTGTTGATAATTCATTGATATTCAATCAGTATTCCATGATATTCTATTGTTAAGCTGTCAGTAATTGCTAATTTTCGTATTTAAAAGTTAAATTTCATTGGTAAAATCTAAATTTCGTCAGTAATTTGATTAATTCCATCAGTAATTATTTATGATTTTTTAAAATTAAAAAAAAAACATGTATAATTTTCTTAATTATTTAGTCCATGCACAAATATCTCTTTTCTGATCTTTGCTTAAAGTATAAGAAGTTTTAGGCATGAAAACTTTCCATTCCTTTCAACCAATTCCAACTCAAGTCACTTGCAATACACCTTCAGATTTAGTCTAGTCTTTATGTTGTCTTTGGTTTTACCCTTAACATCAATCGTTGTGTTACAGACGTTGTCAAAATCATTACACTTAATATACATCATATCAAAATTATGCCAAATGAGATTGGTATATCAATAAGGTAATTCCCAAAATATACTTTTTTTCACCCAATTATGGCTTTTACCCAAATCGTCTAATTTTTTATCGCTAGATTTCATGTCAAATGTGATATTAGAATAACCATTTAACCAAACCAAAATTTATTCACTTGATAATGGAACAATAGGGGAGTCACACTAACTCTTTTTTAAAATTTATCTATTTGCCTTCTAAAAAAATGATCAAAAGACAAAAACTGATGATGACAATAGAAAAATAATGCCTTTTATCATGAGCCAATCAAAAAGACTTTCTTTATCCTATGCAATAAGAACATGATAAGTTTCTATGAGTGCTCCATCCGAACAACATATCATATATAAAAAAATCATTAATTGTCTATAAAACAACTGCACTCAAATGAAAATTTGATTTTTTATAAGCATCATATGTCATAACACTATTCGACCACAATATTTTTAACTCATTTATTAAATATCTCAATAAAATATCTATATTTTAACCATGACTACTTTTTCTTGAAATGACCATATTCAATAAAATATATTTTCACTTCATACACAATCATGGTAGCAAATTGTATATCACTAGCATTAGTGGCTAACAAGAGTATGGTATCGCACTTAAACCAAATAGACAAAAACCATACGCACATAATCCTAATCTTATAATTTGAAGTTTAAATGCAAATGGTTCATGGTTGAGATTAAAATGTTTTCAAGGTTGACCATTAACAGAATGTCGAAACGCACCATCATGACTTTAGTTATAGACATGTCATATTATATAGTCAACAATTTTAATTGACATATAAAGTCTTTAAAGTCTCGGTATCAGTGGCATGTAACATAAGATTTTATAAGCAATTTGTTTTTCATCACACTACCAAATTCATTCATTAAATACTAAGAATGACCACATATCGAATAATATGTCAAATTTACTATTTTATTATAAAACAACATGCACTTGTCTTCACATACATGAATTTTCTTATAACCAAATCCAAGTTTCGTCATCTTTTTTCATTTTATAGAAGTTTTCTGGTAATTTATCATCCACCAACAACATATCTTCCATTATGCTCATCAAACGATGAAAACATAACTCACTCGTGTTAAACTCTAATTTACAATTTAAAAGTTATGATATAACAAAGAGGATTGTGTGTTTTGTACAGTCTGACCACAACGATTTATTCATAACATTTAATAAAGAATAAAAGCTTGCTGTGTCTACTCTCAAATTTTCCTTGTCAACTCGTACCTCACTAACTTGAAAAGCATCCATCCTAAAATCATGATAGACAGTATCCTTAACCATTTATTCTATTAAAAAAATTTTCTATTCTTACTTCACTAATTGGTTCAAAAGTATCTCTATTTATTTATGGTTGTTTTAATTCTAACTCTCCATGTAAGACCCAACTCATATAACCAAGAGTAAACCCCTTATAATAAAGGCGCTTACGCACAACATCCGCTTTTAAAACCCATCTATTTTCACATTAAACACAAGGTTACCTAATCTTCCCATTACTTACAAAATATGGTTGAGAAAAAAAAATCTAATAAATTCATCCACACTATCGCAAAAGTTTTGACTATTGTATCCATTTATATCTAAACAAGAATACATTCAAGAAAGATTTTTTTCCATTTTTTTAATCCTAATTGAATCATCATAAAGGTCTAAAAAATATAACTATTAGTATTTTAAATTGAAATATAAGCAATTAAAGTCCTATAAAGCAATTATTGGTATACTTTACAAAATTATCTAAAGGATGAGGTAATTATTAGTTTACTTACAAATAGTCCATAAATGAAAACTCAAGTCTTAAAAAATTTATCATGCATACTACAAAATAACACATTCACAACAAGTGCAATGTTCAACATAAAAATAATTTATTATTGGTTTTAATGACTAAAGAATACTTTAAATACTAGGCTTCTTAGTGCAGTTCGAGGTGTTGCAAGAAATTTTCTCTGGGGCACTTCTACGAAACTTGTTCTACTTTTAAAGAGCATAAAATGGAAAATAATAAAAGTACGTATCATGAAAAATAATGAAAATAGCATATTCAATAAAAGAAAATAATAAAAAAAATGCATGGTCATCTCAATTATATGAAATTGAGAGAAAAAATAAAAAAGAAAAGTATTTGTTTCACATGTATAAATAGATATTTGACACATGAACATATGCATGCATCATCAGATACAAGCACACACTATAAGTTATTTGACACAAGCACAAACCACCAATTTCTAGAAATCTTTGTTTTCTATTCTTGAAAAATCATGATCTTGAAAGTCGATACCTAATGTTGGAATGAAGAACAAATTGTAGGATGATTAAATCCATCTTTAAACCAAGCCGACTTAAACTTTATTGGCAGTAGAGATTTGCTTCCACAAAAGTAAAGGCTCTAGTTATTTATATATACTAATATTTGTTTGTGCCAATTCTATAGATTCAAGTGCAGTCTCATCTACCAACTACAAATACCTTCAGCATGTTGCAAAAAGACTAGGTTCCCTTTTGTTGGGAATAATGACTTAAATCTCATAAGAGCTTTGTTTAAGATTTGTTAGAGAATTGTTTGAGATTTGTCAGATATTGCTTGATGGATAAGAAGACTTACAAAAGAAGAATTCTAAGAGAAAGGAGATTCTTAATAGGTAAGTTTGATTTGCAAGAGAAAAATTCTAAAAGGAAATGGATTCTTAACAGGTAAGTTTAACTTACAAGAAAAGAATTTTAAGACGAGAGAGATTTTTAATAAGTAAGTTTGTATGGTTATAAATATATAAAGTCTCTACAGAATTAGGTATGAGAAAAAGATATAAGAGAGTTATAGGGTTTTGTGGAATAAACACCACATATGAGTATTGGGGCTTTACGTCTTATCGGTGTGTATGTTTGTTTGTGAGTGGACTAGAGGAGACTGAGAGAGTCCATATAGGTATGATGTATGGGAGCATATAGGTATGTGTTTGGTTATGTTGAAAGGATGCACAAGGGTTTGTGTTTATGTTTGTTTAAGTTGAGAATACTCCATAGGACTAGAGGAAATTGAGAGTGTCTTATAAGTATTGATTGTTGAGGGAAGTTGATGATTTGATGTATGTTTGTAATTCTCTACAACTAATGGATCTTGTTTCTCATATGTGGACGTAGGTTGATTAGATCGAACTACGTTAAATTGTTATCTCTTGTGTGTTTGATTTTACTTCAGCTGGAGTGATTGGATTTGAAGCTTTTAACTCAACAAATGGTATTAGAGCTGTGATGTTCCCCAACACCTTTTACAATTAAAATGTACAAAAAAAAAAAAAAACAAAGAAACCCATTTTAGCGATGATATATAGAATATTAAACAGGATCAGTTATGCTTTTCTGGTTTTACTTTGAAATTTTACTTGACAAATTCTTCAACATTAGCACATATGTATTAATATTTTATTTAAAGTTTGAGAATATGCTTTGAGAATTTACTTTAAGATTATGCTTTTATTACAATAACAAAGAAATACCTAATTCTAGTTAAAAAGAAAAAGAAACTCCCATTTCAATCCAAAGAAAGTAAGCAATAAAAAGATAGAATTTTCAATGCACATTTTCATTTCTCAAGTTAGTATATGTGCACGGCGTGATGAAGATAGAAAACGATGGTAGGAACCACAAAGAGAGAAGGATAGCAAGGCGCAAAAGGGAGAAAGAACTGATGATAGAGAGAATAAACAAATGGAAGAGAGAGAATGAATCGGCAACAGAGGGAGAATTAACCAGCAGAACCGATGGAGTCCGATAGGGAAGGAAAAAAGGAATTGAGAATTTTGTTTTAATTATTTTACCATGGATTATCAATGGAAATTCCGTCGGTAACCAAAATATTTTTAATTTATGCCATTTCTTTTATATTGTATTATTTATTTCCAATTTTTTATAAAAATTATTTATCGACGAAAATATTCGTTGATAATTTGTTGGCAAAACTTTTTTGATAGATTACCGGATTTTTCCATCGATATTTCCCACGTCAATCTGCCAAATTTTCACCTCATATTCATCTACGAAATATCAACGAATTTTTTTTTGTTAATAAATTCTGCCAGCATTCCATCGAAATTTCATTGGTATTTTCATAATAATTTTATAGTTATGATCCATCAATAAGCTGTTGACATTTCATCGATAATTATCTACAAAAAAATTCAGTTGGTAAAAATTAATCGATGTTGAATAATTTTTTTGTAGTATTTATAATTTTTTTCTCTTCAAATTTAATCATTTTAATTATGAGAAAAAAACACTCAATCAACTTAAATTAATGGTTTTATTTTCAATTTTATCCTTAATCTATTTTTTTCTTTATTTTTCATCATTATATCAAACACTATAAAAGAAAACTAATTTTCCTCTCTTTCATTCTTTTTTTTTTTTTCTTTTTCTTCCTATCAAACATGATGTTAATGTTTAGAACCTTCACACTCCATCAAAAGACAGGAAAGCATGGGCCATGTCAATGCCAATGCCCATGCCAACGCTTGATGATCAGCAATGAAAATTTTGTTGTTATAATGAGATAACAAGGAAGAGGCAAGAATTTCAGCAGAATATATATATATATATATATATATATATATATATATATTGTTAAAGAAGCAGATATAACATGCCATTTGCAATTGGTTTATATGAAAATCCTACATGTAGTGCGGGATCGTATGAATGTTGGTTTAAAATCAATCTATCTGACCGCTACACAATAATTTGTTGGTCCTGAATGTTACTCATTCGCCCTTGTATTTGCTTTAAACAATTTTCATTATTTTTTGGGTTTGCATCTAAAAAAAAAAATCGGAAGTCTTTTTTTTTTTTTTTTTTTTGGTTTTTTCATGGGTTAGAATTTTCTTTTTTCGATTACCACCAGACTATTAAATTTAAGCTACTAAAAGAACTGATCGTTTACTAATTCAATTTTTTTTTCTTAAGTCAAGACCAAAAAGATTCAAATAAAACATCAAAGATGCCACACACAGATTTACTCAAAAAAAAAAAAAAAAAACCAAACAAAAACGTCTAATGGTAAAAACCAAACCGCTATTAACTACTACACACTAACCACGTTAGCCTTTGAAGCTTTAGATTTTGTCAAGAATAAGCAAGCAAATCCATTAACTTCCATCAAAAAAGAAAAAAGCAAAATAAGCCTATACTTCACTCAACACAAGATAAACACCATAAACACACTCAATTGGGTAAACAAACGCCTAAAGAATTCAAACACAGTAGACCACTGGTGCAATAGAAGTCGACTAATTCAACTATTAAGTTATATAGTGATTTGGTAGCATCTCTAAACTCTTTCATTTCATTAAAGAACTAAAAGGAGGGGGGGAATCTGATCTGCCCCTTGAGTGCCGGGATTATTGTTGTTTTACTTCTTATAATATATTTCTTTATAGAAAACACTGCTAACATGACCTTAGTCTATCCTTATTTCACGTGGCATTATTAAAATTGACAACTTGCAATGGGGGCAGTGATAGCAATTGTCAGGTAGCAACCCTGTCCATGGCGCAACAGACAATGGGTTGGGTGGCTTTCTCAGCCCATTTTTGCTAGTAGTTTTCTCACTTTTTTTTTCACACCAGAAGGCCGAAACTGCTATTTACTTTCATCTTATAGGTTATAAAATATAACTCATGTCAGGTGATTTCAGCGGAGCAATACATGGGATAGGATGCTGCTGGACCACAAGACAACCAACTAAAATTCTGTCATGAAAATCATTAGGGTAAAAGTAAACATTATTCTCCACTAATTTCCTCTTAATAACTCAATTGAAACATCACATCATAAGCATGAGCCCACATTTGAGGAAAATATATCACTTTCAATCATTATATTATAATTAATTAATCACAATTTAAAATTACACGAAATTTATTAAAATTTTATATTGAATTCACACTCATAAATGATAAAATTTTAAGCAAAGTTTTTATTATGATTCGATAATTTTTTATCAAATAAATCGGTGCCGTAGAGTAAGATTCTTTTTTACAGCCCCACCTTTCCATTTGTTACTGTATCATTCTATGTTCAACTTGCTGCTTCAATGTAGCAAATGGTAAGCATGGGAGATCTAGAAGCAAAAATACTCTGGCTAATTTAGAAATTAAGTAATGTTTCCATTAAAAGGGTAATTCTTCTTGATCAAAATGAGTTAAACCAAATATATATTTTTTCTTAAACTCCACAGACTGAAAAAAATAACCATTATAAAGGACATTTCTTTACTCATTTCCAAAAAAAAAGTTGAGTGAGAAAAAAAGTTTATAATAGGTTGGAGGTGGATGCACCAAAACATTAGACATCAATGGTAATGTGGTTTTGTCTGGTGAGTATTTTGTCATGTCTCGATACAAGTTTTGGTCTTTTCTTTCCTAATTTTGTTTTTTATATTGGGTGGCAGGATCAGGGATTATATTTTTCACATAACAGGGCGGATGGCAGGGGATTTATGGTCTGAGTTTTCACTGACAGAAACAGAGAAGGCTGAGTTGGTTGTGGAGCATGAGTGGGTGAAAAAAACATTGGCAGAACAGAAGGTACAAGTTGTCTCAACGGAAAGGCGCTGACTGGTAAGGTAGTAAATATGGAGGCGACGAAGAATGTGGTTTTTTAGGATAGTTGAGGGGCTTACACGTTAGAGAAGTAGGGGAGAAAATTTTCTTATTCTAGTTTGATTAACATAGTGAAAGGAAGAAAGGGTATTGTTACAACCTCCTTTTGTATAAACCTCGCATTCGGGACACTTGAACAAGGAAAGTGGTGAGGAAAGTGGTGGTGATTAGTGAACTCTATCATTCAGGAGATGATGGTATGATCCTTCAAATACCACCGTGTGTAGCTGATAAACTCATTTGGATTGAAGATAAACTCGGGCAATGCAATATGAAGTCAGCTTATTTTGTTGAGTACAGGTCTCCAATTTGGAGATTGGTGTGGTCAGCTAGAGGTTTGCTCAAAATAAATTTCTATCACAAATTCTTAAATTAAACACCAATGCAGCTTCTAATGCTAATGGAGAGTAATAACACGTTGGCTATTAATGTTATCAACAAAGCAGAGGGGTGCTTTGGTCTTTGAAATTCTTGACTGTATGCATGTCAAGAAAGAAGCTAATATGATGACTCACAAGTCATAATATAGCTAAGAGGATGAAGTGGGCAATGGAGAAGGTACTATACCTTCTTTTGAATGAACTTTTCGTTTTCCAAAAAAAAAAAAAAAACAAAGATGCTCATTAAGAATAGAAAAATGGAAAACAGCAGGGGATTTAGGGAGGGAATAAATGTACGTTGTTGCCAAACCTTCTGTAACAACGAATACTGTAGCATTTAAGCCTCGACATTTGCATTAATCACTTCATATCATATTGATTTTCTCTCTCTCTCCAACTCTCACTATTACTGTGAGTACCCTTTGGCTCTTTTGCTTTATTATTTTTTTTCTCATTGCTTTTTCATCCTTTTCTTGTCTCTTTCCCTTTTCTCTTCTTCTTCTTAACACTCACTCTACTCTATACACTGTTGCACCCTCTAAAAAACCAAGAAAAAGATCATCTTTTTCATTGTTATTGAAAAACCCATTAAAAGGCACACTGTTTTACTCTTGCTCATGCTTGTTCAATCACTTTTCTGCAAAAGACCCAGATTTCAAATAGGGTTTTGATTTTCTTCTCAGTGAGTAAAGCTTGAATCTCCTTTCATATCTAAGAGCTCTCTTTTGGGTTTTATTTTTCTTGTGTGAAAGTAGCAATGGGAAAAAATGTATTGGTTTTGGGTGTCGCTCTTTTGCTTCTTCTTCTTCTCGGAGGTTTCTCTTCAGCTCCTACTACTTCTTCACCTGCAAGTAAGCTTCAAAAGAATAAAATGGCTTGCTTTTTGTTTTGATCAGCTTTTAGTTTAAAACTTAAATCCTTGCTTCGATGACAAATGCATTTGATTTATTTTGTTCTTGCAGAAATCGTTAGTGGGTTTTTCTCCAATGCTTTGTCTGCTTTTATGAAATGGTTATGGTCACTCAAAACTACCACCAAAACAGGTTTAGATCCTTGGCTATTAGAACCCACATTTCTTTTCTTTGTTTTTTTCTTTTTCAAAATTTTCTTTTGGCTTTGGAGATTGGCATCTGATATGGTGGTCTCCATGGGATTTATGCGTGTATAGCAATTACTGGCCGTCCAATGATGAAGTTTGAGGGTGGATACACCGTGGAGACTGTGTTTGATGGAAGTAAGCTGGGGATTGAGCCTCACACTGTTGAGGTTTTGCCTAGTGGGGAGCTTCTGATTTTGGACTCTGTTAATAGCAACCTTTATCGGATTTCTGCTTCTTTATCTTTGTGTAAGTGGGTTTCTTCTTTCTTGTAATGTTATTCAAATGGTTGGCTTAGTTAATTTTTTTTGCATTTGCCTTTAGTAGTTTAAATTGTTTGCTTTGTTTGTCTAATCACATTGCTTTTTTAGCATGATCTTTGCGTTCTGATTGTTCTAAGTCTTGTTATTAATTGAAACACATGAAGTATTTGAATCTGTTGGCTGTCAAGTCCTGTCAGTCAACTTGCCTCATAAAGGACAGTGCACGTTTTTGCTGTGTTGGTATACCTTCCCCATTCCCCTCTCAGTCCTTGGTGTAATTTTTAATTTTCATGGGCCTTTTTAGCGCTGGTTGTTTCGTGTGTCAACCATATTAATGTAATTAAATTATTCTAATGCATTTCCAATTACTAAATTTGAAATTTTTGAAAGTTAGATCCGGATAATATTTTAGTAGTAAAAATATTGATTAGTTAGAAGTTAGAAGAATGTAGTTGTACTACCTATATTTATCAATACTAGTATTGTGTTTTGCTGCAAATAAGATGGCAACAAATAGATCTATGATTAAAAGTATTCCTGTCATTTGGGGAATTATAACATTTTCTAGCTGAACTTGGTAACTTGGGAATGCTCCTAACTTATTTTGCTCCTGCTCAGTTTTAGCCTTATTAGGTTGTTTTGATGTGTTACCTATTCACTGCAACTTTTAAGCAAATTTCCCTCTGTCCATTTATTTGACATCTCAACCATGTTACTCTTAAGCACGCTAGTGCACGCTTAAAACATCTGTTATGATTGATCATGAGTAAAGATATAAGTATTCACTCATGCAATTATATAGTCATGCTATCATTTTGATTTTGTTAATGGGCAAGTCTTTTCTTTTGATTATTTCATTTAAATTTATTGGAGAACTGCAGATGGTAGACCAAGGCTGGTCGCTGGATCCCCTGAAGGATACACTGGACATGTAGATGGGAAGCCCAGAGAGGCAAGGATGAACCATCCAAAAGGGCTTGCAGTAGATGACAGAGGGAACATTTATATTGCAGACACTATGAACATGGCAATCAGGAAGATAAGTGATGCAGGTTAGCAATGTAATCACCGAGTTTCCCAACAGAGAAATATCTAATTCACTTGTTATTTGACTTAACTCTATTAAGTTTAGGTATTTTATGCTCCTTGCCTCTTACCTCCATGTCCTTGGTATTTTATGTACTAAACATTTGCCATTGTATGTTCTTTTCTTAAAAATATGAATGGGATAATTTTTGGCAAGCTTAACAGTAGTCATTATGTTAAGTTTTCATAATGTCTTATAATGTTCAAAAGATGCTATCAGTATTCTCACTCAAAATGGGGATGGTTGTCAACTATTGCTCATACATACGAAATCATCTTCAGGTGTTACAACAATTGCTGGTGGAAAATGGAGCCGGGGAGGGGGACATATAGATGGAACTAGTGAAGATGCAAAGTTTTCTAATGATTTTGATGTGGTCTATGTTGGAAGCAGTTGCTCCCTTCTCATTATAGATAGAGGAAACCGAGCAATCAGGGAGATTCAACTACATTTTGATGACTGTGCCTATCAGTATGGAAGTGGTTTTCCTCTTGGTAGACTAATCCACCCGAATTTTATCTTCATTAGTTGTAAGTGGTGGTGGTTTACACATTATAATTTCTGTCATTACAGGAATCGCTGTACTTGTCGCTGCTTTATTCTTTGGTTACATGCTAGCTTTGCTGCAACGTAGAGTGGGCACCATTGTATCATCCCAGAATGTGAGTAGTCAGTGTTATTATTTATATGCAAATTCTTTATATATGATTCTTCTCAGGGATATTTTAACTTGACATTTGCTTTGGCTGAGTCTTGTGTGTCAAAATATTATCACAGAAAGTGTTCATCAATCCTAAGCTTTGTTCAATAACAGAAGAGAATAGATGCTTGAGATCAAAATTTGAACGAAGATGAGGACAGAAACCATCCTTTCTTTCACTGGAAATTGTCTCATGATGGCTGTCTTGTTTTGTAAAAAAAAAAAAAATCACCCTTGCAAAATTCACCAATGAAATGGCAGTATTAGCTTTCATCTAAACTTAAGTTTCCAAAATCATCTTCTAAAACATGGTGAATTTTTTATGTTCGTTCCTCTATTCTTGAAGGATCAGGATTCAGTTAAAGTGAATGCTGCTGTATCAAGTCCATATCAGAAACCCCTGAAATCAGTCAGGCCACCTTTAATTCGAACTGAAGATGAGCAAGAGAAGCAAGAAGAAGGTTTCTTTGGATCCCTTGGGAAGCTTTTTGTCAATGGTGGTGTTTCTGCTTTGGAAATTTTGGGAGGAGTATTTCCTGGTTTTAGAAAGAAACCACTAAGCTATCAACATCAGAGCCAGCACCATCAACAACAGAAGCACTCAATGCCTTGGCCAGCCCAAGAAAGCTTTGTGATACCAGATGAAGATGAGCCCCCGTCAATTGATACCCAAACCCCCACTCCACGGAAAACATACCCTTTCATGTCCAAAAATGCAGAAAAGATCCATCAGTTGCGTCAAAGCCAGGCCTTCTACAATGGATGGGATGATGATATGCAGCACCGGCATCAGCAGCAGCATCGCTATCAATCATCCACCCCACATGCTTACCATGTTCAGAGCCATGAGAAAACCAATGAGATTGTTGTTGGGGCACTTCAAGAACAAGATGGGAACCGTGAAGCTGCGGGCATAAAATCTGTTGAATATGGAGACAACACGTATGATCATCGCAATATTCGCTTCCGATCAAGTTTGGGTTATAATCGTGGCTATTAAATACCTAATAGAGATTTTGGAGTAATTACCTCATTCCAGCTTGATATTGGAACTTCAAAATTTAGGATATAATAGTTAAGATTTGTTCCCAGAGAAATGAGTTTCTGTGGCCGGTGGAGCAGCTTTAGTGCTATTTGGTTTCACTCTCAGCTAGCCTAAAATTTGTAAGGCTACTGGTGTTACATATCATGAAGATCTCTTTTCTCTGATTCACTCTTCATCTCAGCTTCTAATAAAAGTTTTCAATTTTCTATATAATTGAGTTCAGTCTATCAGTACATCATGTGTTCTTTAAGGAAATCTATGAACTATCTCAATCATTCCTTATGTAAGTCTTAGTCTCACTTTGAGAATTCATAGATTTGAACTTATATTTATGAAGTGTTTTTGTAAGACAAAATTATAACATTTTCAGATAAAAACGAAAAATATTTTACATGTTGAATGCGCGATTCCATCCTTTATTACCTTGCTTTAATCCTTAAGTTAACAAATTTAGTTTATAAATAAATGATAGTAAACTTTCTTCTAAGTTTTTGAAATGCAAGTGATTGCATCTTTTTAAAGATTTGTACCCATTTCATCGTCATGTTACTTTGGACCGTTGAAGATTCATCATCATGTTTTAGTTTCTTTAAAAAGATTATTTGATTGGAGATACTATAGAGTTTTTTAATTTTATAAATGGATTAAGATAATGACATATATTTTATTTTTTAAATTAATTTTTTTTAAATATATATTAAAAAATATGTATCATCATCTTAGTTTCGCTTGTGAAATTAAAAAAATTTCACTTTTCTAAATCTTTTATATCTAATCTAATATATATTATATTATAAAATACATAGATACTTGATAAGATGCCACATAGATGATTATTTAGATAATTCTTTAAATGACACATAAATAATTTTTTTCAAAAAGTGAAACAATTTTTTTAATTACAAATCTAAAATTTATTAAAATATAAACAATTATTCAAATAACAATTGCAAACCAAATCAATCTATAGATTTTTTGAAAACAATAAAAATTTGAAATATGGAGTTTATCCCTTCATAATGAATAATTTTATTATTTAAAAAAAAATCTTGCCCTAATTATCTATTTCACATTAAATTCTAGTATAAATTTAAATTTAAAAAGTTTTATTTTAGTTAATTTAAATTTCACAAGCTACATAGATATATTTCTTTTTTAAATTTAAAAATCTCAATAATGATATTTATACATTCATAAATCTTCTATTTATTTTTTTGCACATTCAATTTTCTCTTCCTTTCATTTTTCATTCCTCCATTACTTTTCTTCATACTCGTTCTACGATTGTGATATAGGGCAAGATTTTTTATGTTTGTACTTCTATAGAGATGTTACACATAATTTTTTAACTTTTTTGGATTTTCAATTTGAATAATTAATCTTAACTTCTTCATTTTATTTAACGATTTTTATTTGAATGTTTTTTTTATTGATTGAGAGCGTGACAAAATTAAATTGATTTAAACGAAACATGACCATATTAATTTCATGAAGATTATATTAATTTCATGAAGATTACATAATTTTAAAATTTACACTCAATAATTACCACAACATTAATACTTTTTTTTTTTTTTTGTGTTGGCGTAATCATGATAGACAATGCTAAGAATAAATGATCTTGTGGTAGCACAAAATGAGATAAATTTTTTGAAAAATCCTTTAGACATCTCTTCCGTACAAATTTGTAGGCTAAGTTTTAATGTTGTTGTTAATGTTTTGAATTTTTTGAATAATTCTATGTTTGTTTTATACTCATGACCCTTTAGTGCCATGATCAAGAAAATCCATATATAATATACCATAAAATTATAAATCATAAATTAAATAATTTAATTTAGAATTAAAAGATTAAAAGAATAGTTAAAAAAAAAGCAAAATTTAATGAGACACAAGATCTCTTATGAATTATTAATAATTCTTTTAGTAGAATATAAAAATTAGAAAGATAATAAAAAGAAACTTATATTGTTTTTTATTTCACCAAGAAATTATTTGGATAATTGAAGCTTTCCATGCTTGTTTCAAAAGTCGAGTTTACCAACTTTGCCAAAATTTTTTCTTGTATTTTTTCATACGAAATATGAATTTCATAATTATTTTTAAATTGTTAGAAAAAAATAAATAAGAGAATAAAAATAATAAAAAATAATTTTAATTTTGAGGCGTGAATAACATTTTTTAATTAAAGGCAATTAAGCCTCTACGATACAATAAACCTTAAAATTCTTTAAGTAGAAGTAATGAATTTATACTAAAAGATTTATTTATAATGAATGAATAGACACAAACTTCTATTTAAATAGCTATTAGTGAATAATAATATATTTATATTCAAATAGTTATAATAATTTGTCATATGATAATTATTTTTGTTTAAACATAATTATTTAAAATATAAATAAAATTAATACAAAATTTAATTTTATTTATCAATAATTAAATCTTTCTATTCAATGTAAAATGCATTATATTTTAAACTATCAACAGGTGGTATTTATAAATTTCCCAAATTTTAAGCCCTTCACTTATGAAAAGCTCATAAAATTGACTACAATGACATTTCGACAATCTTATAAAAAATAAATATGCAAAGTGAGTTTACATTTCTCAATCGAATTTAAGCAAAGATCGTGTAAAGATATATATATATATATATTATAAATTCGTTGGATGTAATTTTATAGTGATAAGGTGGAGTTTAGTTGAAAGGTGAGGTGGAAGTGAGTTGGACTCGTAGTAAGGATAGTATGATTAAGAGGCATTTAAGATTTTAAAATGTATTCTAATGCTCAAGTCAATCAAGTGAAGAGGATTGAGATGAAAGAAGAAGAAAAGGTAGGAGAAATAAAAGAAGAAGCTTGGAGAAGAAAATTTAGATTTGCATACCTGAATTTTTTTTCTTCACCTTATATATGACATATATACGGTGATATAATGTGAGCAGTTGACAATTGATGGGTCGCATGAAGTTGATGGTGAGTCAATATGAGGTTGTTGACAATTAATGACCTAAGGATAGGAGATATGTCGTGAGGTAATTTGTTGATTAAATGTTTGCACATATAATTACGCAAACGGCTTTGGGGGTAATGGATATGGTGGACGACCAGTTTGGCATCGACCATTGTGGATGAGTGATATGGATGTTTGAATATGTGCTGATTTAACGAGTGTGAGGATCAACAAGGTTAATCAAACGAACCGGGTATAACAAAGTTCATTAAAGCCGCACTTAGACTGAATCACAACCACGTTACAATGCGATGGAGTAATTTTTTGGTGCAATGGCGCTACAGTTGACTGTTTGGATTATATAACTGTGTTTCAGTTGTGTTTATGTGGCACTAATGAGGTGAAGATTTTTCACTAATGGAGAAAGTGACAATAAGACAACACACCTCATTTTAGATATTTTTGTTCTCACTAATATTTTTTAATTTAATTTTATATATAAATATTTATGTATATAATTTTATTATGATTAAAATAACTATGTGAATTTAAAAATAACATTTATTTTTACTCATATAATTTTTTTTGCCTATTTGTTCCCTTAAGTAATTAAATTTTTAATATTTTAAATGTTAAATGAAATTAAATATGCATTAAAATAAAATTTTAATTCACTTTTAGATTAATGTCTTAATGGTCATTTTTATTTTCATCTCATCGTCACTATTACATTTATATCCAAACGTATATCTTATCATTGATTTTAATCTCATTTTTACAATAATTAATCTTATTACCATCATTATTTTCAATCTCACTCACTGTCCAAATTCTATATAAAATAATTTATATAGAATTGTCTTACATTTTATAAAATTAATAAATAATTAAAATTTACTAAATTAGTTTTGTTTCAAATAATAATTTTGTTAATAAATATTTAAAAATTAATAAAATTGATAATAATATATAAAAATGATCTTTTAAAAAATTGATAATAATTATTTTTATATTAAAATGATAATTATTTTTATTCAAAATAAAATTTAAAAGAATACATGAAATAAAAAAATAAAAAGAAATGGAAAAAAAACTTTTAAATAAAAAATCAAATAAAAAAAAAACCAAAAAATGGAATAGAATAGGCTAAATACATTTTCATTGCTACACTAAAATCTCATAAAAAGAAAAAATAACGTGAGCTTATTTGATAAAATAAAATTGCATGATGAGTTTTTTCACTCAAGCTTGAAGTATCAGTCAAATTTTAGAGATGTAGCTTGATGAAAATTTATTTTCATTATACCAACTCAAGTGGATATTTTTGCATCATACAATATAATTGCAGCTCCATTTTAATTCAAGTGCAGTCTAAGTATATTTGAATTAGCTTTGTATGAAGATGCATAGATGAAGTCAAAAATTCTTTACCGTTCAAAAAAATAAAAAATGAAAAGCATTTAATAGTTGGAAAACTACTTCCTTCCCGCGCCGTCAATTACAAATCTCTTACTGGCCAATGAATCACGCCCTGTCATATGACAGCAGGATGCTGAAGCTCCAATAGGCAAATTTAACGCAATAGCAGATCCGGAGTCATTTGTTCATCTTTTTACCCGCATGTGATCCACCAAGCACTCGCAAACGAAAATTTGAGTGAAGTTCCCGCTTCGTTTTGTTTTCTAATTTTTTTTTAAAAAAATATTTTTGACAGAGACAAAAGAACCAGTCAGCATTTTCATGTCACTAGGAAAAAAGAAGAAAAGAAAAAGGAAAACAGAGACTTCGTTTTCTCTGTCGCTCAGATCCAAATCTTTGTTTGGTTCTCTTTCTTAGATCTCCGAATTCGAATTCCATCATCTTGGATCTTGAATTACAGATTCTAGGATTTTTGAAAAAAAAAAAAAGGATTTTATTCCTAATAGCGCTAATTCGGTGATTGATTTAGTCGCAGCATTTGGTTTAGTTTTCATTTGATTGGATCTGAATTGAGCTCTCTATAAAAAGTTTCAACCTTGGACCCAATCATGAATCCTTTCTCGTCCTCTACTCGTCTAAGGTGAATTTCTACTGTTACCCATTTCTTCTTCTAGTTCTCCCTTTTCCTTTTAATTTGAAAATGAAATCAAGAAAACGTGAGTTATTTTATTTTATTTTATTTGAACGGATTACTTTTATGGTTAAAAGAGTTGGGGTTTTGTTCAATTGGGGTTGTTTTGATCGCCCTGATTGGAATTTGGGGAGTTTGGTTATAGTCTGTGCAACTTAAAAGATGATTGTATATGGATTAGAGCTAAATAGAGTTTGTTAGCTTTTTTTTTGGTTTCATAATTTGGTTCTTCTTGTTATCTTTGCCTTTTCTTTTTGATTTGCTTTGAATTGGTTGCAATCATTAATGGAAATTTATAAATGTCAGAAGTTATGACATACCCATTTAGTAATTGGTTTGAGAGTAGCTTGATCTATTGTTTTCATGAATATTGATAATATGAAATGATAAGCCAAATAGCATTGGTGCCAGAAAATACCATTTTCTAGAGAGGAATCGAAACTTCTTGCATTATAGAAATGAAAGGTATGCAGTATATTTTGGAATGTTGATATTGCATTGAACCTTTAAACATGATAACTAGTGGCAACAGTTTGAGAGAGTGGTAATTTAAATATAACATACAGTCTAAGGTAGTTATGTAAGTAAGTATCCCATCCAATATGGTTACCTAAAGTACAATCTGAATAACCTGGTTACATGGTTTTTGTCATAATTCTGGTGGTTATATATTCAAACTGATATTAAGAACTTAGCACCCTTTTAGCCAAAACGTGTAAAATTGAATTTCTATTTTTTTATTTTTCCTAGGGGAGACTGCTAGGTGATTGTAGAAGGTGCCTTTGTCTGTTGCTATGGAACCTAATAGTTGTATTTATCTCTATATAGATTTATCATGATTAAAAATTTTGAGATAGCTGAAGAATCTGGTTGGCAGATCTAGTTGTGAATGATAATCTCCACACACTGTCATGGGAATTCTGAGTCAGTTCTTTGCATTATATTCAGCCATAGTTTATGAGTGTGAAGATCTCGATCTCCTTGGCTTTAGTGGTTAGATAACTTTGTGTCTTGAGGTGCATCACATATGGAGTGATCTGTAGTAGTGTTGCTTTGAAGGAACAAAGTAGTAAGTAGGAATAAACGGGTTCCTCTCTCTTAAGCATCTGTGAATATTTCTGTGTTCAGGAAATTGTTGACAAGAACTGTTAGGTTACAGTGGAAAAAGTGATCTCTAAGCTATATGTAATTTTTAAGGTAAAAGAAAAAGTGACTCTGGATGCCCACATCCTAGTATGAAAAGTTTCTTCTCGGTCAGAACCTACGGCTGGTTACTAAGAATAATTTTGTCCTTAAATGATGTTCTATCAAGGGGCATGAGTTCATTTTTGCTTATACCTGCTCAATCAAATTAATGAGTAATACATCTTTTGTGCATTTTCTGTTCCAAGTAATATTGACGAATCTAAATGATTGACTTGAAAATAGTTTATATGCATATTAATTGAAAATGGTCAAACTTACCGCTCCAATACAGGGACATGATACGGGCTATACGTGCATGCAAAACTGCTGCAGAAGAACGTGCTGTCGTAAGGAAAGAGTGTGCTGCTATTCGTGCTGCAATTAATGAAAATGATCTAGATTATAGGCACTGTAACCTGGCAAAGCTAATGTTCATTCACGTGCTTGGATATCCCACTCATTTTGGCCAAATGGAGTGCCTGAAGTTGACTGCATCTGCTGGATTTCCAGGGAAGAGGATTGGGTATCTTGGTCTTATGTTGCTTCTCGATGAAAGACAAGAAGTTCTGATGTTGGTCGCAAACTCATTAAAGCAGTATCCTATGTGTAGACTCGTCTCAAGCTTAATTTGTTCCCATTTCCTTTTCCCTTTTATTGTTTCTATTCTGGATGAGTAACATTGTCCCTGATAGGGCGGTATTACCAGGGTAAAAATAAGAAAAATGGAGAGATTGACTTTACTTGCAGGAACCTTAGCTTATACGCAGAGATCTCAATCATTCGAACCAGTATATTGTAGGACTAGCTCTTTGTGCTCTGGGAAATATTTGTTCAGCAGAAATGGCCCGTGATCTTGCACCAGAGGTAGAAAGATTGCTGCAGTTTGGAGACCCAAATATACGGAAGAAAGTAAGTTTGTCCTACTCTTTACTCAAGGGCCTGTTGGCCAAATATTTTGATATCAGTGAGATGTAAAGATGGAAAAGAGGCTGCTGGATTCCGGAATTTGTGAATTTCTTATGCCTAAACATTACTGAGTATCCCTCTTAAAGATATCAACTTCTTCATCCTCCTTTCTTCTACAGGAGTTGGAAGGTTTTGGTTGTTCTGTTGAGCGCTTCAAGTATTATGGTTTGTGTTATTTATTTCTTTTCAATAATGCCTTTGTAATTTTGTCAATACAAAGGTTAAAAAACACACTTGTAAATCCATGACTAAGTACCAGATGCCACTTGACTGAGACCTGCACTGTATAATGTCATTATGTATCTACTTTATGGACAGTGTGATATTTGTTCAATGACATTCTGCAACCTTCATATGGCAGCTACTTTTATGAAATATGGATATTTCTCTACTATTTGTCTTAACCAGAAGAATTTGTAGCACATAATTATTCAATGGAAAATGCCTACATACAGTAACCCTTGAGTTTGATGTTTTAGTTACTCCAAGAAAGTTAACTTCAGTTTACTTGTTGGATGGTTTGAGGGAAAGACATCTATTGACCATTGCCAGTCATTCTTTGAAGGCATTTATCTGATACACTAAATTGGTTCATCTACAATTACTCATTTTTCTACTGGAGGATTGATTCGATTAAACAGGCTTCCTGCTTTTCTTTCCTTTTTTTCGCCCTCCGAAGTGGTGTTTGGTTATGAATTCTCATCATGCACATTATTTGATAATTTTTAGGTTATCTGTCATTTTCTTTAGTGATTTGACTGCAGTATTTAACTCCTCTTGACTCTATCTTTTGTTTATAGGCAGCATTGTGCTCCATATGGATCATAAAGAAAGTTCCGGACCTGGCTGAAAACTTTATAAATCCTGCTGCTTCACTACTCAGAGAAAAGAATCATGGAGTCCTAGTGACAGGAGTTCAACTTTGTACAGATCTATGTAAAGTCAGTTCAGCAGCCCTTGAATATTTTAGAAAGATAAATTGGTTTTGGATTTTTATGCATATAGCTATAGTATTAGAAAGCCTAACACCTTATTGAGTGCATGAATTATTTGCTATACTTGTTCGCCCGTGGAAGAAGCTATTATGAATAAAATTTCTTGTAAATATTTAGTTCCTGCTTTGAATTTTTGGAGCATCCAATGTGAGCAGAGCAGTCTACTTTACCAGCAATCCTTTTGTTCTGTTTCTGGCTGAAGAGCACTTACCATCAAAAGGATTGAAAGGATCAAGTTTACTGGTGTTTTGTCCTAAAGTGTTGGCTATTATTTGCATTAATTGATACTAAGATGCTTCAGGCTAATTTTGCAATTTTGTTTCTATAGGACTTGTTCGCCATTTAGGGTCAAGCAGAGACGGGGCCCTTTTCTCTTTAATATCAGACTGAATTATATTTGTAACTTTTAGTGGGAAGAAACTCATAAAAAATGGACGGTGCTGTCTGTTTCGAAATTGTGATGATAGCTTCTTTTATCATTACAGCAGAAATGCACTGAAGGTGTGGTCAAAATTCTGAGGGATATGGCAAACAGTCCCTATGCACCTGAGTATGACATTGCTGGCATTACAGATCCCTTTCTTCATATAAGATTGCTTAAGCTTCTGTGGATATTGGGCCAGGGTGATGCTGATGCTAGTGACTGTATGAATGACATGCTTGCCCAGGTCAGTTGTGATGTTTTTTCTGTGACCTATCTCTTTCTTTGTAATATGTTCAAAGTCCTGAAAGACAAATTTAAGGAGATGCATGTTCTATATATAGTTTATCTCATCAATTAGTAACTACCTTAAGGTTTTTGTTTGGAATCTCTTTCTTTTGCTGTAAATTTCTTATGTATGCATGCTGATTGGCTGTGGCAGACCAGATTTTCTTATTAGAGGTTCTAAGAAAACTTTTGTAAAAGAAAAAGCAAATGATTGCTTTATTGGGGAATGAGGTTTGTTCTTCCATTTTATGATGTGAGACAGTATTGGATGGTGAAAGAATAAAAGTTTTGTCCTTTTAGAAAATAAGCTGGACGTTCTACTCAAATGTTGCTCCTGCTCATGAAAAAAACTTAATGAAATTACTCGTATAATGTTAATTGACAAGATGGTATACCATATGGGGTATGTTGGATGTTGCTTCTAAAGCCAATTTCTGTCAATGAAAGTAGAAGGTAAAAATGATGCAGAAAACTCCTTTTATGGTAAACAACATCATTTTATTGCTTAATGAGGTTAAGTTTTTTTGTTTGCTTTTTTTATGGTTATACTTTTTATTCCTTAGGTGGCAACAAACACTGAGTCAAACAAATATGCAGGAAAGGCTATTCTTTATGAATGTGTTGAAACCATCACGAGCATTGAAGATAATTGTGGCTTATTTGTACTCGCTATCAATATCTTCAGAAGATTTTTGTCAAATCGTGACAATAATATCGGGTATTTTCTTTCGTACTGTATATTGGTTTTCATATCCCTTTCTAGATTATTTCTTGCTCTACTATATTATGAAACTGAACCTTGCATATTTTTCAGATATGTTGCATTAAACATGTTTACGAAAGCCATGACTGTGGATGCTCAAGCAGTGCAGAGGCACAGGGCAACAAGTTTGGAATGGCAACAAGTTTGGAATGTGTAAAGGTATCTTAGGATAGTTAATTTCATTTTTGATGAATCTCAAAAGGTTTCTGAAAAAGTTCTAGCTCAAGAGGCAATCAAGGAGTTTGCTTATGCTTTCCTTTTGTCTGTTCTGATTCACTGGTTCTGATATTTATTTGTTACTTTTGGTGAAACCTATACTTGCTAAAGCAGCAAGGGATATTTCTCTCTTTAGATATAACTTGATCTCTTGTTTTTGCCCTTAAGGTTAAAGACCTTGTAGTCGTCTTTCTCTCTCTTTAATTTTTAGGGAACCCTCTTGTTGTCTTCATGTGACTGTTGTGATTTTTGTTATTAGTTGATTGCTCTTCTTGCCTTTTGACATGTGGACTGATAATAGTGGTTCAATTTTTGGAGACATAGCAATATCCACCATCACCCCTCAGGCTTTGATCGGGGGTAGGGTGGACTAGGAATTTGGTAGAGATCCGAAGTTTGAGCCTTAGTACTCTAACGTCTAACCAATAAAAAAAGAGTTTCCAGCATTTTCTTAGTTGCTTTTGATGTGGACTCTGATCTTATTCTGAAGTGCTATTATTGTCAAAAGTGAGTTTTCTCATGTGCAACTGAAGAAGTTTTTGATTTTACATTTTCTTTTTCCAGGATTCAGATGCTTCAATTTGGAAAAGGGCACTTGAACTTGTATGCTTGCTAGTGAATGAAAACAATGTAAAGCCTTTGACAAAAGAGCTAATCGAATATTTGGAAGGAAGCGATCAAGAATTTAGGGGACATCTTACTGCCAAGATTTGCACCCTTGTTGAAAAGTAAGTTATGCTATTTGTTAGTTACATGAGAAGTGCTACTTCAACTTTCTTATGTATGCTAACTGTCTTCTTTATGCTTTGTATTCTTGAATCGGTATTTTCATGTATAGCATGTGTGTGCTTGGATATGTTCATGCAGACATGGATGTATGAAGCTGTCTATACTCCTTCCTCCAACCTCATTTTTTTAGGACAGTTTAAAATGATTGGTTATATCTCCTGGAGAAGGTAGTTATTGTGCACAATTGATTTGATATAGTAAATAACTACCTCCAACCACATTTTTTTAGGACAGTTTAAAATGATTGGTTATTTCTCCTGGAGAAGGCAGTTATGATTTGATATGGTAAACTTCAATGGCTTGCTATCTTTATTAAATTTATAGAAGTTCCTTTTATTGTTTCTTTATGTTGGATGATATTTTCTTCTGGTTTGACTTTTTTTTCTTTTCTGTTGACTGGGGAAGATATGCTGAAAGATTCATTTGGAATTACTTGTCCGCATTGTTTAGTCAATTAACCAATAATTTTTATTGCTTCAGTTTTTCCCAAGAGAAGATTTGGTACATTGATCAGATGCTCAAGGTTCTTTCCGAGGTATAAGTTGTCATTAATAGCATCATTATATGATTGAAGTAAAGAAGCTTTGTTTGTCATATTCCACTGAATTCATCCCTGTCCAAGTTTCTGTTTTGCTACTATATATTCTCTTGTTTGAATTGCATCCATCACAGTTTTTATTCCTAGTGGGTGTTGTGGAAGATTACGTTTTCTTAAATCCTGTTTATTGCATTCTTGTTAATGTGCGTATTATTTCAATCTTTGATTCTTGATTATCCAATGTTTTGCATGAGTCCTTTGTATATCGGTGTAAAACATGTCTTCATCTTTACTCTTTTAATTACAAAGCTTCTTTGTTGAACATTATGAACTTGTCATGCGTAAATCTAAATCCTTGCGAAAGGAAAGAGAATACATTCTTGCACTGTTTAAGTGGTAGTTTATAAAAATAATTGGCAATATTAGTACTTCTTTCTTGTGTAATGTTGGCCAAGTGATCCCTAGTTTGCTGTCAATCTGCTTAAGTCCACCCATTTGATTTTTCAAATAAAATGTAGTGGTTGAACCTGTCTTGGCTATTACTTTTGCTGCTTGTTACCTTTGAGTGAATGAACTATCAAAGGCTAAAAATGGGATATTCCATTCCATATTGGATAGAAGTACATACCATTAATGAAAACAATATAAGTCCACAAGTTACTCAGTTCTAGCAACTTGATTTTAAGCTTTTGACTATGGAAAATTTGTGGTTTAGGCCTGAAAAATGGCTGAGTCATTGCAGTCTGTATTAGGTCTTCTTGTTAGTCGGTGTGTGTGCTGATATGATCTTGGTGGTGTTGGTTTTGCTTATAATTTGAAGTGTAACCATCAAGGATTTCAATGGTGAGGATTGTGATACCATTTCTAATTCAATTCAGATTTAGGAATGTGATTGATGAAATCCATATGACTTCAAGCAACCACTATTAGTAACTTGTTAAGGACTAACGATTTGGATCCGGAAAAGTAGTTGGGTCTATGGTTTTTGGACCGGGAGTGTAACAGAAATGCAAACGCTTTGGACCTGAGAAAAGTTAATAATGGTGTGGGAACTGAGGTGTTTAGTTGGTAATGGTTCTTCTTACCTTGTACTATGTTTGCATTTTACTCTATGTTAAATGTTTTTTCGTTTCATTGATGAAACTAAAGTGTTAATTAAAAAAATTGGGCCATTGGCCACAATCTGCTGGATTTGTACTCTCATTTATGCTTGATAAAATTTTAGTTAGTAGAGAAAAAGGGAGTGAGGATAAACCTTTTCCATTTTTCGGAAGAATGCCTCATTTGTTATTTATCTTCTTAGCTCTTTCAATGTTTCTATTAAATTATCTTGTTACTGATATTTATCCTTTGCTTGGTAGGCTGGAAATTTTGTAAAAGATGAAGTCTGGCATGCCCTTATTGTTGTCATAAGTAATGCTTCTCACCTCCATGGATATACTGTCAGGGCATTATAAAGAGCATTCCAAACATCAACAGAACAGGTATTCTTTGGTTTATTTGGATTTTATATACCTAAATTTAATACTCTTATCTACTTAATTATTCAAATGCAAATTGATATTTTCATTAGGAAACCTTTGTTCGAGTGGCAGTTTGGTGTATTGGTGAATATGGTGATATGTTGGTGAATAATGTTGGGATGCTTGATATTGAAGATCCAATAACTGTAAGTGCATCCTTATCCCTTGAATAGTTTGCATGCACTTACTGTAGTGATGTTGCACTTTTATGTCTTCAGAAAAAGGGGGAAAACAGCCAGGCAGGGGGCTGTGTTATATGACCTTGGGTATATATAGGGGAAATTTCTAAACGAAGAAAGTTGATTAGCAGCTTTTCTGCAAACATTTTAATAAATTTATGACTCAAGAGTCAAGACTTATGCCATGTTTGCTGTTAAATTGAATTTAAGTAATTGATAAGATTTAAACAGAATCAGTAATTGTATTGTTTGTTTGACTGGTTGATAACAATTTCTTTTGCTTTGTCAAATAGTGAATTTTCTAGGCTTTTCTTGTAGAATTTTCACTTTTATTTTAGAGTGATTATAACTGAATTACTTCCTGGTTGAAGTTTGTCTTATAACAATCAAATTCATTTTGGCTACCATAGGATAAATCTATTTTAAAGATAAAATTAATCAAAGTAATCTAGACTAAGTGTGGCATTGATTTTGGGTTATGGGTGATGTGGTTTTGCAGATATAGATATAGATAAGGAATCATTCAATTCCCCCTTTAGACATGGCATTGCAAAATACCTTCTAATTTTATTCAAAACATCTTTAGGTATTTTATGTTTTCTTCTGGTCGAAATATTTTGAGTTTGCTTGCAATCAGATGTAATAATGGGTGTCATCCAATGGAGTTCTTTGTCACTCTGGGTCTTTTCCATGGAATCACATCAATCCAATATAATTCTTAAACTAAGTAGATTTTTAACCTGCTATATGCTGAGCTGAAAGGCCTCCATGTTGGGATCCTGTTCTTTTCTCAGTGGCTTCATTAACTAAATGGGATGCTTAGACCTACAACTCTGCATCATCCTACACTGTTGTGAAAGTTTTCAGTCAATTTTTATTTCCTAAGCAGGTAACAGAGTTTGATGCTGTGGATGCCATAGAGATTGCTATTAAGCGTCATGCGTCGGATCTCACTCCTAAAGCAATTGCTTTGATTGCTCTGTTAAAGCTCTCTTCTTGTTTTCCTTCTTGTTCAGAGTACGTTAATGTTTTGCCAACATGCATTTTATCATTTATCACACTCATTCCCCTTGATTATACATTTCTACTGACCTCTTAGATTGATGTAGCGGTTAAAAAGAATCTTTTATGTGTATAAACTTGATACGGTTACAAACTTTATCTAAACATGATCTAAGTTGAGTTTATTTCTTGGCAAATTGGTTTGACCTTCCCAATTATTATGGAGTTTTGCATGAAGTAATTAAAGAATTTCTTCTTATATGTTTATATGGCATGAGAAAGATACATTTTGATTGATTGCTATCTCCAGAAGGATCAAGGGAATAATTGTCCAAAATAAAGGAAGCCTTGTGCTTGAGCTGCAGCAGCGATCTATTGAATTTAATTGTATTCTTCAGAAGCATTAGAACATTAGGTATATGATTAAAAAGTTTTTTTGTGTTTTACCTAGTTATGGTTTGGAAGGTTTCCAGCATTGCAGCATGGTTGTGAGTTACAAAGCTGATGGATGAATTCATAAAGATCTTCACTGGTTGAAAGGATGCCAGTTTTGGACGAGGCAAGTTTCAGCGGAAGGAGGGATGGCTCCTTGCCAACAGCTGTTTCAAGTTCCACTGGGCCGCCATGTAATCGTCCAAATGGAATAGCCAAACCAGTTGCAGTTCCTATTGCAGACTTAGTTGACCTAAGTTCAGATGATGCCCCTGCACCTAGTTCTTCTGGTGGTGATTTTCTACAGGATCTTCTTGGTTTTGATTTATCACCAGCTTCTACACCATCAGGTTAGTTAGAATGCATAATGGTGCATCTTTAAGAAACCTTTGAGGAGTGAAATTAATTTTTTTAAGCATGTGCTTATGTTTTGAAATACGTTATTCTTCAGCTTCTTAGAATTTTTGCAGCGTTAATACTGACATTAGCATTTCTAGAGTTATAAGTCTGTTAAAGACCCAAATGTTTAACATTTTATCCCTTTTGTTTATCTTTTACTTTCTGAGAATTAATCATTTGTGGGAAAATACTTATTTACAGCTGGTTGTGATCTTGTAATCTGTATATTTATATTTGTATCTCTAGAATTAAGTATTTGTATCCATAGAATTAAGGACAAAAAATTAGGATAGATAATCCCTCAATCATAGGATCAGTTTCAGGAAGATTTAGTTTTCTAGTTTAATCCCTAGTTAGTTGTACATAAACCTAAAATTCTTGTATAATTTTTAATTAGTAGTTTTTCAATATACATTCAGTTTTACTCTTAGTTTTTTCACATGGTATCAGAGCTTTAAGCTTTTCTTGGGAAGGAAAATTTTCAGCCTTTATTGCTGACTTTTATTTTAAGCCTTCATTGTTGAACCCTGTTTAGGCCTTTATTGTCGAGCCTTGTTAAGGCCTTCATAGCCATTC
Source organism: Durio zibethinus (assembly GCF_002303985.1). The sequence goes on from NW_019168048.1 coordinate 6,712,851, forward strand.
TATTTTTCCCTTTTTTAGCCTTTATTGCTAAGAGTAATTTCTGGTTATATTTTAAAACTTGTTTCAGTTCAAAGAAAGATATCACTATCACCCAATTTGAGGAAATGTCGACTAAGAAAATCATTGGAGTACTACAGGTGTTTCGGAAACAAGGAGAGTTGGATAGAGAAGAGATTGAAAAGCTAAGAAACCTATTGAAAACCCTTGAAAAGCCTATTGTGGTATATTCCTTGGGTAAGGTCTCTAGTTCAGGTAAAGCTTCTGATTCTCATGGATTAATGTCTCGATTAAGCCTATTACGAGTTCTTGGCTCATTGACTCAGGAGCCACAAACCATATGACACATTTCTCACAGAAGTTTAGTACATATACCCTGTGTTCTAGTAATAAAAAAATTATCGTTGTAGATGGTTCACTTACTACAGTGGCAGGATTAGGAGATGTTCAAATTAATCTCTCGTTTGTTTTTAAAAATGTTATTCATGTTCATGGATTGTCTACTAATATGATATCTATACAAAAACTTACCAAAGATATGAACTGCAAAGTGACTTTTTATCCCTCTTATTGTGAATTTTAGGATCAGAGTTCAGGAAAGAGGATTGGACTTGCTAAGAAGAAGAATGGACTATATTATCTTGAGACATCAAACAACATAAGTAATATAAAAAATAATTTACTTTTGTCATTTTTTTCTGAAAAATCTTCCGATAAAGACAAAATCTAGCTTTATCATTTTCGTCTTAGACATCCTTTTTTGAGAACTTTGATAAACATGTTTCCTTCTTTGTTCAAAGGACTAAACGTCGAAGATTTTTATTGTGATGTTTGTGAACTTGTAAAGTATAGACGTGTATCTTTTTCAATTAGTAACAAAAGAAGTTCTACTCCCTTTTACTTGATTCATAGTGACATTTGGAGTCCCTCTACAATTCCTAATATTTCTGATACAAGATAATTTGTTTCATTCATAGATGATTGTACTAGGGTCTCTTGGATTTTTTTTTACTTAAATCCAAATCGGATGTGAATGGTGTGTTTTTAAGCTTCCAAAACATGATCCAAAATCAATTTGGAGTGAGAATCAAGAGATTTAGGTCTGATAATTCAAGAGACTATTTCAACCAGAGTTTATCCACCTATTTTCAAAAGGAGGGGATTATCTATGAGTCATCTTGTATTAATACTTCATAGCAGAATGGAGTGGCAAAGAGGAAAAAAAGCTATTTACTAGCCATAACCCGAGCCTTCCTTTTTCAAGCAAATGTACCCAAATCTTACTAGGGGGAAGCTGTTCACACATTATAAATAGGTTACCTTTAAGGGTTTTGGGATTTAAAACTCCTATGAAACTACTTTCACAATTCTATCCCAACCTCAATATCACAAACAACCTCACACTTAGGATATTTGGTTGTACATCATTTGCTTATATTCACAGTCATAATAAGGGAAAGTTGGATCCAAGAGCAATTAAATGTATCTTTGTGGGGTATTTGTCAACTCACAAAGGGTATAAGTGTTATCATCCTCCAACCAAAAAATTTTATGTGTCTGTAAATGTCACTTTTGAAGAAAATAAACCATTTTTTACTCAACCTTATTTTCAGGGGGAGACTTCATTCTTGGAAGATAAGGATAAAGATTTCTTTTGGCTTGATTTGTCCTCTTCTTCAGCATTTTCACCCATTAATCCTTCTTAGTCGAAACTCATTTCTGCTGAACCTAAGTCAAATACTGAATTTGGGTATGAACCCATTCCAAACATAGAAGATGTGATAAAGGATAATATTATTCTTGATTCTATGAAGGAATTACAGGTGTACTCAAGAAGGAAAGTTTTAGATCTTGAACTAGTGTCAATCCAATAACCTAATCCTAACTCTGAAAATGAGGTAACTACAGTTTTTGACTCTGTTTCTCAAAATGAGTATGAATCTCCTACAACTATAACTAGTGATTTTGATTTGACTATTGCCATTAAAAAAGAAACCAAAGAATGTACTAAGCATCCACTATACCCAATCTTTAATTTTGTGTCATTTGAAAAATTTTTACCATCCCACAAAAATTTTCTTGTGAGCCTAAACACTAATTTTGTTCCAACTACATTATTCGAGGCATTATCCAGTGAGAAATAGAGGCAAGCCATGAAAATAGAAATAGAGGCTTTAGAGAAAAATAAGACATGAGAACTTGTAGAGTTGCCTAAAGAAAAAAATTCTAGTGAAGTGTAAATGAGTTTTCATTGTAAAATATAAGGTGGATGGTATTGTTGAAAGGTATAAAGCTAGGTTAGTGGCTAAGGGCTACACTCAAACCTATGGAGTGGATTATCAGGAAACTTTTGCTCCAGTTACCAAGATGAATATAGTTAGGATTTTGTTATCATTGGCTGCAAATTACAATTGACAGCTTCAATAATTTGATGTAAAGAATGCTTTTCTACATGGTGATTTGGAAAAAAAAATATATATGAAAGTTCCATCAGGATTTAGGGGTCATTTAGAAGCAAACAAAGTATGCAACCTAAAAAAGGCTTTATATGGCCTTGAACAATCTTTTAGGGCTTGGTTTGGGAGATTTGTCAAAGTGATACTAGCAATGGGATATAAACAGAGTTAAGGAGATCACACATTGTTTATCAAGCAGTCTGATTTATGGAGAGTCATAGTTCTGTTAATGTATATTGATGATATAATTATAATTGGAGATGATGAAAAAGAGAGAGAATCTTTAAAACAGTGTTTGGCTAGAGAATTTGAGATAAAAAAGCTAGGAAAATTGAAGTATTTCCTAGTAATTGAAATAGCTCACTCACGGCATGGTATTTTCATCTCACAACAGTGGATCTTCTGAAGGAAACTGAGAAGCTTGCATGTAAACCTACAAATACCCCTATAGATCTTAATCATAAAATTGGAGAAGCTAATGAAGATGTTGCTGTAGATAGAGAGATGTATCAAAGATTAATAGAAAGACTCATTTATCTCTTACATACTAGACCTAATATAGCATATGCTATGAGTGTGGTAAGTCAATTTATGCATAATCCTAAAGCAGTGCACCTACAGGCTGTCTACCGAGTATTTCACTATTTGAAGGTCAATCCTGGGAGAGGTATCTTATTCAAAAGAAATTCGGGGCTATTTCTAAAAGCATACACAGATGCTGATTATGTAAGTTCTGTAACTGATAGAAGATCCACTTCAAGCTACTGCACTTTTTTAGACGGTAATCTTGTGATTTGGAGGAGTAAAAAATAGAATGTGGTAGTAAGATCAAGTGCTGAAAGCAGAGTTCAAAGTAATGGCTCAAGGAATTTGTGAACTACTATGGTTAAAGATTATCTTAGAAGACTTGAAGATAAAGGTTTGAACACTTGGTAGAATCTAGTGTTACTTTGACTAGGCATTTGTTTGCACTACTTTTATTATCAATGCTTTGGGCTTTCTTTATTTCATTTCTTTATTAGTATATAACTTTACAAGTGTTTGTCTTAGATGTATCCTGTATCATGTTAAATGATGCTTGCATTTAGGTCCACCATAACCGAGAATTTAAAGGTATGTGCATTTTTTTCTCTTTATGCTCTTGGATGGTCATAATTTATTTCCATAGATTTTAGGTTTTACTTTCGTGCATAAGAAGAGGAAATCAAGAACCTAGGAAAAACTAGTTTATAAATTCCAAGATTTTGTTTTGTGTCAGGAACCCTTTTTTTTAGTCAGAGATGTCAGGAACCTTGAAGCAAGAAAATTGTTCCCCCTTAAGTCTCAAACCACCTAGCTTTCCAATTAATTTTGTTTTTTCTTTTTTGGTAGCAGAATAGCACTGTTTAGTGCTAGAGCCTAGAACTTCTTCAAAAAATGAAAGAAAGAAAGCACAAAAAGAAAAAAAAAAGATTTAAATGCCTTATATTGACATGGTTGCTAATATTCAATAAAAATCAATGATGAAACTAATAAAACCATTGTCTTCTTGTTGATTTCACCAGTAACCTTTGACAATTAATTTGTCCCTGCTACCTTGATTTGGAAAGAATTCTTGAAGTAGTTTGCGACGCTAATTCTTTTAGGTTAATCATTTTACTGTAGCTACCCTCTTTAACTGGGTCTTTTACAGGGGCCTAGTTACCATTACTTTTAGAAATGATTGGTCATGCGCATAAGGATAGCTTACAAGTTGAACAACAAAGATGTTTTGGAGGAAGGACAAATCAACAATTTCCCTAGCAATTTATGAGATTGATTGATCTACAGAGATGTTGAAGACATTCATGTACCACCTTTTCCCCATCTTTTTCCTTATCCTTTTTTTGCCTTTTATCTCTGAGAAACTTCTTCTCAGCATTTGTAGTGACAGTGCAATCTTTTGTTTCAATTCTTATAACCCGGGGGGTCGGGGGGCGGGGTAATATAGTCTGTAACGAATGGCATGAGATTTTGCTTAGGTTTGTGATTGTCAAATGGGATCACACTATTTTTTACAAAATTTCCCCAGGTAGGTAATTTTCTGTATATTATTATAAAGCCTTTCTGTACGGAATGTGGGAATTGAATTTTGCCTTGGGCACAAAAGAGAAATTTGTTATGATTTGGGATACAAGATGTGCTGGTCATGCATTTTAAGCACTGATTTATTTGTTATAATCCAATTTGTAGTATTTAATTATGATTCTGCACTTGCAAGTTACTGGTTCTTTGCCATTATGAAGTCAAAAGTTAAGAAGAGATGATAACCATATATGTCAAGTCTGAATTGTTGATATACTATTTTTCCTTCAATCCCTAGGGCTTCTTTATCAACTCCAAAACCCATATATAGGAAAGCTAGAGATGTAGTTCCTGCATCTTTTTCCAGTAAAATTTGATCATTTCTAATAAACTTTCATAACATGGTAGCTCTCGAGCTATAATATATATATATATATATATATATATATTGAGCCTTTTTTTCATACACTTTAAATGTTTAACTCCACTTAAAAAATCATTTCGTGTCTTACTTTTTTTTATTTTTATTTTTATTATGTTCTAAAACATATATTATCTTGTTAATCCTGAAAAAGAATGTAATAATTTCTTCTATTTATTTTTGTTGTCAATTACATAAGTTTTAACTTATTGAATTTCCTGGAGTGGGATAATTTCACAATGTCAAATAATACTACAAATATAAAATGGTACTTCGATTATAATTAAAATTGCATTGGTAGAATGACTTCTTAATTTTAATTTGGGAGAAGAAAGCAGTGAGCATTTCAAAGCAAATTAAATTCTAAAATCCCAGTGCAAATGTTGTCCTTTTAATTGCACATGGGGTCGCTCTTATCCAGAGGTGCATTATTCTACTCCTAAGAACACCAACTGCAAACTCCGAGACTAAAATAGTTAAGTGGTGCTACAATGATTTCAATTCTTGTACTAATTTTTAAATTCATTTTTCCCTAAAAAAAAAATCTCTTTTTGTTTATACCCAACAAAGCAAGCCTTGGATTCTTCCAGCAAAGCTCAATGATCCGGGCTGTCTGTTTCTCTCTGTAACCCGCGAGCTTGGAAAAGACTGATTTGAAATGTTTTGACTTGTGTGCCTATCTCAGTCACGGAGTTATTGTTGTTGTGATGTGATCTCTTAGCTTTACCAAATACTCAATTCCTCCTGCCTCCCAGTCATGCATTGCTCGTGCATGCATCAATTTGTTTGACTTTTGGCTCGCTGGCTGTCATCTTACTCCTACTCCTGCTCTTCATCTCCTGTGCCAATCTCGCAGGGCTATCTAATGATATGTATGGAAACAAAACGATTACCAGACCCAACCAGTTTTGTCTTCTGTAACCATCAGCAAAACTGTTCTTTGGTGTGGTATACTTCTTTTCGAACAGCATGCTTTTTCCCTCCCTTCTAAAAGTATCAGAATAAAACACTTCCCCAAGCTTCAACCATGAGACCAGCTTCCCATGTGGTGCTTTAAATGAACATTTTAGTCAATAAAATTTAATTATGTAGTAAGCTTGGGATCAGAACTTTAATTAGATTTCAAATAAAGGCTACACACAAGAGTCATTAAAGCACTATTTAGGGATCCTACCACCCTCATCATCCAAAGCAAAAAAAGGGTTCCCTATTAGAAGATCAAAGGAAGGAATTTATCAAGGAAAAAAAAATGAAAAGCCTAGCACCACGTGAATTGACCTCACAATGCTTACTATCCTTCTTTTTCTATTTTATTCTTGTTTGGTGTAAATTGTTGGCAGAGGGAGAGAAAGCCAAGAGTAAAAACTAGAAATCATTTATCACCATTACAACATGTGCAGTTCCCAGGATGAAAGCAAAGGTTTTTAGGTTAGGCACTACTTAAAATACCAAGGACATCGCCATTTTCCATAAAAGTAAGAACATGCCTTTATTTTGAACAATCATAAAAGTAAGAACATTAAAGAAGCATAAATCACAGACGTTGCATTGCACTATTAAAGAATCAATTTTTTTGAAAGAAAAGGGCAAGTAAAAGCTAAAAGTACAGGCTTTAATAAGTAGATTCATTGAATATATATGATTATAACATTATAACGAAGTACAAAGGAACAGTAAATACCTTCAAGTAACCCAAGTTCTACCATCGGTCCATGGCAAACCAACGGTAACAGAGGAAGACCCTATAGTATCTGAAGAACTTGGGAATTTACCCTTCTTAGACCATTGCCAGATCTTGGAAACAGAAAAGCTTTCACCTTTACTTCTCATGTTAATTTTCTTTCCCTCTACATCCCCATCATTTGGTGAATTCCCATTTTGTCCAACTCTTCCTTTCACAAGCTTCATACTAGCACTACCAGTGCCTCCTCTACTGGGGCATAGAGCTACTTGCAAGTCTGAATCAGCAACCACATATTGGTGTGACCCCATGGAGTAACATCTCCTCGCATCCAAATTACTGCTACTGGTCTCTCCCTCTCCACGTAATACACCTTCTCCTTCTCCTCTTCCATCATTTGAACTTCTTAATTTGCCTAGTCTGACAGAAAACACCCTCTTTCCAATGTCATTCCCTGCTGGTTTTATGCCAAACGACACCCCGCTTCCTCCATTGCTTGATAACATATTTTCTTCCCTTGCGTATTCCAAGCCAAAAACTGGGTTTTCAATTGGAAGCCCAGGTGTGAAAAGGGTCCCTCTACAAAGAGGGCAAGTAGAATTAGACATCAACCATGTGTCTATACAGTCTATATGAAAAGCATGACTACACATAGGAAGTAATCTCAATTTGTCTTGTTCCAGGAATTCACAAAGACAAACAGCACAATCAAATGGCTCTTTCAACCCCATTATTTCCTTATAAAGAAACACAGGTAGAGCATCTATAAATGCTTGATCTAAACCTGAATCATGAAGATGGAAGAGTTGTTGCAACTGTCTTTGGAAAGCATCAGACCCTGACATTTCGTGGTATCTGTTGGATTCGGATACTGATGAGGGAGACCTATTCTTCATGAGAAATCTAACTAGCGAGTGAAGAAGGCCAGATATGAAAAATATAACAGCGAGAATAACTATTATGAACAAAACAGCTGGGCTTATTTTACTAGCCGAAGATGATGATGATGGAGGGTTTGGTTGCTTTTGGTAATCACTGTTGTATGGCAATGAAGGAGAGGAGGAAGAAGATGAAGAATAAGAAGAAAGTAGAGAGCGAGGAGGGTAACTCAAATGACTATCTTCTAGCTTGATTTGAGATTGTATCCAAGACATGTTAGAAAATGGCATGCTAGAAACACATGTTCCTTTAACCTTCTTGGATCAAACTAAATGTAGTTACCCATATGGAAATCTCAGGAAATCATGTTCTCTTGCTTCCTTTTAGATCAAACCCAACAAGCAATGTGCAAATTATTTCTTGCACTCACAACAAACGCAGCTCAGTTCAGCCAATAACGTGCGCGGCAAAAATCTAACCTTGACTAAGAGCTACAAGTAAGATGATTACTTAGGTAGAAGACTTGGTAATAGAAAAAAAGAAAGTTAACTTGTAATTGGCGTAACAAGAACACAAGGCAAACACTCTTCTAACGCTTTAAATGAGTCAAGGTTTTATTTTATTTTTACCTACCTCCGAAACTGGAAAAATCTGCCATTATAGAAACCCCGTATTTAGTAAGTTGATCCGGAGTTTGTTGCAGTAAACCCTATTTACTCCTTTTGGTAGTTTCCAATTCTTTTTATTTTACTTAAGAAAGGAAAGCTTTGCTTGTTGATATAATATTAAATTTAAGTTTAATTTTAAATTTGATATTTGAAATTTGATTTAAATTTGATTAAATTTTATTTTTTTTATTCAAATTTAATTTAAGATTAAAATCAAATTATTCAAATTCTTTCAATTAATATGAAAAAATAATTTTGATTTTTATATTTGATAAAATTTAATTATTTGTATTCGAATTAAAATTTAAAATATTTTATCAATTAAAATATATTAAAATATAATAATTTAAATCAGATATAAAAATATTTAAATTTAATTTAATTAATATATTAAATTATTTAAATTTAATTAAATAATAATTAAATTAAATTTAAATAATTTATAAATATTAATATATCGTTTACATCTTCGTAAGGACGGAGGGAGGGTGCGGCAGGTAGCTTCCAAAGGCCGAAGGCTTGGAGACCAAAAAGAATATCAAAGGGCAATTTTGTGTGATATGGGGTTTTGAAGTTTTACATAGGAGTAGTTTATTTATGTCAGGGCAGGGCATCTTTGAGAAAAAATCTAGACCCGGCATGCACACATTGCTTGGCTTGCCATATTGTCCTGTGAATTGTGGTTTTCTGGCTCAATTTTTGGTACTTCTCTTTGTACAGAAAAGGACCCTACAAACTTTAGGCAGTTAATTTGTGTCTGTTGGAGGCCGCTGGCCTGTCTAGCCTAGCCGTCCAGTAGGTTTTGTAGTTTGCACTTTGCACACAGAAAATGAGGTTGGGCCAAGGCCTTCACGTAAGATGGGCTACTAATCCGGTTATAACGATGAAATTGATTTTGCTGATATTTAAAATAACAATGAAAATGAAATCAATTCATATTTTATTTGATTTTTAATTTTTTTTTTTACAGTTAATTAGTCATTTTTAATTAAATTTAAGTAAATTAAATGAGTTATTGAGAATTGATTTGATGAAGACGAGTATATAATACAAAATACATGTCTGAAAAAAAAAAAGGTGGCATTATTCTAATGATATCTAAAAAGATAATTTTGAGGCTTATTCTAATATAAGTTAAGGAAAAAAGAAGCAGGAGTTGGAAGACTGGATTAGGATTGAAAACCAATCCATTCTCAATAGGTTTTAACTTGATATAATCTCATAAAATTATTTTTTTTAAATCGAATTTCAAGTCGAATTGGGTCGATCAAATAATTGTAAAAAAGATCAGAATCTAATCAAGATCAAGTTTTAAGCAAACCTAATCCGACTCGATCATATATATATATATAATTATTTTTTAATTAATTAATTAATTTTTTATTTATATTTATATAATTTTATATTTATATTTATATTAAAAATAATATTTTATCTTTTAAAAAAATAATATTTTATTAATTTTGGATTGGATTAGATCAAATATAATTTATACAATATCAGATTGAATCGGATTTAACTATAAAAAAATAAAAAAATCTTAAAATCAGGTCAGGTCTGATTTTATTGATATAAAATTAAATCAAATTCGAAACTAGTAAAAACAACTTCGTTTTAACCCGTTGCTATCTCTATACTGGACTAAAAGCGAGCTTGTAGCCCAAAATATAAATAGATTCGATCCAGAATTAAGTGGAGAAATGTATCTGCGGGCCTATTCCTTGGTCCAAAAAAGCCCAAAATTTCCATTTCTAAAACTCAAATTACCAGAGAACAGGCTCCAAATTCCTATACATAAATAAAATAAAATAAAAGTTTATATTCAAAGCAAGCAGTCCACCATATTCTTGTTTTTTTGTCAGCTAAGTCAAACAAGCTCAATCGGCTTCGCTCATTAGATTTTCATAAACAAAAATGCATGGCCCACACACTTTTATAAGATAGCTATTTTTTTTATCATTTGAATATTTATATTATATTTTTATTATATTAAATACATATAAAATATAAAAATGATTATAATATAATTTATGTTGATTTAATAAATTAAAATATATATTTATTTTTATTAAATTTATATATTTAAATTTTTATTAAAAATCTTAATCATATATCACTTTTATAAAATATCATTTAACAATTGTGGGCTTCGACTTTTAGTAATCAACCTTAAGATTTATTTTGATAGATTATAAAATTAATTGTGATAAAATTAACAATAAAATTAATTATTATAATAATAAGATTAAAATTAATATAAAAATATATTTAGATACAAACGTAATAGTGATTATAAGATAAAAAATAGTGAAAAAAATAACTATTAAAGATATTAGACCAAAGTTTTCATAAAATAGAATTTTAAATTATTTAATATTTTTGAAGTTAATAATAATTAAAAATTATTAAAATTATTTATTCAATTATTATTTATTTATTTTACATATTTATTGAATTTCTAGTTTTTTATTAATTAGTTTATCTTATAATTATAAAAAATTCTTTACTATATTATAAAAATTCTTTATTATATTAAATTAAATAATTTATTTAAAAAATGTTTAATAAAAATAAAAAAATGTGGTGATGTGAGCACTTTCATCTTTACAGCATTTCTATGGAAAAAAAAAAAGAAAAGGAAAGCATGGATATGATGGGAATAGAGGCTGCGGTCGAAGATTCAAAATTCTCATTGGACTTTAAAGCTCCGATGAGAAATTAAGGTAACAGCAGGATGAAAACAGTTTCATTGCATCACAATCTAGTAATTCAAATGAGATTTTAGCGTGATGTCTCACTTGAATGGAGGATGAAATTAATTTTGAAAAAAATTAAAAATTAATTATTATAATTGTGATAATAAAATTAATGATGAGATAATGTTTGGATAACAAAACAATGGTGATGATACAATGAAATATTATAATAAAAAAATATCATTAAAAATATTAAATTAAAATTTTTTATAATAAATTTTTTTATTCATTCAAAAATATTTACATATATTTTATGTTAAAAATAAATATATATTTAATGATAATTATTAAATTATTTATTTATTGATGTATTTATTTATATATGAATAAATAAAATTTATTTATTATTTTAAATAATTAAATAAATAATTAAAAAATTTTAAACAAAAATGATAAAAAATGAAAAGGGATAAAATGGAAAGAAAACCACGTAGAGTAGAGGCATTTTTACACTGGACCTCTAAAGTCCAGTCACCAACCATTGCCGCGGTGCAGTGAAAATATATCCATTGTACTGCAACCATGTTTTCCAAATACTGCACTAGTGCCGATTGGCACAAATTTTCTTAACAAACGCATGTGCTTTTGAATCCGAATGCACCCTGAAGGTGCCAACCGCACCACACCACACCACACCACACCCAATTGGGATCCAAATGGACGTCGTTACATTTTCATAAACAAAAATTGGACGAGTGATTGAAGGGGTTTACTTGCTCACCACCCAGCAGATACAAGCTGCACAATAAGTCAATGAACTTGGTTCAGTGTTGCTTTGTACCCACGCCACATAAATCAAATGCTGTTTTTTTTAAATTTTTTTAACCAATTTTATTTTTACTTTACAAAGAAAAAGATATCTAATTGTAATTTATTCACTATAAAACCCTAAGCCTCAGTACCTGTAGAAATGCGAACAAATATTAACTTGAGTTCTATGCTATGCGCTCTCTCTCCTACTCTCCGCCGTTGCACTTTTTTTCAGCCAGTTTTCTTCTTCCTATCTAAAAGCTCGTCCTCCCCTCTCCGCCTCTTCTCCGCCTTGACCATGGCTTCTTCTCATTCCAAAGACGAAGCATATCTAAACAAAGTCATTGAGAAGCGCATCAAAATCTTCCAATCCATCCAGTCTCAACAGCAATCTCATCTTCAGTCCCTCTCGCACGACCCAATCAAGATTACGTTGCCTGATGGGTCAGTTAAGGAAGGGAAAAAATGGGTTTCGTCCCCTATGGATATTGCCCAAGGAATTTCCAAGAGTGTGGCTGCCAATGCCTTAATTTCTTCGGTCAATGGGGTTTTGTGGGATATGAATAGGCCTTTGGAAGGTGACTGTGAGCTTAAGATTTTCACTTTTGATAGCGATGAAGGTCGTGATACTTTTTGGCACTCTAGTGCCCACATTCTTGGTCAGGTAAAATGGGAATTTTTTTTCTTTTTTATTTTTTTACTGTATTTCTTTGGTTCTTTTGTTTGTTTGTTTTTTTTTTTTTTTTATGGATAATTGGCTTATTTAGATTGCTAGTTCTGCAGTCTCTTGAGAGCGCATATGGTTGCAAACTTTGCATTGGGCCTTGTACCACAAGAGGGGAAGTAAGTTCGTTACTTGGGTCTTTGTTATATAAAAACTGCTTCTTTGTACATATCTTTGTCTCTTAATTTGATATTTATATAAGTTTGCATTTTGTTAACCTTTTTGGATGCATGCTTCTGATAACTTGATGTTGTGTAGGATATGTTAGTATGATTTTTTAAAATGAATTTCTGTGTCTTTATATGCAAGTTTTGCATGATTGCCGAAAAGTGTCAACGGGATTTCATTTAGTTTTCAGGGGCAATAAATTTTCTGTTGTAGTGTAGGGATGAAGTATTATGCATTGTGATCACTGAAAATTCTGTGCTTACTAGCTTGGACTTTCTATATTAGTTTTATGATTTTCACTCAAGCAACACATTTATAGATAATGTTGTGGTGTTAATTACTATTTGATGTTTCGGTCTTTTTATCTTGATCCTTAAGTTGTTTGACAATGGTTTTTTAGTGTGATTTTACCTTCTTACAAGATGGTTGTTTGGTGTCACAGGGTTTCTATTACGATGCATTTTATGGTGACTTGGGCTTGAATGAGGACCACTTTAAGCAAATTGAAGCTGGGGCATTGAAAGCTGTTGCGGTATGTTAGTCTTCCTAAATGAGGAAGTTCATGCTTCTGATTCTTTTATTTATGATCAACTTCAGTATCCATGCACATTTGGTGTTTATACAGTATTTTTGTGTTCCATGTTCAACAGCTTCATGTTAACTTAGTGCATATTGTAACACTATTCAACTAGTCAACTCATACCTGTGTAAAAGGAAAAATTGGGAGTTTTAAAATCACATTGTGAAATGTTGAGCAATGGTTTTTTTTTTTTTTTTTTTTGTTTCTGTCTGCTCCTATTAATTGGAAATGATGCTAGTTGTCGAGCTGTTATTTCATAGTAGATTCTTTTTTCTTTTTGGCATCTAAATGCAGGAGAAACAACCTTTTGAGCGCATTGAAGTGACAAGAGAACAAGCCATTGAGATGTTTTCTGAAAATAATTTTAAGGCAAGTGGAGTGGTGCCATTTTTAATTTTTCATATCAATTGAAATGATTCCTTTCTATCTATATGTTTTCCAATTACACTTATGCATTGGTGATTTTTATAATCAGGTTGAGATCATCAATGAGTTGCCTGCAGACAAAACTATCACAGTATACAGATGTGGTCCGTTGGTTGATCTGTGCCGTGGGCCTCATATTCCCAATACATCCTTTGTGAAGGCATTTGCATGTTTGAAGGTGACATGTTACATGATATATCAACGCTAAAGTTTTGAAGATATGTGGATTCCTGTTCACCACCATTTCCTGGTTTACTCATAAATTTCTATTTTCAGGCTTCATCAGCTTATTGGAGGGGAAACAAAGATCTTGAGAGTTTACAAAGAGTTTATGGTATATCTTATCCTGATCAGAAACGTTTAAAGGTGAAATTATTTTTTCTCCTTTGTTTTGATTCTAGCTTTCAGCTTTATTATTGTACTACTTGCGCTAGTTTTTCAATATTTATTTGGTTTTGAATTTATTTTATTTGTGATTGTTGAAGCAATGATATATGAGTATGATGCATAGAGAAATATAATTATTTCTTTTATTGTAATGCTAAGAATATCAATGTCTGGTATAATACCAGAAATTACTTTAAGAAGTCAATTCCTTATATTAGGTTTACTTCTACATACCTGGAGAAAAACCAGAGAGCTTAGGTAATTCTTTTACAACAAGAAAAGATGTCTCTTGTTTCATCGTACATTTATTTTTCTTGTATCATGTTTTTTTGCTTCTCATGAATGTTAATATTTTTCAACAGGAATATATCCATCAGCTCGAAGAAGCAAAGAAATATGACCATAGATTGTTGGGTACAAAGCAGGAGCTTTTCTTTTGTCACCCCCTCAGGTACAAAACTTGATACACTCATCTTTAGTGTGTCCAAGAATGTCTGCAATATTAATGTTTAACATCTTTGGTAACTTTCAGCCCTGGAAGTTGGTTCTTTCTTCCTTATGGCACTCGAATTTACAACAAACTAATGGAATTTATACGAAATGAATATTGGAGAAGGGGTTACCAAGAGGTTTCAAGTCTTCTCTCTTTCTCTCTTTTAGAGATTTAATTAAAACTATATAACCCCAATAATGATTCAATAAAGTTGCATAATTTTGGCAGGTTAAGTCACCAAACATGTATAATATGAATCTTTGGGAGACATCTGGTCATGCTGCAAATTATAAGGAGAATATGTTTTTGTTTGAGGTGAGGTTTTGTGTAACTATCGAAAAAATTGACTTGTTTGTGTTGATTTAATTTTGGAGTTAATCTTTATGTGAATTTCCTAGAAATTTAATATGATCTGTGTTAAAAAGGATATTTTCTGCATTTAGTCCTCCTGTTATGTTCCTTTTTTTATGATGTTTGGTTTTTGCCACAGATTGAAAAACAAGAGTTTGGACTGAAACCTATGAATTGCCCGGGCCATTGTTTAATGTTTCAGCATAGAGTTCGTTCTTATAGAGGTCAGTTCATGTGCCTCTGTGTTCTCCTAATTTTTTTCACCATGTGGCAACCTGCTAAGGAAAGCACCCTTTCCCTTGTTTTTTCTTTCTCTTCCTTTAATATTTGAACAACAAAATCTCTTGAAAGACAGTGAGGGGTGCCATCAAAGAACAAGACTACTGCATCCTGTCTGTCTTGGAAGTTCCCTTATAGACTGTATCATGGCTTCACTATCCCTTGAGGAAAGCTTAAAGGAGGCTTTTATAGGCTATGCTTCTTTGTTACCTCATCATTTGGTTGCTTTAAACATGGGCTTCCCATCTTTGTTGGTCTTACTTTATAGGTTTCTGCCATGTATGAGCTTTGGATGTTTGACCAGCATTTCTTTACTACCTTTTCTTTCATACTTTATAAGAATGAGTTGAAGTAATAATTTTAGTAAACCAGTTTGTGCTAATTTTAAAATTTTCTGAAATGGTATTAGCGTGAATATATTTTCATTTGTTCTATTCTGCATCTTTTGCCCTGCCGTGGTTCTTTTGAGCTCTGATGTAATAGCTTTGTGGCTCAGTCTTAGAAGATATAGAGTTTAGTTAAATCTAGTTTTTTTTTTTTTTTTCTTAACCTTAAGAATGTGCTTATTTGAATCGTCTTCTTCTGAAAAAGGTTTTTGACATCATATTGTTGTCAGTTGTGGTTAATGCTGATTAAGGTGATTCATTTTTTCATCTGTGGCTTCTTTGCAATGTTCTCATACTGATTAATTCATGCAGAACTTCCTCTTCGCCTGGCTGATTTTGGGGTCTTGCATCGAAATGAAGCTAGCGGGGCACTGACCGGGTTAACTCGTGTCAGGAGGTTTCAACAGGTACCCTGTTAGATATAAACTTTTGAGATTGTGCTCTTGCTAGCTTTCTGTTCCTTTGTTTTGGCTAAACATCAAATGTCAATTTTGGTCTACCATTATTCATTGCTGTGTGAAAACTTGTTAGTTTTCGGACTTAGGTTTGAAGAAGTCTCTATTCAGATCTTAAACATTTTGGTTGCTTAGTTCTGCTAGTTAAAAATCTCTCTGGCTACCTCATAAACTTTTTTTTTTGGTTGAAATGTGGATAATTTTGTTTTCCCACCTTTCTATGACATTACTCTTCATATTGTTTCAGGATGATGCCCACATTTTCTGCAGGGAATCCCAGGTGTGGTTGGATTTAAATTGTAAGTTAGAGAATTTTGAAATATTTTAGCTCCCTATTTCCTTTGTAGCACATGTGTTGCCTCTTTTCAGATAAAAGAAGAAGTTCAAGGTGTCCTGGAGTTCATTGATTATGCATACACCGTGTTTGGGTTTACTTATGAGCTGAAACTATCTACGGTATGATAAGCTCTATTGACTTAAATTTTTAGGATTGGAAATAGTTTCTCTTTAGTTAAGTTAAGTGTATCATGTTTGCTTATTTCTAACTATGATGAAGTGAGTTTAGGATTTTGACATGATTGTTTTCTCTCTATTATCTTGAGTTGCTGTACCTATAAAACCCCTTAGGTTTCCTGAAATTTTAATGACTTTTTCCTTCAACATTTGAGGCAAGTATTTTATATTTGTTGGTAAAAATGGTTTCGGAATAAAGACCTAATATATTTACTTGCATCATAATTATATTCCTCATGTTATAATATTATATGGACATGAAGACTCATGATTTATTTTTGTACTAATGCTTGGATTGTATTCTAGAATGACAGTTTTTATTTAGTGTGTCATAAAAATTTGAATTGTAGAGGCCAGAGAAATACCTTGGAGATTTGGCAACTTGGGAAAGAGCTGAAGTTGCTCTTACAGAAGCATTGAACCTGTCTGGGAAGCCATGGCAGGTCAGTTTTCTATTTAACACCTTACTGTCAAAATTTGGGGTTCTTCATAACAGAGATTGTTTTGTAATTGATTATCTTTGGATAACAAATGAGAAAAATCTGCTGCTTCAGCTTAAAACCACCCTTAAACATCCAGCCTATGTATTGGTTCTTTGGAATGTGGTATGACTATAGCAATTTATCAAAACACCAAGTGACTTTTGATCTGTTGCTTGAGATCTCTTTTCTTGTATTTGTCACCTTTTTATGAGCAAAGCTGGTGTCATGACGCATGATTTCACTCCATTTTTCTGTTGAATAATGTGTTTTTGACTTGTTTTTCTCAAATGAGAAGTTAGTTTAAATATTATAGTAGTTATAAAGTGTTATGTTTTGAAAATTTGAAGTGCTCTTATTGAGTTGGACTGATTTGTCTAATTAAATAGTGGAATTCCCTAATTGCTAAGGGAAGGGAAAAAATCTTTTATAGTTGGCTTGCATGTTTGATTGATTTGTTGTGCTTTATTTTCTCTATTTTATATTTGAAGGCTATGTTGCCATCCATTTCAATGGACTTCTTTCTAGATGCTTATAGTGAATAGTCACGTTGGTACAGATAAATGAAGGAGATGGGGCTTTTTATGGTCCAAAGATAGATATTAGTGTATCTGATGCATTGAATAGGAAATTTCAATGTGCAACATTACAGGTATGTGCTGTTCAATTGTGCTTCATTTTCTCCTTTATCTCTACTCTCAAATTTGTTTTAGTTTTATGATAATTATCACTTATTATCTGATGCCCTTTTTGCAGCTTGACTTCCAACTTCCTGAGCGCTTCAAGTTGGAGTACTCAGCAGAGGATGAAGCCAAGAGGGAGAAACCTGTTATGATACACAGAGCTATCCTGGGGTCTGTTGAGCGTATGTTTGCTATATTATTGGAGCACTACAAGGGCAAATGGCCCTTCTGGCTTAGTCCCCGTCAAGCAATTGTTTGCCCTGTGTCAGAAAAGTCTCAGAGATATGCAATAGAGGTAGTCTTCTCTAGCAGTATGCTTCTTAGCTTGTTTGTTGACCTCAATTGTGTCTTTATTTTTTCATTCACTGCCAACCTTATGAAATTTATGGTGCAACTACATATAATCATTAATATGATATATGGAATTCTCTGTATTTTCCTATACATTCGGGCATGATTTTCCTTTGAATTGGACCAGAATGTTTTCTTGTGTGGTTGCATGCTACTTGTACTTGACATTGTAGAAGAAAACTTGGCATGGTAAATCCCTTATCTCCCTCATTTCACTATTTCAAATCATGACCATGATGGTAATTCTCGTCTCTTGCTTTGATGTGCTTGTTGTTAGCCATGAATGCCATTATATCTAATCTATTGCATCAGTTTTCTGTGACTTTCTTATTTTTGATGTTTAACTTTATTTATTTCATGAATTATGAGGCATTATTTATATGTTGTTTTGATGTGTTCATATGAACTTGCCAAACGAGGAAGATTTCTGAAAACAAAGTGCTAGACCATATATGTGGGTGGAAACTATTGAAAACAGGACCTTGCATTTTTTATCTTACTAAGGATATGGTTGCTAAGTAGAGCACTATGGCGCAGTAGGATCCATTTAGTTTGTTGTTGATGAGTTAATTGTTTGTTATGCACAAAAATGGTAGTCATTTGGAAAACTGATATGCTAATGTTATCTCTTATTTTATTTTCATAGGTTCGGGATCTGATTCATGAGGCCGGTTATTATGTAGATGTTGATATGACAGATAGGAAGATCCAGAAAAAGGTGCGACGACTGGCATCCTCAATTATATGAAATTTCTTTTGTCTTACAGTGTTGTCATATACTCTCTTTCTAAATACAGTTACGGATTTAGAATGAACCCACATTGTCATTTATGACTATCCTACATTATCGTTGTCTTTTGCTGTCTTTCAATCTCAAGTCAGCTTGCTCTGCAGTTTTTTATGAACTAACTGAATTGTTCTCGTTTTCTCTTTCACTTGGCAGGTGCGAGAAGCTCAGTTGGCACAATACAACTATATATTGGTTGTTGGGGAAGAGGAAATGAACACTAACCAGGTTTGCCACTTTGCCTGTCCTATGATTTTGAATTGATTTTTGTACATTTTTGCTTTATTGGTGAACTCCGAATAAATTTTGTACATTTGGGTGGTCATTTTCATTCTTAATGTCTAGACCTATGAAGTAAATTAATGTTTGTTTCAGGTGAGTGTACGGGTGAGGGATAGGGCAGATCTGACTACAATGAGCATACAGGGCCTACTCCAACTCTTCCAGGCTGAAACTGCAGCTTTTCATTAGGATGTTTGTTTGACTTGTGCGGTTTTCATTCTATCATTTTGCTCGCTTGCCTGATTTGATTTGATGGGAACTTACCTGATCAAATGCCACTTGTATTTTTTTTCTTTTGAAATTTACAATATGGTCAGAAATTATTTTTGATTCCTTTAAGTTGAAGGGACGTTATCCAACTTAGGTCTTTTTTCTCCCTGCCCGGTGGCTTTTTAATTTTTATGAAATTATTGTTCGTTCAAATGTTAAAAAAAAAAAAATGGTAGTTTATAAAAAGTCGTATGTTCAACGACTGCATGCACATGCACACAACATTCAAGGATCTGTTACCGTGACAAAAGATTATGCAGATAAAACTCCTCCGTTGGCTTGGCTCTTCCATCAAGTACGAATATAGTACATTCTAATCGTTTTAGCATCATTTGAGGGGTGTCAATGCAAATCCATCCTTTTTTAGTACTTAAAAACCTGCTTATTTAATATTTATGTTGAAGCATATATGATATAGGTTTACATTATTTATTTATTTTTATTAGTATATCTTATCTTAACACTAGAAGACACAAATAAACATCCAATTTTGAATTTTATTTTGGTCATCCCATTAAAATATTACGTTTTAATTATTAATATTTGAGTAAGTTCTTTTTTTTTTTTCATCATTTAGCAACTAATTTTTAACACGTATGATGTCAATTATCATATAATCTGATTATGTTAGCAAATAAACACGTGACAGTGCCGACTTAGCATGTATACATAATCTAAAATTCTAACATTTTTTTTTCATTTCATTTTTTCTCACTAACTTAAACCTTGTTCTATCTCTTTCTCCAAACCCAAACTTAAATTTTAACCAAGAATTACATGTAATTATCACATCTCAGTTGTAATATATAATTTATTACGACTCCATTTATTATTGAGCTTAAGTCTTATTTGGTCCAATTTATCTTGATTTTGTTATTTGGTCAAAGCTCAAACTCAATTTTAATCTATCTAAGGTAAGTTTTAATTTCTTAATTTTCATTTTGATTTTATTTTTTCTTGTGATCTGCGATTTGGAATTAATTGTCTAAAGGTTGTGTTACAACTTGCTTAGAATTTCAGTTTTTAAGACCTAAAATCTGTCACTTATGTAGATGAAAAGTTTGGGCCTCGGATAAAATCATTTCATTTCATATTATTTTGCATCTCCCTTGTTAATTGATTTTACCCCTGCTATTTATAATGAAGATTTTACTACTTTCTTGATGAGGTGGCAAATGTTTAGCTTTCTGTTTCACTATTCTAATCTTGGTTGGAGATAGTTGGCTGGTGTTATTCTCGTATTTGCTTTTTCTCTCTTGTTTTTGCTTCTATTAGGTGCTGAAGTGAACTATCTTATCGAATCTGTGGTTGTCTTAGGTATTGGTACTTTTGAAATTGTTAAAGTAGTGAGATGAAGATTAACTGTATTTCATAAGTAGAGTGTTTTATTTTGTTACAGCTGAGGTTGTGGTAGGATCAGCAGCATGGTTGGGTTGAGGTATTTCTTGTGTCTGTGCACAGAGAAGAGAGAGTGATACTCGTCCATCATTTGATTCAACCCCTTCCTAGGTAATGTTTTATGATCTGACCAATCTATGTGTCTCTACTCCAATCAACTATATATGATGTTTATTTTCCTATTTTTGCTGTAATCTGTGTGCTGGCTATCTGGTATGTATTGTAGTTCCCGAATCTTCCGTGTATTTTTCCTAGCAAAAGCTATGGACACTGGAGAGTATCAAATTCCAACTATACTGTCATATAATGTTGAAATTATTCTTCAAGTTATTGCTATTAAGCCTAGTCTATCTTGTTAAATTACCGTCTTACCATTTAATTTTTGGGATTAACTATACTGAAGGTTTTACTCCAATCATTCTACTGAATATAAAAATTTAAGGATTAAATTGTTCAGCCAATGAAGTAGTCTGAATTTAGTGGGAGTTTTCTCTAGCTTGTGCCGTCAGCTTTGGCTTGCCAAGTAACAAGTAGAATTTTCTTTTTACATGTATTTTCTGAAAAGAAACTTAAAATCTGCAAATGGTAAAACCCTATTGCTAGGATGAAGAAAGGGTAGAGGGGGGTGAAAGAAAAAGCATAGGATAATGATGAATGAACAACAAAATAAGGGTAGAAGCTAGACTAGATTATCATCATAAAAGGATAGGAATATTGAGCTTGAAGGAGTCTTAAGTCAAATTTGAATAAGGAGCTTTTTTGCTTCTATTAGCTACTAAAATGAACTATCTTTTTGAATCTGTGATTGTGCTAGGTACTGGTACTTTTGAAATTGTTAAACCAGTGAGATGAAGATTTAGTAACCGCATTTCATAAGTAGAGTGTTTTATTTTTTTATAGCTGAGGATGTGGCAAGATTAGCAACATGGTTGGGTCGAGGTCTTTCTTGTGTTTGTACATAGAGAAGAGAGACACTCATCCATCATTTGATTTAACTCCTTCCCAGGTATTGTTCATGTGCAATTAACTTTTTAGAATAAATTTCATTTTTATTATGTTATAATTCTTAAAAGTATTTTTATTTCTAGATTGTGTCCTCCGCCGTCATTACTTTTTTTTTTCCCCATAAGTACTAAAACTATAGATAAGAGTTGGATTAAAAAGTCAAGGTTTAGTAGTGAATATATGTAAACGATTAGCCAATTTTTAAGATTTGTATTGTAGAAGGCATTTTGAGATGGTATGATTTTATGTCCATGCATGAAATGTGTCAAAATGCATTGAATACCATTAGAAGTAGTACAAAAGATTTGATTTGCAATGGGTTTTTGGCTAGTTATATTACTTGGATTCGTCATGGTGAAACTTCATTGCCTGATTATGTGTCTCATTTACAAAGGGTTTTTTTTTTCAGTTTGAAAGCTCTATAAAACTTACATCTCCTAATGTTAAAGAGAGTTTAGGAGTTGATGAAAATGCAAATATGATTGATTTTTCTTAATTTTTTGGTGGAAGGAGTGATAGTAGACAATCCCAAGAAAAGCCAAATATTGAAGTGGCTAAGTTTTATAAGTTGCTAGAGGATTATAACCAAGAATTTTATCCAGGATTCAAAAAACAATCTAGATTGTCTGTCATCTTAGAATTGTTTCAGATAAAGGTTTATGGTGGGATGAGTAAGGAGTCATTCATTTTTCTCCTTTCACTAATGAAAAGTATTCTTCTTGATAGTGAAACCTTGCCTAATTCATATCATGAAACTAAGAATATGATTAAGGAATTAGGTCTTGGGTATGAAAAGATTTATGCTTGTCTAAATGATTGAATATTATACCTAGATGAAAAACCAGATGAAGACTCATGAAATGTGTATGGTGCTTCTACGTGGGTGCAAAGTGAAAATGTCGATTTGAAAGGCAATTTTTACGGTAAAAAGAAAATACCTATGAAGATGTTATGTCATTTTCCCTTGAAACCTAGACTCCAAAAATTAGTCATGTCTTTAAAAATGGCTTTTACCATAGTATGGCATGATAAAGGTCATAAAAAGTATGGAAAGGCGAGGCATCTAGTTGACTATTTTGCTTGAAAATCTTTTGATTTGCAGTATCCTGATTTTGCCTTAGATCCTCGTAATGTGAGGCTAGGTTTGGCTACTGATGGATTTAATCCATTTAGGACAATGAATAAAAATATAGTGTTTGGCCTATTATGGTGATACCATATCATTTGCTGCCTTCGTTTTCCATAAAAGAATCAAGTTTTTATTTTTTCCTTAGTGATTCTTAGTAAGAGTGGACCTAGAAATGATATTTGACATTTACTTACAATTTCTACAATTTCTAGTAAAAGAATTAAAAGAATTGTGAAAGGTTGGTGTAAACACCTTTGATGCTTTGCTGGAGATAATTTTCAATTAAGGTGCTACTTTAATGTAGAGAATAAATGACTTTCTTGCATATGGTGATTTGTTTGGTTGGAATGTTAAAAGTCAATTTGCTTGTCCTCCTTGTTTTAAGGATAGATGTTATTTATGTTTAGATCATGACGGTAAATATTATTTTATGGGTTATCGTTGATTTTTAGATATTAGTCATAAATTTTAACTGATTCCTTTTTTTATGGTATTCAAGAACTAAGGGCTGCCACAATTTCACCTTTAGGAACTATGACTTAAGTCAAGTAAAAAATGTGCATGTTACTTTAGAATGAAAAATCCAGTTTAATCTAGTACTGGAAAAAGAACGAGCATTTTTTTTAGTTTGTTGTAATTGAAGCATAGTTTTGTGCGTCATAATCTTAATATGTGAGGCATGTAGAAAAAAAGTGTGTGAAATGTTTGGGGACTTTATTAAATATCGAAAAGAAGACTAAGGATAATTTGAAGATATTTTTAGACTTGTAAGCATTGGGTATATGAAAAGAAATATATCTAAAGGAAGATGAGGATGGTAGACTTCATATACCTCATGTATGCTATTGGATGTCAACAAAGGAGGGATTTTTTTTTAAAGAGTTTTAAAAAGTATCAAAGTTGCTGATGGTTACTCTTCAAATATATCTTAACATGTCAGTCTCAAAGATTGCAAAATTTTACCTTTAAAAAGTCACAATAACCACATATTAATGGAGGAGTTTCTTGGACTTGTATTGCATGGGCTTTTGCCTAGGGTTGTGACCATGGTTGTGGTTGAATTAGGTCAATTTTTCAAGTCACCATGTGTTTAAGTTCTTTAAGTAGTAGAGCTTGAGCAACTTTAGTCTAAGATTGTGCTCACTGTTTGTTGATTGGAAAAAATTTTCCCTCATTAATTTTTTACCATCATGGTACATTTGCTTGTTCATTTGGCTGAAAAGGCAAAAATTGCAGCATATGTCTACTATAGATGGATGTATCCAATTGAAAGGTATAATTTAATAGTTAATTTTTTTTGTTTCATATTTAGTTTGGTCTTTCAATTATAGATATTTTTTATGAGTTAATGTATTCTTTTTTCTTTATTTTTGGTATTTTTATTATAGGTTTCTTTGTAAATTGAAGTCTTATAATACCAAAAAGCTCACTTAGAAGGTTCGATTGCAGAGGCTTACTTGGTTGAAAAGTGTATTGTCTATTGTTTAAATATTTAGAAGAGTCTGAAACTCGATTCCATCCCTTAGTTAGAAATTATGATGTCCTTAGTGAACCACGACAAAACTTAAGCTTATTTCCATGTTTAGGTAGACCATTAGGAAAGGTAATAGGATTTGAGCTAGATGAAAAAATATTGGTATAAAATCATCGTTATGTGCTATTTCAATGTGAAGCAATTCATGAATTTCACCTCTAAGTCTTCTAGAAAAGTCTTGTCTTTTTCTTATAAAGTATTTTAATTAAACTTTAGTCAACTTGATTAGGTTCTTTATAAATGACATGATGAATTATAAATTTCATGAATGGTTTCATAATTTAGGTTATTACTTTTCTAATTTATCATATTATTTTTGTTTTCTAAGTTATGGTCAAAATAACATGTTTTATATATTCCAATGTTAAACTAGGTTGCAAAAATGGATCCTTAGAAACTATAAAAGGCATTAGGTATCATTCCCAAGATCTTAATAAGGTTGCAACAAGATATAAGGGTTATATTATCAATGGGATTAGGTTTCATACCAAAAGTCATGAGATGATTAGAAAAACTCAAAATAATAGAGTAGTTGTAATTGTAAAAATCACTCATTATCCAAATGCTCAAAGTTGAGATCTTGTTATTATGGAAGATACTTATTATGGAGCACTAATGAATATAATAGAACTTAATTACTTTGATAGATTTAAGGTTGTATTGTTTTGATGTGATTGAATTAGCCTTATTGAAGGCAAGGGCATTAAGAAAAATCAATATGAATTTACCCTTGTGAATTTCTCAAATTTAATTCATACAGGCAAGGAAATAAAAGATAAACCTTTTGCATTTGCATCCTAAGCAAAACAAGTATTTTAGGTACAAGATCCTCAGTATATTGGAAAATTGTATTGAATGCAATACTAAAACATTTGTACGATATGGGTGTGGAATCAAATAAGGAAGAAGGCTAAATCTACTATGATTTTGTTTTCTTGTAATTAAGAGATTTCTTTAATGATCAAATAGGTAAGTCTTGAATTTGGATTTTTCTCATCATTTTATCTTTATATTTGTATTCCTTCTAACTTTTTTTTCTCTTTTGTACAGGTTTTCTTAGCTATTAAAAGATGTATTGAGTTCACAACAATTTTGCTTTAGTGTTTCTTATTGCTGTTAAAAGATGGGCAAATATTTATTTAAGGATACTAATAGTGTTTCTAGTAGTTAAACTGCTTGAGAATAAGCTTTATTGTGCCTGTATGTACTTTTGTATTCCAACATTCATTTGAAGGTTTAATTTGTGCTCCCAATTGTTAAATTTATTATGATGAGGACTATCATAATGGTTTTAGGGCTATTAAAAGAATTTTCAAAAATAAGAAGTCACCACCAATCTTTTTTGGTTAGGTGCAATTAGCTACCTAGATTTTCAGTTTCGATTTTGGCAAAACCATTGGGCTTTTAAGATGTTTATTGGTTTCAAATAATTTTATTGTGCTTGGGCTATGAGCCCATCAGGCAGTTTGTTTGGGTTTATTTATTTGTGTTTGGGCCCTGGCCCGTCAATAGTTTTACTGATAGTTTTTTTAATTCTTTTTGTGTTACTTTAATAAAAAAAAAGGAAAGATCTTCAAAGTTTAGATTTGGCTCGTAAGATTTAATCCCAGAAATCCAGCCTGAGTAAAAGAAGGAATCAAATCATAGGACATGATCAAAGGACTAAATCAAGCAATTAATGGGATTGAATCTGTTCGTGATAGATTCAATCTCTGATAATCAAAGGAATAAATCGAGCAATTAATGGGATTGAATCTGTTTGTGACAGATTCAATTTCTGACAATCAATCCCTGAAATCACTTGTAGACACCTAATTTGATCTAGGCCCGAATCAATTGGGTCTGGTCCAAATGAGTTGGTCCATTTTATTTTTTTATTATTTTTGTATTTTATATTTTATTTATATTTTATTTTTCATATATATATATATTATTTTTTTATCTTTTATGTATTTATTATTTACTTATTTATTATTACTATTTATTAATATATATATCTTTATTATTTTATTTTTTCTTTTCTTTTTTCTTTTTTTTCTTCTTTTCTGTTAATATTTATATATATATATTTTTATTTACCTAGTTATATATTTATTATTATTTATCTATTTATATGTTATAATTTATCTGTTATTATTTTTAATTTATTTGTTAATCTCCTGGTTTATTTGATTATTTTCATTTAATTATCTATTAATATTTTTTTTATTATTTGATTTTCTTAATATTTTTTTGATTTCTTTTTTTTTTGACTGAAGATTGTATTGGAATTCAATCAAAGTCCATATTAGATTCAATGATTGAATCCCAATCCAAAGAGGAGTTGGGATTGATCAGAAACTCTTCTGATCAATCCCTATATTCTGATCAATCCCTATAAAAGGACCCACGGATCAAAGGAAAAGTAACCCACGGATCAAAGGAAAAGTACAAAGAAAAAAAGTTACTGGCTGAGAGAAAAAAGGCAGACAGAAGAGATTTGAAAGCTGAAAAAGGGTTTAGAGGCGTTAGAATTGCTTTAGGAATTGGTGGAAAATTTTGAAGATTTTTTCTGCGAATTTTTTTTGGAAATTTCTGAAAAATTTTCAGATTTCGGTTGAATTTTTCGATAAAAGGTTGAATTTTTCTGCAACTATTCCGACCAAGTTTGAAGTTTTCGGCTAGCTGCCCAGTTTTCGATGAGAATTTTCAAAAACCGATCAACATTTCGATGAATTTCCAGTGAAAAACTCAGATTCTGGTGAAATTTTCACAATCCGGTGAGTATTCAACCAGAGTTCTTCAGGAATGTTAGAGAGAAGGGAGAGAAAAAGAAGGAAGAGAGAGAGAGGGGAGGCTCGGTCTGCTAAAAAAAAAGAAGGAATCAGCCTTATATACCCTTCCAAAATGACATTGTTTCTGCGTTAAGTAACCAGAGGATTCGTGCGTTTTGCCAAGATCCAACCCGACCCGAGCGTCGACCCGTCTCTTTGAGCTGTTAACTAAGCCGAACGGACACCCTGAGCCACGTCTCTGAGCCGTTTTTCTTCATTGAGCTGAGTCAAGCCGAGCCGTTTCCAAGTTTTTATTATTATTATTTATTTATTTATTATTATTATATTAGGATTGTTTAATATTTTTTTCTATTTTTTATTTTTTTTCATTATTTATTTATTTATTTTATTTTCTTTAAATAAAATTCAAAAAAACAAAAGAAACATTTTTGAGAAAAAATTGAAAGTATCAAATTTCCTTAAGAATAAATTTTCAAAAAAAAGTTTTTTTGAGGAAAATTTGAAAGTATTAATTTTTCTCGAAATTAAAAATTTTAAAAAAATATTTTTAGGAAAAAGTTGAAAGTATCAATTTTCCTTAAGAATAAATTTTCAAAAAAGGTTTTTTTGAGGAAAAGTTGAAAGTATCAATTTTCCTCAAAATTAAAGTTTTCAAAAAATATTTTTGGAAAAAAGTTGAAAGTATCAATTTTTCTTAAAAATAAATTTTAAAAAAAAGTTTTTTTGAGGAAAAGTTGACAGTATCAATTTTCCTTGAAATTAAAGTTTCCAAAAAATATTTTGGAGAAAAGTAAAAGCATCAATTTTTCCTTGTACAAAAGCAATCATTTTTTTTCTTTTGAATTTTTTTTAATGTTAAATAATCCGACGATAGAGCCTCTACAAAGGAAACAGTAGTTTTCTTGCATACTGTTGAGGTGAGAGAATTTTTTCAATTTTTTGCTAAAAGTATTAGAGTCAATTACGAATAATTTCTAATAATTAATTATTTGATAAAATTTTAAGGTTTATTGGATAACACAAAATTAAGCTGGTACCATCTTTTGATGGGCGTTGTGAGGGTGTTATAACCTTCTTCACGCGTAACCGAACTCTCGAACCCTGTTCTGGTTAGTAGACCCAAACCTATTCTTTTAGGGATCTTTAAACTTAGGTGTTCCCTAAAAGGACAGATTCTTTAGGTGACCAATCGCACCTAGATAAAAAAGATTGATGGCAACTCCTTAAGTCAATGTCTAGCAATAGATCCCCGGATCTAGACGTTATGATAGCTTGGTGACTCTGCTGGGAAACTCCAAGAGTCAGGCCAGCAAATAAATTTGTGT